>OZ020267.1:79526266-79941266 GCA_963971225.1 Melieria omissa | reverse complement strand
ATTTAATTTAATTTAATTTAATTTAATTTAATTTAATTTAATTTAATTTAATTTAATTTAATTTAATTTAATTTAATTTAATTTAATTTAATTTAATTTAATTTAATTTAATTTAATTTAATTTAATTTAATTTAATTTAATTTAATTTAATTTAATTTAATTTAATTTAATTTAATTTAATTTAATTTAATTTAATTTAATTTAATTTAATTTAATTTAATTTAATTTAATTTAATTTAATTTAATTTAATTTAATTTAATTTAATTTAATTTAATTTAATTTAATTTAATTTAATTTAATTTAATTTAATTTAATTTAATTTAATTTAATTTAATTTAATTTAATTTAATTTAATTTAATTTAATTTAATTTAATTTAATTTAATTTAATTTAATTTAATTTAATTTAATTTAATTTAATTTAATTTAATTTAATTTAATTTAATTTAATTTAATTTAATTTAATTTAATTTAATTTAATTTAATTTAATTTAATTTAATTTAATTTAATTTAATTTAATTTAATTTAATTTAATTTAATTTAATTTAATTTAATTTAATTTAATTTAATTTAATTTAATTTAATTTAATTTAATTTAATTTAATTTAATTTAATTTAATTTAATTTAATTTAATTTAATTTAATTTAATTTAATTTAATTTAATTTAATTTAATTTAATTTAATTTAATTTAATTTAATTTAATTTAATTTAATTTAATTTAATTTAATTTAATTTAATTTAATTTAATTTAATTTAATTTAATTTAATTTAATTTAATTTAATTTAATTTAATTTAATTTAATTTAATTTAATTTAATTTAATTTAATTTAATTTAATTTAATTTAATTTAATTTAATTTAATTTAATTTAATTTAATTTAATTTAATTTAATTTAATTTAATTTAATTTAATTTAATTTAATTTAATTTAATTTAATTTAATTTAATTTAATTTAATTTAATTTAATTTAATTTAATTTAATTTAATTTAATTTAATTTAATTTAATTTAATTTAATTTAATTTAATTTAATTTAATTTAATTTAATTTAATTTAATTTAATTTAATTTAATTTAATTTAATTTAATTTAATTTAATTTAATTTAATTTAATTTAATTTAATTTAATTTAATTTAATTTAATTTAATTTAATTTAATTTAATTTAATTTAATTTAATTTAATTTAATTTAATTTAATTTAATTTAATTTAATTTAATTTAATTTAATTTAATTTAATTTAATTTAATTTAATTTAATTTAATTTAATTTAATTTAATTTAATTTAATTTAATTTAATTTAATTTAATTTAATTTAATTTAATTTAATTTAATTTAATTTAATTTAATTTAATTTAATTTAATTTAATTTAATTTAATTTAATTTAATTTAATTTAATTTAATTTAATTTAATTTAATTTAATTTAATTTAATTTAATTTAATTTAATTTAATTTAATTTAATTTAATTTAATTTAATTTAATTTAATTTAATTTAATTTAATTTAATTTAATTTAATTTAATTTAATTTAATTTAATTTAATTTAATTTAATTTAATTTAATTTAATTTAATTTAATTTAATTTAATTTAATTTAATTTAATTTAATTTAATTTAATTTAATTTAATTTAATTTAATTTAATTTAATTTAATTTAATTTAATTTAATTTAATTTAATTTAATTTAATTTAATTTAATTTAATTTAATTTAATTTAATTTAATTTAATTTAATTTAATTTAATTTAATTTAATTTAATTTAATTTAATTTAATTTAATTTAATTTAATTTAATTTAATTTAATTTAATTTAATTTAATTTAATTTAATTTAATTTAATTTAATTTAATTTAATTTAATTTAATTTAATTTAATTTAATTTAATTTAATTTAATTTAATTTAATTTAATTTAATTTAATTTAATTTAATTTAATTTAATTTAATTTAATTTAATTTAATTTAATTTAATTTAATTTAATTTAATTTAATTTAATTTAATTTAATTTAATTTAATTTAATTTAATTTAATTTAATTTAATTTAATTTAATTTAATTTAATTTAATTTAATTTAATTTAATTTAATTTAATTTAATTTAATTTAATTTAATTTAATTTAATTTAATTTAATTTAATTTAATTTAATTTAATTTAATTTAATTTAATTTAATTTAATTTAATTTAATTTAATTTAATTTAATTTAATTTAATTTAATTTAATTTAATTTAATTTAATTTAATTTAATTTAATTTAATTTAATTTAATTTAATTTAATTTAATTTAATTTAATTTAATTTAATTTAATTTAATTTAATTTAATTTAATTTAATTTAATTTAATTTAATTTAATTTAATTTAATTTAATTTAATTTAATTTAATTTAATTTAATTTAATTTAATTTAATTTAATTTAATTTAATTTAATTTAATTTAATTTAATTTAATTTAATTTAATTTAATTTAATTTAATTTAATTTAATTTAATTTAATTTAATTTAATTTAATTTAATTTAATTTAATTTAATTTAATTTAATTTAATTTAATTTAATTTAATTTAATTTAATTTAATTTAATTTAATTTAATTTAATTTAATTTAATTTAATTTAATTTAATTTAATTTAATTTAATTTAATTTAATTTAATTTAATTTAATTTAATTTAATTTAATTTAATTTAATTTAATTTAATTTAATTTAATTTAATTTAATTTAATTTAATTTAATTTAATTTAATTTAATTTAATTTAATTTAATTTAATTTAATTTAATTTAATTTAATTTAATTTAATTTAATTTAATTTAATTTAATTTAATTTAATTTAATTTAATTTAATTTAATTTAATTTAATTTAATTTAATTTAATTTAATTTAATTTAATTTAATTTAATTTAATTTAATTTAATTTAATTTAATTTAATTTAATTTAATTTAATTTAATTTAATTTAATTTAATTTAATTTAATTTAATTTAATTTAATTTAATTTAATTTAATTTAATTTAATTTAATTTAATTTAATTTAATTTAATTTAATTTAATTTAATTTAATTTAATTTAATTTAATTTAATTTAATTTAATTTAATTTAATTTAATTTAATTTAATTTAATTTAATTTAATTTAATTTAATTTAATTTAATTTAATTTAATTTAATTTAATTTAATTTAATTTAATTTAATTTAATTTAATTTAATTTAATTTAATTTAATTTAATTTAATTTAATTTAATTTAATTTAATTTAATTTAATTTAATTTAATTTAATTTAATTTAATTTAATTTAATTTAATTTAATTTAATTTAATTTAATTTAATTTAATTTAATTTAATTTAATTTAATTTAATTTAATTTAATTTAATTTAATTTAATTTAATTTAATTTAATTTAATTTAATTTAATTTAATTTAATTTAATTTAATTTAATTTAATTTAATTTAATTTAATTTAATTTAATTTAATTTAATTTAATTTAATTTAATTTAATTTAATTTAATTTAATTTAATTTAATTTAATTTAATTTAATTTAATTTAATTTAATTTAATTTAATTTAATTTAATTTAATTTAATTTAATTTAATTTAATTTAATTTAATTTAATTTAATTTAATTTAATTTAATTTAATTTAATTTAATTTAATTTAATTTAATTTAATTTAATTTAATTTAATTTAATTTAATTTAATTTAATTTAATTTAATTTAATTTAATTTAATTTAATTTAATTTAATTTAATTTAATTTAATTTAATTTAATTTAATTTAATTTAATTTAATTTAATTTAATTTAATTTAATTTAATTTAATTTAATTTAATTTAATTTAATTTAATTTAATTTAATTTAATTTAATTTAATTTAATTTAATTTAATTTAATTTAATTTAATTTAATTTAATTTAATTTAATTTAATTTAATTTAATTTAATTTAATTTAATTTAATTTAATTTAATTTAATTTAATTTAATTTAATTTAATTTAATTTAATTTAATTTAATTTAATTTAATTTAATTTAATTTAATTTAATTTAATTTAATTTAATTTAATTTAATTTAATTTAATTTAATTTAATTTAATTTAATTTAATTTAATTTAATTTAATTTAATTTAATTTAATTTAATTTAATTTAATTTAATTTAATTTAATTTAATTTAATTTAATTTAATTTAATTTAATTTAATTTAATTTAATTTAATTTAATTTAATTTAATTTAATTTAATTTAATTTAATTTAATTTAATTTAATTTAATTTAATTTAATTTAATTTAATTTAATTTAATTTAATTTAATTTAATTTAATTTAATTTAATTTAATTTAATTTAATTTAATTTAATTTAATTTAATTTAATTTAATTTAATTTAATTTAATTTAATTTAATTTAATTTAATTTAATTTAATTTAATTTAATTTAATTTAATTTAATTTAATTTAATTTAATTTAATTTAATTTAATTTAATTTAATTTAATTTAATTTAATTTAATTTAATTTAATTTAATTTAATTTAATTTAATTTAATTTAATTTAATTTAATTTAATTTAATTTAATTTAATTTAATTTAATTTAATTTAATTTAATTTAATTTAATTTAATTTAATTTAATTTAATTTAATTTAATTTAATTTAATTTAATTTAATTTAATTTAATTTAATTTAATTTAATTTAATTTAATTTAATTTAATTTAATTTAATTTAATTTAATTTAATTTAATTTAATTTAATTTAATTTAATTTAATTTAATTTAATTTAATTTAATTTAATTTAATTTAATTTAATTTAATTTAATTTAATTTAATTTAATTTAATTTAATTTAATTTAATTTAATTTAATTTAATTTAATTTAATTTAATTTAATTTAATTTAATTTAATTTAATTTAATTTAATTTAATTTAATTTAATTTAATTTAATTTAATTTAATTTAATTTAATTTAATTTAATTTAATTTAATTTAATTTAATTTAATTTAATTTAATTTAATTTAATTTAATTTAATTTAATTTAATTTAATTTAATTTAATTTAATTTAATTTAATTTAATTTAATTTAATTTAATTTAATTTAATTTAATTTAATTTAATTTAATTTAATTTAATTTAATTTAATTTAATTTAATTTAATTTAATTTAATTTAATTTAATTTAATTTAATTTAATTTAATTTAATTTAATTTAATTTAATTTAATTTAATTTAATTTAATTTAATTTAATTTAATTTAATTTAATTTAATTTAATTTAATTTAATTTAATTTAATTTAATTTAATTTAATTTAATTTAATTTAATTTAATTTAATTTAATTTAATTTAATTTAATTTAATTTAATTTAATTTAATTTAATTTAATTTAATTTAATTTAATTTAATTTAATTTAATTTAATTTAATTTAATTTAATTTAATTTAATTTAATTTAATTTAATTTAATTTAATTTAATTTAATTTAATTTAATTTAATTTAATTTAATTTAATTTAATTTAATTTAATTTAATTTAATTTAATTTAATTTAATTTAATTTAATTTAATTTAATTTAATTTAATTTAATTTAATTTAATTTAATTTAATTTAATTTAATTTAATTTAATTTAATTTAATTTAATTTAATTTAATTTAATTTAATTTAATTTAATTTAATTTAATTTAATTTAATTTAATTTAATTTAATTTAATTTAATTTAATTTAATTTAATTTAATTTAATTTAATTTAATTTAATTTAATTTAATTTAATTTAATTTAATTTAATTTAATTTAATTTAATTTAATTTAATTTAATTTAATTTAATTTAATTTAATTTAATTTAATTTAATTTAATTTAATTTAATTTAATTTAATTTAATTTAATTTAATTTAATTTAATTTAATTTAATTTAATTTAATTTAATTTAATTTAATTTAATTTAATTTAATTTAATTTAATTTAATTTAATTTAATTTAATTTAATTTAATTTAATTTAATTTAATTTAATTTAATTTAATTTAATTTAATTTAATTTAATTTAATTTAATTTAATTTAATTTAATTTAATTTAATTTAATTTAATTTAATTTAATTTAATTTAATTTAATTTAATTTAATTTAATTTAATTTAATTTAATTTAATTTAATTTAATTTAATTTAATTTAATTTAATTTAATTTAATTTAATTTAATTTAATTTAATTTAATTTAATTTAATTTAATTTAATTTAATTTAATTTAATTTAATTTAATTTAATTTAATTTAATTTAATTTAATTTAATTTAATTTAATTTAATTTAATTTAATTTAATTTAATTTAATTTAATTTAATTTAATTTAATTTAATTTAATTTAATTTAATTTAATTTAATTTAATTTAATTTAATTTAATTTAATTTAATTTAATTTAATTTAATTTAATTTAATTTAATTTAATTTAATTTAATTTAATTTAATTTAATTTAATTTAATTTAATTTAATTTAATTTAATTTAATTTAATTTAATTTAATTTAATTTAATTTAATTTAATTTAATTTAATTTAATTTAATTTAATTTAATTTAATTTAATTTAATTTAATTTAATTTAATTTAATTTAATTTAATTTAATTTAATTTAATTTAATTTAATTTAATTTAATTTAATTTAATTTAATTTAATTTAATTTAATTTAATTTAATTTAATTTAATTTAATTTAATTTAATTTAATTTAATTTAATTTAATTTAATTTAATTTAATTTAATTTAATTTAATTTAATTTAATTTAATTTAATTTAATTTAATTTAATTTAATTTAATTTAATTTAATTTAATTTAATTTAATTTAATTTAATTTAATTTAATTTAATTTAATTTAATTTAATTTAATTTAATTTAATTTAATTTAATTTAATTTAATTTAATTTAATTTAATTTAATTTAATTTAATTTAATTTAATTTAATTTAATTTAATTTAATTTAATTTAATTTAATTTAATTTAATTTAATTTAATTTAATTTAATTTAATTTAATTTAATTTAATTTAATTTAATTTAATTTAATTTAATTTAATTTAATTTAATTTAATTTAATTTAATTTAATTTAATTTAATTTAATTTAATTTAATTTAATTTAATTTAATTTAATTTAATTTAATTTAATTTAATTTAATTTAATTTAATTTAATTTAATTTAATTTAATTTAATTTAATTTAATTTAATTTAATTTAATTTAATTTAATTTAATTTAATTTAATTTAATTTAATTTAATTTAATTTAATTTAATTTAATTTAATTTAATTTAATTTAATTTAATTTAATTTAATTTAATTTAATTTAATTTAATTTAATTTAATTTAATTTAATTTAATTTAATTTAATTTAATTTAATTTAATTTAATTTAATTTAATTTAATTTAATTTAATTTAATTTAATTTAATTTAATTTAATTTAATTTAATTTAATTTAATTTAATTTAATTTAATTTAATTTAATTTAATTTAATTTAATTTAATTTAATTTAATTTAATTTAATTTAATTTAATTTAATTTAATTTAATTTAATTTAATTTAATTTAATTTAATTTAATTTAATTTAATTTAATTTAATTTAATTTAATTTAATTTAATTTAATTTAATTTAATTTAATTTAATTTAATTTAATTTAATTTAATTTAATTTAATTTAATTTAATTTAATTTAATTTAATTTAATTTAATTTAATTTAATTTAATTTAATTTAATTTAATTTAATTTAATTTAATTTAATTTAATTTAATTTAATTTAATTTAATTTAATTTAATTTAATTTAATTTAATTTAATTTAATTTAATTTAATTTAATTTAATTTAATTTAATTTAATTTAATTTAATTTAATTTAATTTAATTTAATTTAATTTAATTTAATTTAATTTAATTTAATTTAATTTAATTTAATTTAATTTAATTTAATTTAATTTAATTTAATTTAATTTAATTTAATTTAATTTAATTTAATTTAATTTAATTTAATTTAATTTAATTTAATTTAATTTAATTTAATTTAATTTAATTTAATTTAATTTAATTTAATTTAATTTAATTTAATTTAATTTAATTTAATTTAATTTAATTTAATTTAATTTAATTTAATTTAATTTAATTTAATTTAATTTAATTTAATTTAATTTAATTTAATTTAATTTAATTTAATTTAATTTAATTTAATTTAATTTAATTTAATTTAATTTAATTTAATTTAATTTAATTTAATTTAATTTAATTTAATTTAATTTAATTTAATTTAATTTAATTTAATTTAATTTAATTTAATTTAATTTAATTTAATTTAATTTAATTTAATTTAATTTAATTTAATTTAATTTAATTTAATTTAATTTAATTTAATTTAATTTAATTTAATTTAATTTAATTTAATTTAATTTAATTTAATTTAATTTAATTTAATTTAATTTAATTTAATTTAATTTAATTTAATTTAATTTAACTTAATTTAATTCAGTTTAGTTTAGTTTAGTTTAGTTTAGTTTAGTTTAGTTTAGTTTAGTTTAGTTTAGTTTAGTTTAGTTTAGTTTAGTTTAGTTTAGTTTAGTTTAGTTTAGTTTAGTTTAGTTTAGTTTAGTTTAGTTTAGTTTAGTTTAGTTTAGTTTAGTTTAGTTTAGTTTAGTTTAGTTTAGTTTAGTTTAGTTTAGTTTAGTTTAGTTTAGTTTAGTTTAGTTTAGTTTAGTTTAGTTTAGTTTAGTTTAGTTTAGTTTAGTTTAGTTTAGTTTAGTTTAGTTTAGTTTAGTTTAGTTTAGTTTAGTTTAGTTTAGTTTAGTTTAGTTTAATTTAATTTAACTTAATTTAATTTAGTTTAGTTTAGTTTAGTTTAGTTTTAGTTTTAGTTTTAGTTTTAGTTTTAGTTTTAGTTTTAGTTTTAGTTTTAGTTTTAGTTTTAGTTTTAGTTTTAATTTTAGTTTTAGTTTTAGTTTTAGTTTTAGTTTTAGTTTTAGTTTTAGTTTTAGTTTTAGTTTTAGTTTTAGTTTTAGTTTTAGTTTTAGTTTTAGTTTTAGTTTTAGTTTTAGTTTTAGTTTTAGTTTTAGTTTTAGTTTTAGTTTTAGTTTTAGTTTTAGTTTTAGTTTTAGTTTTAGTTTTAGTTTTAGTTTCGAACTCCTGGTTGATACTCATTTTCCGGGTAATAGCGGTACTGACGAAACTATCCTGCGTACAACAAGTTCAATCTGCACACATCATAATATGGGGGTGCAAGACATAGTTAGCAGCGAGCTATAAATAGCTGGGCTATAAATAGCTTTCTGCCTTTCAAGTCTCCGGGGCCTGACGGTATCATCCCAGCTGATCTGCAACACACATCAGATTTGGTCGTACCGTGGCTTCTGGAGATTTTTGTATCTATTCTACACTTATCTCATATTCCTACTACTTGGACTGAGGTAAACGTGATCTTCATACCTAAAGCGGGGAATATCTCACACTCGAAAGCAAAAGATCACAGGCTTATTAGCCTGTCATCTTTTCTTCTCAAAATCTTTGAAAGGCTCATTGACTTTTACATTAAGGACAAAGTGGGTCATCTTCGTTCACCCAATCAACATGCATATAAGAGGGGAAGTCCGTTGAGACGGCTCTTCATGCACTCGTAGGGCAACTTGAATACTCCCTCCTTTTCAGAGAATTCACCTTGGTGTCTTTTCTCGACATTGAGGGAGCTTTCAACATTACCATTGAGCCATTGAGCCATTACTGGCTCAATGACCAACTTGAAACTATGCAAGCCGATAGTGGACATAGTTCATTTCCTCTTAACAAATAGGGTTATTAATTCTTCGCTAGGTCACTCCTCTGTTAGGAGGTGGGTCTCCAGAGGCACCCCGCAGGAGGGGAGTCCTTTCTCCCCTCCTTTGGAACATTGCGATGAATTACATGCTTTTGCAACTGAGCTGTACGGGGTGTAAGGTAGTTGCATACGCCGACGATGTGGCTATAGCGGTATCTGGGAAGAACCTTCCGGCACTGGTCGATCTTATTCAAGGTGCCCTGAACTTATTGGGATCTTGGTGCTCTAGGAACGGTATGGGCATTAACCCATCCGAAACCGATCTGGTCCTTTTTACAAGGAAGCACCAAGTTCCTACTTTTGACCCGCCCTCTTTTAACGGGACTAATCTAACTGTCAGCTCGCAGGCCAAATACCTTGGTCTACTGCTGGATAGGAAACTTAAGTGGAAAGCGAACATACTAGAAAGGGTTCGCAAGGCTACTGTTGCCGGTGCTCTTGCAAAAGAGCAGTTGAAAAAAAATGGGGTCTCCAGCCACGTATTATGTACTGGATGTACATCTCAGTGATTAGGCCCATTCTTTTCTATGGAGCAATAGTATGGTGGACTGCCCTGGATAAGGGGACCAACCAGAAACCTCTGGACTCAGTTCAAAGATCTAAGTCCAAAGATAATAACTGGGGCCATGCGATCGGCACCGTCCAAAGGACTCTACGCCCTGCTCCACTTTCTTTTTGTTGACCTTTTCGGTAAAGAAATGGCTACCCTCTCTGCAGTGAGACTAAACACCATCAACAGATGGACACGTACTGATTTCGGTCATTGCCAAATTCTAGGCAGTTCCCTTGACCTACGTGACAACATAGATGAGTAATCTACCATCATTAGTTACCATCATTAGTTTTCGGCTCTAGATTCTCAACCCTCATACCTCTTAGGCGGGAGTGGGAACAAGATACGGTTCCGAAAACTGGAGTATGTTTTTACACTGACGGCACCAAATTGGATGGAAGAGTAGGGGGTGGAGTTATGTGTGTAAATCCACCCATGGCAGAATGTTTTCGTCTTCCAGATTACTGTAGCGTCTTCCAAGCGGAAGTTCTGGCCATCTTCAAAGCCCTGACTATGCTAAAGCAATGCAACCTTCCGGAAGGTACGGTTCGTATTGGCTAAATGAGTGCTGTGATTGTTCAGTGATCTGTCGATCCCATCACTAATCCCTTCCTTTCCTTATCCTCGTGTACTCATGTTTCCCCCTATTTTCTGCTCCCCGGCTTCGGCCGTTTGTAGCGTTTAATGTTTAGTGTATTCTTTGTACGTCACTCGTTATTCTGATCGCGAAGAATAAACACCAAACCAACACCCGAATAAATCCGTCTTTTTCTTTCCCCCGCTCCGCCGACATAAACATGGTCCTTCGAGCCAACCGCGAACTCGCGCCGCGGAAATACAAACATTATCAAACAAAATTTTAATTACAAAATAATCAACAATTAAAAAGTGTACCACAAACAGTTGAAACAGTGCACAAATTCAAGAAACTAAAACTAAAGCAGTGGACAGTGAAGTGCAAAGACACTAACAAGAACAAAAACGCGCACTACATAAAACCAACAACAAACACACCCACAAAAATTGAAATTGAAAACAAAAAACCCCGCGACACATTGGACAGTGCAGTGGTTTTGAAGAAAACATAACAAAACAGAAACACGGGCAAAAACAACATACACCCACATCACAAAGCAGACGAAGAGGGCAAAGCACGGCAAGCAACAGCAGCAAGCAGCACTGAAAGCAGCCAAAAGAGCGGAACACAACATAACGTTGGACGGAATTTGTGACCAAAAAAAGGAAATCCCCATACTCGGGCACTGGGCCCCCCAAAGATAAGCCCACACATTTTTATTAAATTTTACCATAATCACATCCACTAACACCCATACACGCATACATATATTTTACGATTTTACAAAAATTCCGAAATTCCCATTTACAGATATACCCACAAAATTATTTTGCCGTTGAATATTGTACCTATATACAATATTCAACTGGATCAAAAACAAAAATCCCGCAAAATACAGTTCCGCTACTGTCATAAGTCATATTTTTTTTTTTTTTTTTTTTTTTTTTAAACAGGAACAAACGCGCAGGGGATGACCCCTATTAATGCGAAGCATTGCGTTGGTTCAGGAAGGATATAAAGGTTAGGAGATAGGGTTATGAGTAAAGTGTTTATGGGCTCTTGCCTTGAACCCATCGAGATCATAAGTGCTGGGGAAAATATCCGCGGGGAGACCATTCCACAGCCGTGCTGTGCGGGCCAGAAACGAACTTTCCCTGTAGTGCGTAGTGCGCTGGAACATCGTTTCGACGTGGAATGCATGAGCGCCAGTGTTCAAACGGGTTGCCCGGGGGAATACCCGGAGTGATGGCACATTTGTTATGTGCACATTTCCCGTGCACATAACAATTAGCGCTAATCCCCATTTTCGCACTTCTCTTTGTGCGTACATATTGCACATTTCCCTTTTTTTATTTGTGCTTTGCGCACAAGATCAGCAGCAAACAGCCCAGCTGCTGTATATATTCTGCGCGCCCACTTTGCACATACTCCCGCATTTCTCTTTGTGCTGTATTCGCACGCACTTGGCAGCACGCAATCCCGCTGCTTGGCCCAAGTGCATATACGTAAAAAATAAAGCACAAAGCGGATACAGTGGGACACAGAGCTCACTTTCACTGCACATTGAAATTTTACTTCACTTAGAAAATTTTCAATCGTGCATACATATACTTATACATAAACTCATATATAATATACACATACACTCTATTACATACAGTGGGACGAGTTACTCTTTTTTGCAGCATATTGAAAATTTTCTTAGACTGCGAAAATTTTCAATAGTTCTGCACACATACTCATACACTGCACATCTGCTGCCACCCAAGTGCATACAGTGGGACAAATACCCCCCACTTGCACACAAAAAATTTTGTACACACAAATATTTCGGCACTTTTACTTACACAAATAATAACATAAACATATATATATATATATACAAATATATATATATACACACTTATACACATACCCATACATATTTACTTTCTTTTTCACATACATTTATACTTATACACATACACATTTATTTCCCAGTTAACAAAAATAATCACATACACACACATATATACATCCAAATAAATGTATTTATACACACACATATTTATACACATACACATACATACTTTTCTTCACACATACATACTTTTATTCACACAGATTCACATTCACATCCCGTACAAATAAATTCACCTTTCACAAATAAAGACTCATTTTTATACACATTTGACTACACACATAACATTTGTTGCATAATATTTATTCGTACATCGCTTCCCAATACACATACTTATACACAAATTTTGTTCAATTCCCATATTCACATTTATTTATTACACATACAACTTTCCATATGCATATACATTTCCATATACGTTTACACACACGGTTGTAAACTTTTTTACTCGACAGAGAGTACTAACGAATTCTTCCCATACTCAATTATCGTTCGCGCGGACGCGGTTAGACTTCACGTCTATTTTACAATACCGTACATTTATATATATTCAAACTTTTTACCCTCTGTCGAGCCTTTTTGTACAAAATGCTTATGGAGCGATCACCCAAACGACAACTTGTCACAATGGAGACTCCTTCCTCCAGATCTCCAAAGTCAGCCAATAAACGTTTGACAGTTCCTATCACTCGGGAGCCACCAAACACGCGCTCCAAACTTTCCACTCCCAAAGCAACCGATCCCAGTGTTGCAAAATTCACTTTCGAGTACGAAAGGCTCGTGCTATTATGCACACAATTTTCATCGGTCCCCATTGAGGATTTGACCAAATCCCTGGTCCAAATTAAGCAAAAAAATTTGCAAGCTCAATGGGAGAGGCTTATGTGCGCACATGAGGCAGTCTTTATTGCTGAAGACAACAGCCAGCCCGACGGTTTCAAAGAGTCGGCTAGGCAAAAAATCGACGCCTGCACAGACCAGTACGAGTTGTGCATGGCTCAGATGTCGGACATCATTGAGATGCTCCAAATTCAGTCCCCCCAGCCCGCTGCACATATGGAACCGGTTCGACCCCTAGAACCAGCAAATACCCCTTACATTTGCCTACAAGTTCCGCCTTGTGATACCGAAACCTTTTTCGGGGGCTATGAGCAATGGCCGTCCTTCCGGGACATGTTTACCGCGGTTTATATCAACCACCCCCAGCTCACTCCAGCCCAAAAATTGTATCACCTCCGATACAAAACGCAAGGTAAAGCCGGTGCTATTGTAAAGCAATATGCATTAACCGATGAGAATTTCGGACTCGCGTGGGAAGCTTTAAAATCACGTTTCGAAAACAAACGCATGCTCATTGATACACAAATCAGATCCCTTTTAAATATCGCTCCTGCCCACACTGAAAATAGTGAGGCACTTCAGCGGATCCAAAACACAATAAACAATTGTCTGTCTGTTCTCAATACTCAGGCCGTAGACACTGACAATTGGGATCCGCTATTGGTTTACATATGTTGTACCAAATTGCCCCAAGAGACACTCGCTCTATGGGAGCAATCACTGACATCCCGGAAGGATCTGCCACCCTGGTCGCAAATGGATGAGTTCCTGACCGGCAGATATGAGGTACTTGAACGGCTTCAAAGTATTCGCCCTTCTAAGCCGAAACCGTCTCAACCTTCGACTTCCAATGTCCTCCCAAATCGGCCACACAAATCCCTTAACTATCACACTCAAGTGAAACGGGACTTCGCGTGCAAACTCTGCAACGCAAATCATCCCATACGGACTTGCCAGAACTTCAAAGGACTCACCCCCCAGAAGTCGATTAAAATACGTTCAGAAGCACAATCTCTGCGTAAATTGTCTTGCTACCTCGCATCTCACTAAAGATTGTACAAGCAATTTTACTTCATTTCCCTAAAGGCAATGCGCAACCCTCTCATACTCTTAACTGGTCACATTCGACCACTCCACAGGTCGCAACAGCTCCAAAACGATCGCATAACAACTCCGTTACTCATTCCCCCCTTTCGGATGCGCGACCCCGCACATCTTCCAGGCAAAGTACGCCCAAAGCACAAGCCCTCCACTCCAATAATGGCACCCAATCCCTTCTGCCTACGGCACTGGTGTCTATTGAGCACTCAGGAAAGTTGTTTAAAGTTCGAGCGTTGATCGACCAAGCCTCTCAGCGTACCTTCATTTCCTCGAAAGTCCAGAAACGCCTCAAATTGCCAATCGAGAAATCCCCCTTCCAAATCTCGGGCATGGGCGGTCAGATTGTGCAAAATGCCAATCATACATGCTTCTTTACATTGGCAGTCCCCCAATCGAGCACGAAACTCCCCGTGCAAGCAATCGTGCTCCAAGAGCTTACGAATTCGCTCCCATCTTCCCACATAAACGCTCCCAATATGAAACATTTCGCCATGCTAGAACTCGCTGATCCAAATCCCTTCGAGACAGCGCAGATTGATATAGTGATTGGCAGTGATCTCATCCCGCAGATCATGCTCGAAGGTATCCACCGGAATGTATGTGGCAGCTTACTTGCTCAGCATACAGTATTCGGTTGGGTATTAAGCGGTCCAGTACCCCGTTCTTCGCATTTGACATGAGCCACAGAGGTACCAGGTCGCCATATGCATACTGGACACGCCCTTCGAAATAATCTTCCTGCCCTAAAGGAAGCTCTTTCGCAAGTGATTGCCGCCCTCAATCCCGCAGGGTTTCCACCTCAGGAAATAATGGAAAATCACTTCGAGCCCACCACTCCTGCACACTCATGCTCAAACCGGCAAATTTCCCCCTTAGTTGCCAAACGTTTCGACCCCGCAGGAGGGCTTTCGCCTCCAATGAAGGCTCCCAAAAGGGTTCGACAAGAGCGTTGGCATGACGCCACTCGTTCTACACATTCACAGCAACTGACGGAAATTGCATTTCCCCGCAATTCCTCATTGCACCGACTCCATCCCGGGTCCAAAAAGAGGACAGTCGCCACTCCAGTGCGACTTGCTCCAAACGCTGCAAATCCCGCAGACGTCGGACTGATCGGGTATAAACTCCAAGATCTATAAGATCTCCCTCTCGGGTGGAACGGCTTCAGCAATTCCTAAAGCCTAAGGTTATGCTCGTACAAGTCCAACCCCGGACCAAAGAGCGGTTGACTGCCTACACCCTCTCGAAGAGCAAACCGACATCCTCGATCGGTTCCCTTGCTTCTCTCGAGCCCTACAAACATATTTACTATGACGTGCAAAATGATTCCTCATAACCCTCTCGAAATTATTTTCACTTCCCCTAAAGAAATGGCAATGCAGCCAATATATATGTGTATTTTCCCATATTCCCCCGGCTTTAGCTTAAGCGCACCCCGCAGCTTAGCCACAATTTCTCATGCCCCGATGTCAACCTCAATATTATTATTGTAAGTAAATGACATCTCATATTTTTGCAGATCAGCCGACTATGGCAGCAGGTGCTTCCCAGACCGCACGGCCGGACCGGCCATGCCATTCCGCAAAGAGGTCATCGGCGCATCCTTAAGCGCACCCACAGCCAGCCAACCGTGAGCCGCACCACCACCACTCAGCCGCATCTCGGCGACCCTCCACCCGGACACAACATAAATTGCACTCTACAATGGCGGCCGCGATGGCTAAATGAGTGCTGTGATTGTTCAGTGATCTGTCGATCCCATCACTAATCCCTTCCTTTCCTTATCCTCGTGTACTCATGTTTCCCCCTATTTTCTGCTCCCCGGCTTCGGCCGTTTGTAGCGTTTAATGTTTAGTGTATTCTTTGTACGTCACTCGTTATTCTGATCGCCAAGAATAAATACCAAACCAACACCCGAATAAATCCGTCTTTTTCTTTCCCCCGCTCCGCCGACGTAAACACGTATTTTCACTGACAGCCAGGCAGCAATTAAAGCCCTCAAGAAGGTTTCAACCACATCCAAAGTGGTTACTCTTTCCCGCTCCCTACTAAATGAGCTAGGGTATGCGCATAAAATTACCCTTATCTGGGTACCGGGCCATAAAGACATCAGCGGACAGCTGATGAGCTTGCCAGACGTGGCACCACTCTCCCGTACTTTAACACCACGGTTACGGTAGGCATTCCTCTTGCTTCCTGTAAACAATCAATCTGTTCCCTCTTCCTCGATAAGGCCAACAGGTGATCGCAAGAGGAGGGCACATGTACCATTACCAAACAGCTCTGGCCTTTTTTTAATCTTAGGCGAACAAGAGCACTTGTATCGCTTAGCGGGCAACACATTGGCACGGTCGTCGCAATCCTGACTGGCCACTGTCTTTTCGGACGCCATGCTTCCAGACTAAGCGTCAATAGATGGGACTTCTGCCGCAGTTGTCACAATGAAGAAGAGGAGGAATCTATCAGCCATCTTCTCTGCAACTGTCCGGCTCTATCTAGACGAAGATGGAAAACCCAAGGATCTCCTTTCTTCGACAACTTGAATGACCTCAGTTCAGCCAGAATCAAAGAATTGCTTGAGTTCATCCACTCTTCGAAATGGCTTGTATAGGCCTCTCGACTTGCAGTAAGACAGACCTTTCAACTTGTGGTATCACAACGGGCCCATTCCGCGGCCTATGTATGTCTCTCGGCAATTCCCAGGCCAAGACAGCCATTTTAACCTAACCTAACCTACCTACCATATATCCTTTAAATATGTACAATTTTAAGACTTTAACTAACAAATTTTTATAAATTAATAATACACATATTCTACAAACTTAATTTTGTTTAAACATTAGTACAATACCTGAGGTTGAAGGTTTCATATTAAAAAAATTAAGTTTCGCAAGAATGATATAAAAACAAACACTTCAAATCACAAATGCGTAACGCGCTCTAAACACAACGGAGCAATGAACAAATATGCATTTTGCAAAGCGCACTGTGACAATACCGTTCAATGTAGATCATTTATTTTTCACCCAGTGATGCACAATTGTATCTACTTTTCCCCCATATCAAATATTATCAAGATATTTGAATTTAATTTTTGGAATCAATCGCCATTTTGGGCATCAAATACCTCACTGTGCCGCGTAGTGAACGAGACGGATTTGAGGCTCTGTATCTCAGAGACGTTTACGAATTCGACAAAATCCGTTCGTATACTTTTTCTATCATAGTTATACTATAAAAATATCAGGTGTACAACTTTGCTTCCGCCGTTTTCCGATAGGTGGCTGTGCCGGCTGAGGCTGGTTGAAATACATAGATGGTAATGCCTTTAAAGTGAGTGTGGACAGTGCCTAACGAATTGTCATCGCCGTTTCAGTGACAGTTGTTCTTGTTTTCGTATTATTCACGCTCGAAAATGCCCGTTTATGTGCCCAATTCTCGCCATTTGCGGGAAGTTTTACTTTTCTGAAGCAAAGTTGTACACCTGATATGAAATACAAAAAAATCGATTTTTCCAAAATTTAAAACTAGAGGACCCTCTTAAAAAGGCATCGAATTATTTTGCATGTTAAGTGCTTTCTCCAAGTTTGAAGTCAAAAGGCCTAAAAGTCATATTTCTTCATGTGAACTTTTAACCCTTGGTTGACCTCTTTAAGTTCTGATTTAAAAAAAAATGAGGAACACATGTTAAATTATTTTTGATTTCAAGTCTTCTCACTAACTTTGAGGTCAATAGGCCCATAGTTTCATGTTTTTTCGTAGCATTTCCGTATACGAAATCTAACCCATTTTAATTCAAATTTAAATTTTGATTTTCGAAAATTTAAATGTACGTGTAAAATTATTTTTGAATTGCGAGTATTTTGATCAACTTTAAAATCAATTGGCATATTAAATCATGTTTCTTCATACAACAACTTAACCCTTGTTTTGTCCTTTTAGATTCCAAATTTCAAAAAATCCCATCTTAGTGGGAGTTAATTTTTGTACTTACAGTTCAAATTTCATGTTTGTAGCTTCAGCGGTTTGGGTTGGACAATGATAAATCAGTCAGTCAGGACAAAAAAGTATATGCACTCGTATATACTCGTAGACAACGTTTTGTGTGATACATGAATCTTTCTATATCTTCCTATAGAAGCGATTTTAGTTGCGAGGAGTAAATTGGTTGCTATGTTTTGATCGTTGGTATCTATCATACGCCGCGCGACAATCAAATCGATCTAACATTTGCTCTCAAACTTGAAAGTCATTCTGACTGCACCAAAAAAGGACTAAAACGCCTTTCGAGCAGGTGCTGAAACTGCTGCACTTCGCTGCAGGACACACTAACATTTAGAGATTTGCTATCAGCGTTGGTTTTTGCATTTTATGCGCGCAAACAACCAGCAGCAACGAATTTGTTAGTTTTTAATTAACATGCGAAAAACTGAAAATTAAAGAGAAAAAGGACAACCAGCTGGCGGCCAAGCTGCAACGTTTCAGGGCTCTGCACCTGCGCTCTGACGGACACAAACGCGAACGTAAACGAAAACGCATGGCAGACGACTATCTGTAGGCGAGGATTAAAAGAAAAAGAAAAAATTTTGTGAAATTAAAAAAAAAAATTTAGAAAAGGCAGTTTAGGATAACCAACAGAATTTATGAAAGTGCAGCAACAACTATTCGAACTATTCGTTGCTATTCCTGGCCGGCTGCGCTTAGCTGGGTGTGGGCCAGCGCGCCTACCAGCAAACAACAACAAATCGCATGCGCGTCAGCGATTTTGGCAACAACTCAACAGACCTTGGATGACTGAGCGGCGGCGTCCTTTCACGGGCACAGCAGGTCGAATTCCTCTCCCATTAGGCTGTTCAATGGGTGCGGCAAATCGATTTTCTCAGTTGCCTTTGTGTCGTGCATGCGCGGCGCAGCAGTTGTGTCGTTTGAAGATTGCTAGAAGCCGCCCGAATTGGCGTTGATGAGTAACGCGATGCGACTACGTGTCCTTTGGGCGTTTTCGGCGTCTACTATAAGCAAACGATTGACGTTTAGTTATTTGTTGTTCTTGGGTTCTTCATTTTTTTCGGTTTTTATAATTTGTGTGTCGTTGTTTTTTCGGTTTTCTGGAATGTTGTTCTAATTATGGGCTGCGCATGCGCAGCACATGTTTCATATTTGATGAGATTTTTCAGAGCAGTTTCTTGATGTGTGCTTGTGACAATGATTTAAGGATCTTTTTCAATTTAGATTTCTTCTGAAGCATAAATCAAATTGCATTGGAAACTTTTAAGAGAAATAAAAGGAAATTAATCAGCGAGTTATTTTTGGCACAGTTGGAAAATAATGTGTGTTTTGAAATTTTTGAAATTAAAATTGAGTAAATTAATTAAAATGAAAATATTTATATTTTTAGTAATATTCAAAAGTGAATTTTTTGTTAATTCAGATAAGAAAAAAGATGCAAACACTAATAAATGTAAAAATAATTTACAGTCTTTATGAGTTAAAACGTGATTGGGGTTGGATAGTTTTGGTTTTAAGGTCAAAGTTCATGGTAAGAGTTTTTTAAAATCCCAAGCAGCAGAAAGGATATCAACAAAGTTAGCGCCGTTCCATAAGGCTTTTGGTCACTGAATTTAATTGTTTAACACTCCGATGCCCAACAAGATCCGTAGGGACCTATGGCGTTCTAAAATATGCGACATTTCAATACGGAGGGAGTGATGAACTGGAGACTTTATGACTTCTATAAATGGAATATTTAGAAGCTGTTAAAATTTCGGCACGATTGCATGTATTTTATCACCATATTTATCGCATTGAAGTCATTTATCGCGTCGATGTGCGACAAGGTCCGCATGGACCTTGTAGGTAGCTTCATGTAATTTGCTCTTATTTTTTGTTAATAACTATAAATAGTTAGTGCCAAATATTGATAGCAGCACAATTTCAAATAAATCGTTGAAATTAAAATACGTACGGTGATTGGGATCAAATTGATATGCCACCGTACGCGCTTTCAACAACTGAGCATGAGTGAACAACAAGCAGTAATGCAGACTTTGGGGCAGATATTTGGAAAACAATGAAGAACCTTATTCATTCACTGAGGAGACAAATTACGAAGATTTCTTGCCATACGATGAAACATATTATGCTGAAATTGAACTGAATGTCACTCTGGCGGATGAAGCTGACTCCGACGACGATGATCAAACTCCATTATCAATTTGATAATGGCCGAGGATATTGCCTAAGTATATATAAAAATTATGAAAAATATAAATTATGAAAAATAAAAATTAAGAATACAAATAAAAATAAATATATATACCAACCCATTACTTAAAAAAAAATGCCATACTTGCAGCGGCATAGATGCATGAGCTGATAAAGCAAAGTTAGGCAACTAAATGCAATTGTTTTGTATTGTATACGTTTTTGCATATCTGTCTGTAGTAAAAAATACATATGTATATGTTCACTAAAAAATATACGCGAAGCATAGCTTTTTGGCTCTCCAAACACATCTACACACATTATCTAACACTACACTATACAACTACATGCCTCATATGCAATATTACATAAAAGGTCCCTGGGGACCTCGTTGGGCTTTGACGATGGTTAAAACTTAATTCAGACTGACAAGCCTCACAGTTGAACGGCCTGCTCCAGGACTAAATAAGCCTCACTAGACTAGAATAGGACAATTGTGAATTTTTGTTTTAACACTTCGTTCAATAATGTGTGTGACTGACACATAGATGGCGGCACTAATACTAAGTCAATATTTTTTTTCGAAATTGTGAACCTTACTTAACTGTCAAAATTATATGTCAATCCGACCATTAGTTTACAAGTTACAGTGCTTTAAGTGACACTTCTTTTGAGTTTTCAAAAAAAATGAATTCAAAGCAATTCCGTGTGCTGATTTATCATTGTTTTTTAATGAAAAAAAATACTGTTCAATGCCAGGAATGGCTTGAAAAACATTATTCGGACTCTGCTCCATCAAAAAGAACCATTTGTTATTGGTATGCCGAATTCAAACGTGGTCGTACAGACACCGATGACATTCCATCTACTGGACGGCCAAATGACGCTGTTATTCCGGAAAACGTTGAAAAAACACTGAAAATCATTATGTCCGACCGTAAAGTGACAGTGGGGGAGATTGCTGACATTCTAAAGATATCAGCAGGCAGTGTACACACCATAATACACGAACATTTGGTTATGAAAAAGGTGTTTTCGAAATGGGTGCCGCGTTTGCTCACACCGGAGCAAAAACAACAACGAATCGATGATTCAAAGAGCTGTTTGGACATGTTTACGCGCAACAAGTCGGAGTTTTTCCGTCGGTACATCACAATGGCATCAAATTGGCAGTCTGGTGAGTGGCATGCAACCGGTGAAAGCCGCCCAAAGCGTCCAAAGGCACAAACATCGGCTGGCAAGGTTATGGCGTCAGTATTTTGGGATGTGCACGGAATAATATTCATCGACTATCTTGAGAAAGGGAAAACAATCAATAGCGACTATTATATAGCGTTGTTGGAACGTTTGAAAGAAGAAATCGCGATTAAGCGGCCCCATATGAAGAAGAAAAAAGTGTTGTTTCACCAAGACAATGCACCGTGTCACAAGTCGATGAAAACGATGGCAAAAATGCATGAATTGGGCTTCGAATTGCTTCCTCATCCCCCGTATTCTCCAGATCTGGCCCCCAGCGACTACTGGCTCTTCGCAGACCTCAAAAAGATGCTCCGTGGTAAGAGATTTGGCTCAAATGATGAAGTAATCGCCGAAACTAACGCCTATTTTGAAGGCAAAGAAAAATCGTTCTACAAAGGCGGTATCGAAAGATTGAAAAAGCGTTGGAATGATTGTATCTCCCTAAAAGGGGACTATGTTGATGAATAAAAACGAATTTTGGCAAAAAAATGTGTCTTAATTAGTTAGTCACACACATTATTGAACGAAGTGTTACCAGCTTGTTTGTTCCATACCGTAGACTTTTTTGCAATTTTATCGTCATCTCTGTGGAGAGTGTGTTCTCTATACTTCCATTCCATTTCTGTCAACGGATGCAGAAATCAACAAAGTGTTTTAAAGTACACAGAAAAGATGCATTGAAAAGAAGGCATTAATTTTTCTGGGTTTCGTGATAATCATTTTTGGGACAAATATCATGTAAACCCATATTTTTCACCCAAAATATTTGCAACCAACTGATATCTGTGGAGTTTAAACCCCTAAAAATCCCCCTGTGTGCACCACTGTTGGAAAGGTACATTTTCTCCCGTTTTCCAGTTAAAATTTCACATTTGACTCACTGGCACCAAAGTCATAGCGTCTGAAGCGTCTGAGCACTGAACAAGAAAGCAATGTTGTATAAAACTTTGAAAAATTTGTACTGAAAATATTTTAATTAATGAACCAAATTTATGTTGACAATTGCTAATCCTGTGAAAGAAATTATGAGTGGTACAAGCAAAAACTGTTGTGAGAACAGTAAGGGTGACCAACATGTTAGCGACTCCAAATTCGTGATCCCTCAAAACTGAGTGAGAAGTCATTAAAGATGAGCCAAAATCTTTATTAAAATTCGTGCATTTAGATTTAAGCATTTCAATAAGATAAATTTATTTATTTATACATGCTTGTAATTGAATATTGGGATTACTAAAAAGTGTGCGCACAGTTTGTTTAGTTTAAGTTGACTGATGTCATCCCATCTATGGACACTTGTGACAGATTTTTTGAACTAAAAAAAATCACATTTTAACCATCAACAATTTGTGTTTGATTTGGTACTGTACAATTTTCATCTTTTTGAAAAAATGTTTTTTTTTCAATGAAAGGCAACCAGAGAAGTAGAAGCCATCTGAGTTGCTTGTATCAACATCCGGAAGGACATACCGGTCGACGATCTAAAACACTAATTCAATATTAATCGTAAGCTTCTGAACTGAATCTTACGTTTTATGTATTTTCAAAAAATCTATGATAAGACTTTAGTGTGTTAAAGGCCTTGAAACTAAAATTAACTAAACGTTCTATTTTAGAGTTAACTGCCTATAAATTCAACCATCGATTAGGACGTTTGGAAGTGCCAGTTTAGTTGCCCTAAAATTGCATTTCATATTTAACTGACATCAACAACTGTTCATAAATTCTTGGCCAACTGTACTTAAACTATTAAAATGTTGTCTTCAACCAATAAAATTAAGTAGACGTGAACATATCACACTGCAGCAAAGCGAAAACTATTATTAATGCTAGCAAGGACCACAGGACACTGTTAAAAGTATAATTAAAAAAATATTCAATGCGTTTTTATGACTTTGTATTGCTGTAGCATGGTCTGCATACTTCAGGCATTGGCGGTATTCATGATCTGGAGCAACTGTGCAGGAAAAAGGAAGTCAGTTGAGCAATCAAGCTTAAACTTAACTAAAATTTAAGTGCGAAGTAAACATCAGTGTATGGGTAGGTAAGAGAGTTTTCTTCGAATGCCGAGGAGTTCACTTAGGACGCAGAGGCCTACTGTGATATCAAAATTGTAGACAGTATTGTTACGAATGCTAGTTCTAGTGGGCTAGTACGTATCTCTGGATTGCGTATTTTGAAATAAACAAAACACACTTAGTTTCTCAAACGCAGTCAATGAAAACCAACAATCACTTTATCCCACCAATTCCACTTTACTGTCTTTACACTTAATTATTTGCTTAATTACTCCGTGTGGCACCTTCACTTGTCAAAATCAGACTGACTCGCTGCGCCGCACCCGGCTGCCTTTTATACATGTCCGGCCATCGCGCAGATCGATCTCGCACATTCCAGAGTGGACTAAAGGTTTCCATGATGATCGCGACCATCATTGCCAGGTTGGACTAAAAGTTTCCATTATCGCGGCCATCATTGCCAGGTTGAACTAAAAGTTTCCATTATCGCGGTCATCATTGCCAGGTTGAATTATGGCACGGCGCGTAGCGACAGGGTTGCTTTGCACAGCGACAGACTGTCTTATCGTTACACTGCCCACCACTTAGACTTGTTCGTCCCGAACAAGTGCCGAGGTTCCGCTGTGATAAGGCGCCGGGCGCTCCAAATGGACTTCAGCTTAGCGCCTTTATTGCCGCAACGTTGAATCCTGTATACCACGTCGTTAATCCTAGTCACGACTTCGTAAGGTCCTTCCCATGACGCTTGAAGTTTCGGAGACAAACCTTTCCTCCGCTGCGAGTTGTAGAGCATTACCAGATCGCCTTCTTGGAACCCTGCTGAGTTGGCCCGTAGATCATATCTGGCTTTCACCTTATTGCTGACCAGTTTGGTGCAGCTCCTTATAAACTGGTGAATTTCCTCCAGTTCCGCCCGCTTATTGACCACGTAATCCGTCTTAGCGCCTCCCGTCGTGCTGACTACGCCGAACTTCAAGTCAGCGGGTAACCGCAACTCTGTGCCGAACACTGCTCGGGCTGGAGTGAGTGATGTCGTGTCGTGCGGGGCTGACCTATACGCCATCAGGAACAGGGGGATATGCGAGTCCCAATCCTTTCGATTCCTGCCTACCACTTTCCGCAGGTATTCTTCCAGTGTCCGGTTAAGGGGGTGTTCTGTAGTAAAATGTTCAAAAAATCGATTTTTTTTTTGCATTTTTCAACAGGTTGTTCAAATGTTGTTATCTATCGTATAAAAAAAGGTCTTTGATGAATTCGGACCGGAAAGTCATTTGTAAAGGAGGTTTCGTCACGCGCTCCGCCGAATTTCCACAGTACAGTAGAATCCCGATTATCCGGATCAAATGAAACCAGGGGTATTCCGTATAATCGAAAATCCGGATAATCGATTTCAAAGCAAATCAAACAATATTAAAACTTTAATATTTTTTTATTATGTAACGGATTTTACATGTGTCATTTAGAAAATACTATATTATAAAAAACGAGTTTAACGATAGATAATGAATTACATAATACCTATGTAATTTAGAATTTTGATTGGAAATAACTTGTTATTGATCTTTGACGTAATGAATCACATCTTTTCATTGCGGCCAAGGCCCTGATGCGCTTCAGTTGTAGCAACTGTATAGGATCCAATTCGTCCTGTCTTTCAAGCCACTTAAAAGCAACATCTAGAGCTTCAAAAGCTTCTGCGTGAGATGGTACTTGACATTCTTCCCCAGTTTCAGTTTCTTCTTCATTTTCTCTCTCGTTACTGTTCAAATCCTCAATGATTTCTTCATCAGTTAAGATTTGGAATCCAGTCAGGGTACACGGTCGGAGGCGGGAATAAACTTGTCGTAACATGTCGCGTTACACCGTCAAAACATTTTTAAATTGACAGTTAGAGCCGAGACAAATGAGTCCGGATAATCGGATGTTCGGATAATCGATGTTCGGATAATCGGGATTCTACTGCATCCGCATCCTTACGCTGGTCCTTTTGTAGCCTCTCAGCAGACCACTCTTCCTCTGGCATAACGCTTACCAACCGGACGTCCACTATCTGTTCTTTGCTTTCGGGTCGCGAGCACTGCCTGCATTCGACTTTGCACGGACGGCGCACAGTGGCTGATTCTGCCGACGTAGGTTGCAAAAGTCGATTTTGTCATGTTCGATTTGGGGGAAACTGTTATACTTGTCCGATAGATAAATGCTTGGACCTAAGAAATCCGAAAACCTCAATTCAATTGGCCAAATAGTTTTGCTTGTAGAGCCCGTCAAAGTTGAGCAATTTTTAGAGTGTGAAATAATATCAGCAATTTGCACTTTTTCGGCAAAGCTGAAGTTTTAAAATACGGAAAGGAGCAGATTAATTGAAACTTTTTGCACCAGCATCGTAAAAGAAGACATTTGTAGTAAATAATTAAATATAGAAAAAAAAGTTGGTTGTTGTTGTTGTCTTTTCATAGGCACGCACTTGAAGCACTGTTTTTATCACTCTTTTTGAACTTTCGATAGACTTTCAAAAAAAAGGCCATACTTGCCACGGTTCCGTCCTTGGGAAAATTGTTCACTACTCTTCTGTGAGTACTGCCCTGAAGAGATCGGGTGCCCGATTTTGCCCGGCTGGATTTTACAGCGATTTTTCTGTGGCCACCTCGCGCAATTTTGTGCTTTCGGGTGCGTGCGTTCGAACAAGTTCGTCAAGATATTGATAGTGAATCAATTACACGGTATTATAATCGTTGCCAGGGCATGCAAATTTGGGTTTTGGGTTCATTTAAGAAGTGATACAAGCTTGCAACTCCATATTAAGTCGACTTTATTTTTGGCGTATATTGCTGTAAGCTCGAAGTAAAGAGTACTTTTGCTGGATGCGCAGTTCGCACGTACGAAAAACAAGTTGGCTTTCATTTCCGGCAATCAGCTATCACGTATCCTTTGATGTAATGCTTTTGTTTTTAACAAAATACTTACACTGTGCCTGGCATACATTTTTTTTTAATTTGAGCAAAACTCAGTCAGTCGCCATTAGTCTTAGAGTTGAACCGCGCCAATGAAACAATTAGTTATTGAAAAACCAAAAGTATACTTATATCTATGTGCATTGCCTAAAACCCACTTATATGTCTGGGCTGTTCAAAAATCTCACAACGGGTAAAAACCTAAGAACTGCAGGTACCTGCTATTACTAGAAGCTTAGAGCCTGCTATTTGAATGTAAGTAAAGTTAGTTTCGAATTTAATTTAAACTAAACTTCACTTCAACTCCGCCACTGCAACTAAACCGAAGAAGAAGCACAATAATGTCATTAAAAAAATCGAAGCTCTTTGAAATATTTACTATTTCGAAGACAAAGGAGCAGTTGGTTCTGGTTACGTCGAATTGGTTACGTCGAAGGAAGTTTGCCTGCAGCCAAAACATCTACGACTAAAGAGAAGATATCCAGGACTTATCTATCAAGTTAAAAAGGATTGCGGCAAATCGTACCTGATTCAATTTTGTCCAGAGTAATGAGGAGTGGTTAGAAAAAATAATATACTTCGATGTAAGAGATGCATATAGCATAAGCGATGACCAACCGTCGACATTAAAGGCGGCAAAAGGAAGGCCGAAAAAGTCAACTCAGGACTGTGCGTCATTCACTAAAAAAAGGAAGCTTATGGAGGCAACGGGAAAAATAACTGCCACCCACTTTTCAGAAGCTTTGATCATAAAATATAATAAGAATCAGGGGAAAATGAAAGGCGTTATAGTGAAAGCAGTTTTACCAGCAAGCCCGGGTCACGTTAAAAAACAGTATTCCCACCCCACCCAATGTGCTACCGATCAAATATAGTCCTAATGAAGCTTTAGCATTGTTTTTAAACTTAGGATTGTCCAAAGAAAAATTGACTTTTTGTACATTTTTCGAATTCTGGTTCTCATTTTGAAAGCAAAATTTGTGAATTTTTATCTTTAAATTTGACTCTTCAACTTATTTCTTAAATTTCTTATTACTTTTCATCTTTTTTAATGCATTTTCATTAATTTTGCAACTAAAACTTATCATTGTTGCTCGCATTATTCTTATTTACAGTAAGCCGAAGTTTGACAAAGTATTACGTAGCACCCTGTACCTCGATTGAGTTTATTTTTGAGAATACAATAGCCTGAATAATTTCTAATCAACAGCAAAAATTTTCCAATTATCTCTACCTTTGTCCATACAGATATTTGTGGAAGTGTTTTACGCAGTCCAATACCGCCAGCAGTTCTCTCGGTGTCACACAGTAGTTGCGTTCCGGTTTCGATAGAACCCTACTGTAGTACGCTATCACTTGTTCCTGGCCGTCTATTATCTGTGATAGCACACCGCCAATGCTATTCCCGCTTGCATCTGTATCCAGCACAAACATCTCCCCAGGCACGGGGAAGGCCAGAATTGGAGCACTGCACAGTTTTTCCTTCAGACGTGCAAAAGCCTGTTCCTGCTCCTCGTTCCACTCGAAAGCTTGGCTCTTTTTCGTCAGTTTGTGCAAGCTGCTGGCTATGTTCGCGAATCCCGGAACAAATTGGCGGTAGTATGTGCACAGGCCCAGGAAACTGCGGAGTTCGTGTAGATTGCGTGGCCGGGGCCACTCCTTCACCGCCGTGACTTTGCCTTCATCCGTATGTACTCCGCGGGCGGAAACCGTATGCCCCAGATACTTGACCTCTTTTTGGAACAGCGAGCACTTCTTTGGGTTGAGTTTAAGCCCAGCTTTTTGTATCCGCTCGAATACCTCCTTCAGCTTTCCCAGGTGATCGTCGAAGCTCTTACCCATCACGATTATGTCGTCGAGGTACACCAGGCACGTCCGCCAATGCAGCCCTTTTAGCACGCGTTCCATTAACCGCTCGAATGTTGCTGGTGTGTTGCAGAGTCCAAACGGCATGACGGTGAACTGCCACAAACCATCGCCAACACTGAAAGCCGTTTTCTCCTTGTCCTTGTCTGCAAGCTCAACCTGCCAATAGCCGCTGCGTAAGTCGAGTGTGGAGAACCACTGCGTGTCTGACAGTGTGTCCAGGGTGTCATCGATCCGAGGTAGTGGATAACTGTCCTTCTTGGTCACATCATTGAGCTTCCGATAGTCCACACAAAACCGGGTACTGCCATCTTTTTTCTTGACTAGCACGACCGGCGAGCACCAGGGGCCCGAAGAAGGCTCTATCACTTTGTCTTTCCGCATGTTCTCGATCAAATTTGTAACCTCCTCCCTCTTGGTCAGAGGAACTCGTCTTGGCGGTTGGTGAATCGGTTTTGCACTTCCGGTGTCGATGTTGTGCTTCACTATGGCTGTTCTTCCGCCTGTTTCTGCCGCAAATATTGACCCATAGTGCTGCAGGAAAGACCTCACCTTCTGTTTCTGCTTAGCCGTCAACTCGCTGCTCCACTGGTTCTCCTGCGGTATGGCGTCCATGTTAAAACCGCTCTTCTTATTACCTACAGGCGGGCTACTCTCGCAATTGACCACTGCTACAGCTTCCTTACACTCGCCAATTACCTAATCTTTCCCGACATATCTGGGTGCATTCAGGGGGTTCAGTATTCTGACTGGTATTCTGCCATTCTTAGGTTTCACTAATGTACGTCCGATGATGATGTTGTCGTGTCCTTGTTTCGGTGCTTCTACAACCCACAGCCGACTCGTCTCATCATCCTCGTCCACCTTTGCCCACAAAATCGCCTCAGAATCCGCTGGTATCCTTCTGTGTTGACACGTTACAACCTTCCTTACCGCCACGCTTCGCTTATAGCCGGTGTGCAGCGGGAATTCAACGTTGGCATATCTCAGCACATTTTCCTTCAGGTCCAGCGTAAAACCGTGCCTAATCATGAAATCCACGCCGATAATCACGTCTGGTGCCGATAGCAATCGTTTTTGTAACTTTCCCTCTTACCGGCGTGCGCTCGCCAGTCGCAGTCCGCAGCTGTATGCCATGCAGCGGTTCCCAGTTCTTCAGCAGCTTCCTTTTTATGATCGAATATGACGCTCCAGTACCCAGTGTCAACACGAACAACTTTCCATCTATCCTTCCTTCAATCGTCAAGCTGCTGGGCTGTCGTTTCAGCTGTGAGACAAGGACGGTGGGGCAGCGGGTTGTGGGGATCAGTTCACGCCCCTTTGGGCTGACCCGTTTTAGTTTAACGACTCCTCGTCCTCAGCCCTGCGCTTGTTGGCTGGGCCTTGATTGCCAGTATTCCTCGCTACAGGCGATTGCGATCGAAAACGGGAACGCCTCTTTCGTTGGCGGCAGTCTCGTGATATGTGGCCCTGCTTGCCACATACCCAGCAAACAACTTTAGAGGAGACCACCCGTGGCCTATCCGGTGGCTCAGAGCTTATGGCTTGGATCGTAATGTCGTTGTCTGGCTGGAACTGGCATATCCTTGCAGGTGCATACCGAGTGCTTCCAATCCATGACGCCCCATATGTCATCGCGCTGGTCACCGTCTCCCTAAATGCCCGCTTGCCCATCATCAACGCACTGCGACGTGTCTCCGGATCATGAAGACCTTCAATAAACGCCTCAATCTTCATCCTTTCGAGATCATCAGCGCCGAAGGACGGGTAGCACAGCTGTACGAGCCGCTCAATGTCTGCTGCATATGCCTGCAGCGCCTCGTTGGCCCTTTGCCGGCGGTTCTTCAGCTCACAGTAGTACAGCGTTCTGTTGTGCTCGTCGCTGTATTTGGCTGCCAGCGCCCTTATGACGGTCTCGTACTCACTTAGTAAACATTCCGGAACTGATTTTATTACCTCAGCCGCAGCACCTTTAAGAGCCAACGCCAATCTCCGACCTTTCCTTACATCGATCCACTGATTTTCCAGAGCAGCCAGGTCGAATTGCAGCTTGAATGTATCGAACGGCGTAGTCCCATCATAAGTAGGCTCGGGTGGCAACACTTTCCGGAACCGGCGGCAACCATTCTCGTGGCTGTACCTCCCTAAGCCCGCCAGGTTGGACTAAAAGTCTCCATTATCGCGGCCATCATTGCCAGGTTAAACCAAAAGTTTCCATTATCGCGGTCATCATTGCCAGGTTGAATTATGGCACGGCGCGTAGCGACAGGGCTGCTTTGCACAGCGACAGACTGTCTTATCGTTACAGTGTTATGGTTGAAATAATTTCAATTGCATGATAGAATAGAGAGAATACGAAGATAAAGGCCAACAAACTGAATCGATTGAAATTCACGACGAATACACATTTAAAGAATTAGAAGTCGTTAGTGTTGCCGCTCAAAATCTGAATAGAAAAGTTTTGAGGTTACTATTTTAAATTGGAAGCATTACTTTCTATTTTTACTTAAAAAAAAAAGAGTATATTAGGGATTTCTATTAGGTCTCTGGTCTCTATTTGGGGGAAAGTCCAGGATAGGCAGTGCTACTATCTGTCAGACAGCTGCAGAGCCTCTCAAACGAAGATTTTTGTCTTATTCTACTTGGTGGCAAGCCCATCTTCGTTGAGTATTGGAAGTATTTTAAAATCGAAAATAGTAAAGAAAGTTACTCGTACTTCACATAGAATAGGTCAAAGTGGTAGTCTGCACAGGGGAATTTGCCGAGAGACACACTTAATCCATAAAATGGGTTCATTGTGATACCAAAAGAAGAAAGTCATCTCTCTTAAAGCAAGTCGAAGAGCTTAAACAAGCTAATTCGATTTGAGAATAAACCCTAGCAAAGTCTCTGATGTTCACTGATTTGATGTAATCAGTTTTCAAAGAAGGAAGAGTCTAAGAAATTCCATCTTCGTCTAAAGAGGACCGAACAGTGGCAGAGAAGGTGACTTTTAGTCTCTAAAGTCCATTGAGAGCTGTAAAGTTTCTTTTAAGGTGCTTGGACCATTGAAAGGAATGAAAACGCTGATAAGGCGGGGTTTGGAAATGAATGTCATGGAAGCTGAAATCTCTATACAACCTCAGTTTTGTGATCTACTGAGGAGAAATATGGAGTACACGAATGTTTAGATTAGATTAGATTAGATTAGATTAGATTAGATTAGATTAGATTAGATTAGATCAGATTAGATTAGATTAGATTAGATTAGATTAGATTAGATTAGATTAGATTAGATTAGATTAGATTAGATTAGATTAGATTAGATTAGATTAGATTAGATTAGATTAGATTAGATTAGATTAGATTAGATTAGATTAGATTAGATTAGATTAGATTAGATTAGATTAGATTAGATTAGATTAGATTAGATTAGACTAGACTAGACTAGACTAGAAAAGTAGATTTACTTTTGACAGTTTGACTCAGTTGATCTCCTAACCTCTGTAAGTAGTTATGCCACATGGTTAAAAAACCTTAATTGCCTGCATGAATAATTTTTGCCACTTCTGCTGCGTATAGTGAACACCGCCAATCATTGCATTTTAAAAGACGTCATAAAAACTGCTGAAAAGCGGCGAAGCGCATCGGGCAGATGCGTTAAGAATGCATTCGACGTTTTATAGCATTTTTATGTCAAATTCGAACAGCCACACAACGCTGATAAGTATTTATTGAATAAATACAATCAAACTTGTACGTAAGTAAATAAAGGAAAATCGAGAATGCACACCGCGGCGAGGCCTTGCGAGGACGTCATAGGAGTGCGTTCAGCACGTGCGCCCACGAACCGAAACGGCACGATAAACTGCCTGGCGAAAAATCACTAAACTGTGATAAGACTTTACAGAGAATCGGCCAGAAACGAATTCCAGCGTTCGCTGTTTGCTTTGGATCAAACACGCGACGCAGTGTTTGACCCGTGTTTGATGGTTGTTGTTGCGGGACGCATTATCGAACATGGGGTCCGCACTTAGGGCGACAAAACTGTCACTGAACGCGCTGAACTTAACCCGATTTGTTCGCGAAATTCTCGGACACTCGGCACACGCCAAATTTTTCTATTTGCACTGAGATTGATGCGACGACTATCTTGAAGGCAGACTTGACGTCGAACGATACACTGCCTTTTATTTTTGTTTTCAGTTGGCTTTTTACAATTTGGTTGTTGTTGACTTTTTCCAATTCGCTGATATTTGCTGATACCTTGGCGTCGCGCCAATACGGAAATATTCGCCGAAGCGCTACAAGTCGCAAAAAAATATATATAAACAACCAAGTGGGCAACACACAATTTATTACATTTAAGTTGTTCGATATAATCGACACTGACATCGACTGCCACTAACAACATAACAACTGTTAGATACAAATTAAGTTTTAGCAATTCATTACATTTAAATTTTGGGCAAATACGCATTGCTGACAAGTTCAATGTGTTTATTGTTGTTGTTGTTGTTGCCAACTTTTCGATGTTATCGGGCTGCACTCAGTCAGTGGCATTCTAAGTCATTAAATTTCGATATTAAATTTCACCTTATTCGACATTTTAATCTTAACGAATGAGGCGCCACTTAAGTCTAACCGATGGCCACAATTGTACGCAACAGGGTGGCAAGACGGGGTCGCAACTGAGCGGTGCAGCGTCTATATTTATTTTGGCACTTTTTCGCGAACAATCATTTCGATTCATTACTTGGAAATTGGCCTAAAACTTGTTTAATCGATGTTGCAGTCGTTGAATTCAAGTTAATTTGTGAGGTGTAAAAAGTTATGTCTGTGGTGTCATTAAACAAAATGTTTCTATTTTTTTAAGGACTGTGCCAGAAAAAATCCGGAAATACAGTTTGACCTGTAACTACGAAAGGTTTTGTCTGACAACTTTCAAATTTTCAGCCCTGATTCTTTAATCCTTATACATATTTTCTAAATTTAATTTAATATTTTAAACGGGGTTTTACTTAAAATGGAGTCGAACGAAAACGCTAACCGAAATATTATTTTGCACACTTATCAGCAATATAGGCAATTATCGAAAAATGAAATTGCCAAAAAAATTAATTTACCCAAATCTACTGTTTATGATGTCATAAATAGGTATGAACAACGTTTTACTGTCGAAAGAGCCGCTGGTTCTGGCCGTAAAAAGGGATTTCAGCTCCCTGACTTACAGAAAGAAGTTTTACAGGAGTTCAAGGAACACCCAAACACTTCTGTAAGAGATATGGCCTTAAAATTTAGAGTATCGCCATCAACTATACCGAGATACAAAAAGGAAGGAGGGATGAAAACATTTGTAGCTCAGAAGGTACCAAAGAGAACTGGAAAGCAGGAACGTGCAGCAAAAACGCGCTGCAGAAAGTTATACGAAAAATGTTTACCAAAATTTGACTGCGTTTTAATGGATGACGAAACGTACTGTAAGTCTGATTTTAAACAGCTTCCTGGCAAAAAATTTTACACGGCTTCTAAAAAGGGAGAGGTCAAGGAAAAATATAAAGAAATAGGACCTGAAAAATTTGGTTCCAAATACATGGTTTGGCAAGCAATTTGCTCTTGTGGATTGAAAACCGATTCTTTTATTACCCAAGGCACTATTAACCAAGAAATTTATATCAAAGAATGTTTGGAAAAAAGAATTTTGCCTTTTATTAAATCTCACCGGGATTCATTAGTATTTTGGCCCGATTTAGCAACTTCCCATTACGCCAGGAAGACTGTGGAGTGGTATACTGCAAATAATATACAATTTGTTGCTAAAGATTGCAATCCCCCAAATACCCCAATGTTAGTTCATAAATCGAACAGGTATCAATAACACAGTGCAACACTGTAAAAGGGACAAAGTCAAACCCATCTCATTCGACAGAGGACCTCAGTAGATGAAAAAGTGCCAAGGGATTTTTCCCGGAATGTTCGAGTTTTTTTTTTAAATTGAGTTTCAGGATGGCGGCTTCCGCAGTGACGGCTTCAAAAATTCGAAATTTTTTTTATTACATTTTCGTAATCTCAACGTATTTACAATTCAAACTGTGAAAGTATTTTTCCAATATCTCGAAAATTCCGAAAGTTATGGGATGTCAAAGTCGGCGCGCCGACCGAAAAATTATCTTAACCCAAAACTTAAATCCTCTTTTTCTCGAAACCATGTTTTTCAAACTGGTAGACATAATATCTCAAGTTCTACTAAGCCGATTTGCTTCAACTTTTAACTGAATATTCTACATACATGTCGCTATCGTACTGTCTAAAATTGTGTCTATACAATAAGTAGTTTTTTCTTAATCCACCACTTACTTTGAAAAAAAACCCTCAAATCACATATATTTGTTAAATTTGCATAACTTTTCTAAATTTCAATATTTTTACTTTTCCGTAGTTCACACGATAGCTGACGTTACACAGATTCTAAAAAAATGTTTGTTTTTTGTTTTAGACTTCCGAGACAGCTGCAATCAGGTCTACCGTTTTCCTCTGCGCTGGAAACGACTTAATTTCAACTCGCTCTGGAAGCCGTAATTTTTGTGTATGGCAACAGTTAAAAAAGAAAAAGGCGCGTCACTACGGAATACCCCCTTAAAGCCCCTTCCCGAAACTTTTAAAACATCATATCTCTTGACTCAAATGTCAGAAAGGAATAATTTTTACGTCAAATGAAAGCTAATGAAATGAAGTCGATGACACAATATCCTTTTTGGAAAAATGTAATGAAAAAGGATATGAAGGACCTCAATAAAATATTTATCCTTGAATATCCTGGAAACCGTGAGAGCTAAATTTATATAAACGACTTCTGGTGAAAAAGCATTCAAACATCTATGCTGCTTATAAATTTCATGTAAATAACTTTTAAAGTTAAGACTCTACAACGATTCTCGATGTTCTTTGCTAGATTCGATGTTTTTAGGAAGCACCGACGAGATATTCTGTACAAAAAAACATGAATTTAGCAGTGTATAATTTTTTAAACGCTGTAGTGGCTTAGCAGTTAAAGTGATTGAAATGAAATTAATATGCAGTATAGATCTTTGAATGCCTTTTTACCAGAAGTCACTTATATAAATTTAGCTCTCACGTGTTCCAGGATATTCAAGGATACAAATTTATTTGATGTCCTTGAAGTCCTTTTTCATTACATTTTTCCAAAAAGGATATTGTATCATCGACTTAATTTTATTAGCTTTCATTTGACGTAAAAATTATTCCTTTCCGACATTTGACTCAAGAGATATGATGTTTTAAAAGTTTCGGGAAGGGGCTTTAAGCCGCCATCCTGAAACTGAATTTAAAAAATAACGCGAACATTCCGCGAAAAATCGCTTGGCACTTTTTCATCTACTGAGATCCTCTATCGAATGAGATAGGTTTGACCTTGTCCCTCGAAATTTTTTTTGAATTTGTCGCACTGTGTAATCAGAAACGCTCAAAGTGTCAAATGTTCGTTTGCCATAAGACATTTGCGAAATGGATCGGTTTGCCATTGAAATGAATTCGTTTTTAGGGGAAACAGTCATTCCTCGTCAAAAGCCTTAGGTTCTAATTCCAGCTAGGACTGGTTAAACACTCGACTACTTCTATCGCTAGCCGCCGTAACTCCGCTGGCTAGTGAGTTGGGCCGCGAGTCAAATGCGACGCAGGTTCAAGACTCCGTTTCGTTAACACCGAAAAAAAAGAACAACAATTTTTCTCTCGGCGGCTGTCTTCTCAGAAGAAAAGGGCAAACTTCTGAGAGTAAAAACTGACCTATGAAAAAGCTCCTAACTCACCGTTTGGAATCGGTATAAAACTGTAGGTCCCTTCCATCCGTGTACAAATTCGCACGCACAACACGGATGGTTGCGGGTAGCTAGGCCTGAGTCTTGTAATCGGTCGGTTGTAAAAGTCGTGCCAGTCAAGAAGAAGAAGAAGACTTCTACTGCTAGCTACAAGTCGATGAGAATTATAAGAAACGAGCAAGTGCACTCTTGGCAATGGCAAAACCGCCAAGTGTGAAGGAAAAACTGTCAACTTCCAACCGCTGTTCGGATTCTGTGTTAAGCTGTAGGTCTCCTCCCCACCTTTCCCCATCCGATTGAAATGTAACCTAACCCAACCTAAAGTACAACAAAAATGTGTTATACTTTCTTTACGTTAATTCATCCTCGAGTTGTATGTGGGAATGAATCTCGAAGGAGTTGAATTTTGTATGCTGAACAAGTTGGATGTTGTATAATTTTAAAGAAGTTCAATAAGGTTGGAAAGGCTCAATATGTTGGAGAACTTTCTCTAGACTAGATCTCTGTAGAGCCTTTCAGGTTTCTGTAGTGTCTTTCAGATCTCTGTAGTGTCTTTCAGAACTCTGGAGTGTATTTCAGATCATTGTATCAGATCTCTATAATGTCTTTCAAATCTTTGTAGTGTATTTCAGATCGTTGTAGTGTCTTTCAGATCTCTGTAGTGTTTTTCAGATCCCTGTCGAGACTTTCAGATCTCTGTAGTGTCTTTCGTAATAAGGAATAATAAAAAAATAATGAAAGGAAAACGAAATCTATTTTTATTTTGTATGAGAAGTTTATTACCTTAGTTTTTAATGACAAAGATTATTAAACAAATTTTTGGAGATTTTTTAAAAATATTAAAAAAAATTGTAGATTTTCTACATTCTTGGGAGGAAATGTCAGCTTTTTTTTAATTTAGGAGAAAGTAATTTTAGGTAGTCGGCTGATAATCTAGTCACATCTGTCCGAGAATTTGAGAGTTGAGTTTAATCCTTTAGCTTATAATGACAAAAACAATTTTTGAAGTTTTTTAAAAATTATAAAGAAATGTTTAGGAAATTTTTTAATAATCATAAATAATAATTTTAAGATTTTTAAAATTCTTGGGAGAAAATTTCAGCCTTTTTAAGGAGAAAGTCATTTCAGGTATCTGGCAACACTGATCTCTACCTAAGAACTTCAACCCATTGGTCACCTTGAAGAATCTTTGGATCCTTTCAAATTTGTTTGAAATTTTGTATTTTTTGGGGAGGAAATTTCAGCTTTTTGTTTATTTAGGAGAAACCCATTTGATATGTTTGAACTGATCTCTACCTAACTTATGAACTTATCGATCACGCTTCAAGAGCCTTTGAATCTTTAGATCTTACGCAATTTTCGCCAAAGTAAACGAAACAAGACCTAAATTCTTCATTCATAAACTACTCAAACAATTGATGATAATGACAGCCTGGCAGCTTGAACTACATTTTCAAATTGTATGCAGATCAACAGTCAAGATGGAAAATTATCGATGTTCTAATTGTGAACGTAAGAAGCAACACTTGAGTGCGCACCAATCGGGTAGAATCTGCACCAATTATGATAAACGGCCGAACTGTCAGTCACAGCTTACTACAAAAAAATGTCTATATAAATGTATTTATAATCCAGGATATGACCAGGATGCGAATGCCAGCAGGCAATAAACACGAATATTAATTTTCCAACTCTGATCCGTCGCTGCTGGCCAATAATCGACCGCATAAATGCGCATTGTGGGGCGTAAATACAAAATTGTACAACAACAACAAAAACACAACAGCTGAAAAGATAAATTGTTTTAATGATTGAGTGACTGTCTGGGTGCCGGACTGATGGCTTCATTTGACTTTCATGTCGTGGTGTCTGTGCTGTTGCGCGGCGTTCCCAACAAACACTGAACAAAAAAATCTCAAACCTTTGAGAAACCCTTTGATATCAAATTGTTTTCCAGCATTATTACAATTTGAAAATGAATATTTTCTCAAACGTTTCTCAAATGTTTGCTATCAACTTGAGAACGACTTGAGATGAGTTGAGAAACATTTTCATTTACCACGTTTGATAATTTTATAATTCTCAATGGGTTTAAATTACCACCTTAATATGAACTAAATGAATTTTGTGCCTTAATAAAATTGTACGTTATGTTGCCGACCGATACCAAATTTTTTGGCCGATGCCGATGCCGATTAATCGGCCGGACTCTAGTTATGTTTGCCTTAATATAATATGAATGAAATGGACCTTAATGTATATACGTTACATATGAAATGCTATGAAAATATTATTTTTATAAATGTATCTATTCTTTTTTTTATTTCACGCGAATTGCAACGCCAATCTATACAAGAGGCGAATTGGATTCCATTCGTTCCGCTCGTTTGAGATACATTGGAGAGTTTTAAATTCTCAGTTTGAGAATAAAGGCAAATTTCCATAATAAAAATGTGTGAATATCAGGCATCGGACTTTGCTACGATTGTAGTGAATCTGCTACGGTTTTCACAACACTTTAAATTTTGCCTCGCGACTCCGCTTGAGACCCAATTTACTACGATTTTTTCCGAGGCAAAATGTGGGGAAAATGTGAACATTTTACAATCCCGGTCGCCGAAATACGTAAATTGTTGTAAGTTTGTTTCACTCGCGAATGTTTTCTGAGGGGGACTACCATATCAAATCAAAAATTCACTACGGAAATTTTAGTTTCACTACGCTTTTTGGCATTTTTCACTACGATTTTGGATTTGCCAGGTCAGAACCCTGGTGAATATGGCGAATTGGATTCCATCCGTTCCGCTCGTTTGAGATACATTTGAGAATTTAAAATTCTCAATTTGAGATACGTTTGAGAATTTTAAATTCTCAATTTGAGATACGTTTGAGAATTTTAAATTCCCAATTTGAGAATAAAGGCAAATTTCCATATTAAAAATGTACCTTTTAAGTTGAGAACGCCATAACAGTATATTTGAGAACAAACGTTTGAGATTTGAGAAAGCAATTTGATTCAAATGTACCTCAATTTGAGAATAGTCATTAATGTTTGCTGGGGTTAAATGATATTTTCATAGAGATGTAATGCAAAATAAATAACTGATATTGCTGATGTGTACAACAACAACAACCTCAACACCCATGCATTCGAATCGTCACCCTGTGGGAAATCGGACTGGTCCAAGTCTAGTTTTTCAACTAGTCGCTTGACAGTCACATATGACCTCAGAATCGACTCGTTTTCTTGTAGCAAACTCACCTTTTTAACACGGCGTTGTCCTAGGCGAGGGTCAATTGTCCCCGTCTGCATCCATTTGCAACTAGTCCAAGGTTAGTCCGAAGCAACCAGTTGTCAAACCAGTTGAAAGCGACTAGTTTGCGAACTAGTTTATTCTGGATTAGATTTCTAACCACTCGATTTTTATGGAGAAAATAAAACAGTGCATTTTTTAATTAATTATTTTATTTTAAAAATATTTAAAAATAATAACCAAAAATTATCGCGAATAAAACAAGTATTGGTGCGCGTTGAGATGAACTTCGACTTGTTGACACACTTCAGTCGAAACTGTTTGGGGTCTGACGCAGTTCAACATCCTGACTTCGCCTGCAATTAATACAAAAATAAATAAATTAATAAATAATTACATAAACATAATTACATACATTTATTAATACATACCATTCGACTGCTGCTGCAATTCGTTGCTTCACGCAACCACGCAAAATTCTAAATGAAATCATTCAAGACAAAACGTGCAAAGCGAGCGAACTTCGAGTCATAGAAACAGAAAGAAAGAAACATTTCTACGTTGTTGTTGTAACAAAAGCATCGCAAGATCAGTCGTAACAGAATAGTGTTGATTATTTCACCTCTGTTTCGTCTTTCGTTTCGTTTCGTATTTTCAGGTTTCTTCTCGCCTATGAACGCGCACGCAGAACGTGAACGATTAGACGCGAACTCACCCACTTCTGCATCCGCTGAGTCACTTGGACAACTAGTTGCCCAATTGACTACAAAGAACCAGTTGAAAGGCCCATGAATTTGGGAACTGGTTGTCTCAGGTCCGACAGGGCATAAAGAGACACATGTATGTGTGCGTGTGTGTGTTCGACCAAAAATGGACGCATTGTTGAGGAACCAGGGGCGGATTCAGAAAAATATTTCGGGGGGGGATTTCAAAAAGTAATTCTTTGATATTCATAAATTGTCTTTTAATTTGTATGTAGTTTTAATGTCGACCCTAATATTTCGGGGGGGTTTCTACCCCCAAAACACCCCCCTGAATCCGCCACTGTGAGGAACGCACATCAGCGACTGGATCAACGTCAGCAGTTGCATTATTCAAGCACGCATTTTTCAAGATCATCAACAACAACGAGTACAGTTTTCTTGTCAGCTTGGCCACTGCGCAGGCGTAATGGCCAAACTCCATAAAGCGCGTTTCTGGCGTTCGGGGTTTGTCGTGTTATGGCGTTTCTCGCGTTATTCGCGTTGCAAATGGTCAAACTCCATAAAGCGCGTTTCACGCGTCAGCTTGTTCTTCTTACGTCAGCTGATGCTAATTTTTAATTGGCAAACTGCTGATTGATTTCGTTGTGAATTGTGAAAAACAACGAAATGAAATTGCTATACGACGTTAAAGACTTTATAGAATTTACTGATTTCATTTAAAACACAATAAATGCATATCGAACATTGCAAAAAATTAAAAAACAGATTCAGTTGAATTCAATTTGTAGCAATTTATTTCACAGGGATGCGCCAAATTCGATCGACAACGAATAAGCTATCGAATTTCCAATACAGCGAAGACTAAGTTTCGTCTGTCAAAGAATTATGCTAATTTTTAGGAATTTCTCCACATTTTATGTTAAAATATTGGATTTCAAATGTTTCTTAAATGTATTTAATAGCTTTCGTGTAAAATAAATGCATCCGACTTTTGCGATAACACAAGTTTGTTATCGGCATTACCATTTAACCACATAATGTATGACATCTTTAGGAGCTCTGTCAGCTGTTTGACGTCGTTTAGCGAGAAACGCGAGAGAAAGTTGAAAATAGTTCAACTTTTGCCGCGTTTCGGGCGTAGCACAGTGGGCGAAATGGTCAATCTAGCTGGACTTAATTAATAACTCTTGAATGCGTAAAGATATCGCGGTGAAATTTTGTACGGATGCTGCTGGTGTTTCACTTGAGAACTGGTATGAATATGGGCATGGTCCGCCCTCTTTCAAGTAGGGTTGCCATATAGTCTAAAAGTTTTTATATAAACTCAAGTAAAATAAAATATTAATAAAACTCAAACTACCTATACTTTTTGTGAATAGAAATAATCTGGCAGTTAAAGGATGTTTAGTATTATTTTCTTACATTACACAACATTAATGAAAAGTTAATCAGAATCTGAGTTACTATCACAATTTGACAATTCAGATTGTAAATTTGTATCTGAAAGTAGATTTATCAGTTGTTGATCTAATATTATGTTCTTTTTTGCGTAGCTGGAAGACCTTTTTGATAATGAAGATATTAGTGGATCAGACGAAAACAGGAGTGCGTGTGCCAAGTCCTCCATAGTATTTTGTCGCGACGTTTTGCGTGTATGGTGCAGCCGGAAATTTCGAAAGTCTTTGTTCCTTGCTTCCAGTGCTTCCTTCGACATCATACCAATTGGTAGCGAAACATTCTGTATGATATTAGCACCATGTATTAAAATTTTGTGTATGGAAGAAGGCATGTAAAATGCATTAAATTCATTTTACATGCTTTCCACTTCTGCACTAACCGACTTACAAAGTTTCTCAATTTCCTGCTGATTTCATGGAATTGCTCAACACTATATTTATTTTTGTCAATAATATTAGCAAATACATGCAACTCCAATGCTGAAAATTTCTTTGAAGGGACGTTTTCATTGTTTGGACACCGACATTACGCCTAAAAAATGCGTTGGACTGTAGAGTAGCAGGAAGTAGCAAACTAGTTTCAACATTTCACAATCACAATGAATCACGTAAACAAAAACAATTAGAACTGGATTGAATACGGCTGAATTTCAAAAGCTGCACTCCACGGAAGTCTAGTCTTTGCGACTCAAAATACACTATCACAAATGTTAACTTCAACGACGATTTTTTGTTAGAAAAACTAAACACAGGCTACTAACATTTATACTATGACAAAAACATACCTTTAACTTTAATCAAAACAACTTTAACGATTTAATAATTGACGAAATACTTTTTTGGACTTAAACAAGTGCACTGTGCAAAAAGCGCGCGAAACTATGTTGGTGCACTTGCTCCAACATATGTTGTGTTTGACAGCTCACAGCTGTGCGAATATAGAGAGCAAAACAAAATGGAAAACATAAATAAACTTGATAGGGTATTAGTAATCAGAAAAATTAAAAAAATTGGGCAAATCGAAATTTTACAATTTGAATTAAGTCCAGCTAGATTGACCATTTCGCCCTCTGTGCGTAGTCATAGAGTTTGCTTCATACAAATACACTGATTCAACTTTTTCTCGAAACACGAGAAACGCCAAAAACCACGATACGCCTGAAACGCGCTTTATGGAGTTTGGCCATAAAGGACACGCAGTGTTCATCTGCGTACAATTCGCAACGGCCAAGTCTCAGCAATGCATTGGTCGCGTCGCTCCGCCTGCTTCGAGGATAATCAACAGTTTCGGTATTTTGTCCGTTGTTGCGCAGCTTGTGTTTCCTTGAGCTCTACGTCTCGGTTGTGGTCTTTGTTTCTGCTGTGAATTCTCCCAGCAGGCGCAGCGCACACTTTGTTGCTTTTAATACGTCAGCCATTTCCTCACACATGCGCGCTCGTTCTGTCATTGATACTTTTGTTGATTATTTTTTTCGTGCAGTATTTTTTGCATACTGCATGTAGTAACACCTAAAAAAAAAAAAATAACGGGAAACTCGTTTTCTCTTTCGGTGGCTGTCCTCTCAGCTGGAAATGGCAAACCTCTGAGAGTAAAAATTGCCTATGAAAAAGCTCCCAACCTGCCGTTCGGAACCGGCATAAAACTGTAGGTCCCTTCCACCCGCGTACAAAATTCACACGCACAACACGGGTGGTTGCGGGAAGCTAGGCCTTAGTCTCGCGTAAGCGGGCTGTCGTGCCAATCAATTATTAAAAAAAAAAAATTTGTTGGTGACTTTATGGCTGTTTTGTGGTCTATTTGATATGCTCGTTGCTTTTGCGGTTTATAGGAGTGAAAATTTGATTGGCATTTGATACGTCATTGACGAGCGAAATATTCGATAGTTGTTGGTGAGTCGTGAAAAAAAACCGCTCCCTTTTGTTAGATATTCTCAGAATGATATTGAGTATCCTTCGCAGCTCGGATAAGGATTTATAAGCGAAAATTAGTCAACACTGCAGAAAATTACTTCCAATTGGGACTAGTTCAGGCTTAACCTCAAATTTGAAGCTAACAGTTAAGGTTGAGCCGTGACTTATTAGAACTCATTACAAACCCCATAAGCTAGCAAGCGATCCGAGTGTTGTCTTATTAATTTGAAGATAGTCAGTGGCGCAGATGGATTTAATTTTGAGTATTTTTCGCATGCAACTTTTGAACCCAACACATCAGTTGAAACCATATTTGTCATTTAAAATTTGAATAACAAAAATATATTTGGGGTTAGTTTGTGCTTTCGAAACCCTCTTGCATGCGCCACTAGTACCAAGTATACCTGCGGTCTAGTAACCTAAACGAATAACTTTGGAATTTCAACAAATTTAATTAGATAATTCAGCTACATTATCTAAACATTGTTCACAAGTTTCTTTTCTTCATTTTGATGAAAGTTGATCCTGATCTGATGAAAGTTGATCCGCTTAAAGCGAACTTCTAGGGATTGGGCAAAATGATTCGTTTTAACCGAAAGTTCGTTTTAAATGAAGACTTGAACAAAACAATTTATCCATCAATCAATTCATCAATTTTTTTGTTGATTTATTTTAAAAAATTTGAATATAAAAACTGTGTTTTTTTAAATGAGTTATTTTAGTTTGCTTAGTCCAAAATTAGTTTCATTTGTATACACTAGTCAGAAAAAGTTTGCGTACAAACTAAAATGTAATTTTATACGGGTCGCTATTAATATTTGTGTTTATTTATTGATATATTTGTTATTATATAAACAAGCTGCAATATCAAGGAACGCTTTGACAGAGTTTTGAAATTAAAATTATATGGCAACATCTACTTTATCGAATATTAATCGGAAAATGCGCAATCGCAACGCAGAAAAAGTTTGCGTACAAAAGAAAGAAAGGGGATTCCCAAGGGTTCATTTGATCGAGGTGTTTCAAAACGAATACTATTTCATCATTTGGAATATTTATAAAAGACTTTTATTAAAAAAAGATATTTTTGAAATGATTGGTACAAAAAAAAATGACCAGTCCTGGTGAAAGGGAAATTATGGTAAAACTTTGGAAAGAAGGCCAAACCCTCCGCGAAATTGGCCAAACTGTGGGCAGGACGCATTCTTCAGTCCAAAGAGTTGTCCAAAATTATAAAACAACCGATTCTAGTTGGATGAACGCGAGAAGCGGCATATCTTCAAGGAAGTGCAGCAAAATCCTAACTTGAAAGCTTCTGAAATCGTAAGAAATGTACAGGATAGATTCCAGAAGACCGTTTGCAGTGATACCATTTGTAAAATCTTAAAGAAAGGTGGTTATCGCAGCCGTGTGGCACGGAAGAAGCCCTTCATATCACTAGCGAATAGAAAGAAACGACTTGCATTCACCAAGGAGCACATAAATAAGCCACCAGAATTCTGGCAAAAGGTAATTTTTTCGGATGAGAGCAAATTCTGTATTTTTGGCATAAAAGGACGGAAGTTCGTGTGGAGAAAACCGGGTTCTGCTCTGAATAAAGAGAATCTGGATCCCACGGTCAAGCACGGTGGTGGTGGTGTAATGATTTGGGGGTGTATGGCTAGTAATGGAGTGGGCAATATCGAGTTCATAGAATCGACTATGGCTAAAAGAATCTATTTGGGCATACTGAAAGCCAATTTGAAGCAAAGTGCTGCAAAACTTGGGTTGGACAATAGTTTCAATTTTCAGCAGGACAACGACCCAAAGCATACTGCTGAAATAGTTAGACTTTGGTTACTATATAACGTGCCGGAACAGCTGCATACACTTCCCCAATAACCAGATCTGAATCCCATAGAGCACTTCTGGGATTTTTTGGAACGCAGGATTCGTCAACATAGTAAGGACTGTATCGAAAATTGTAAATACACCAAACCATGCTTCATACTAGTGCATAACAAAAGTTAGAATTAATTTTCTTTTATAAATGACATTTCATATTGTATTATTTTGTAAATAGCAACAACAAAAATTATTTAGTGGGAGGCTGACCCACATTTTTAATCTTTTTCTGGAGGTCTTTCCTTAAATTCTGGACACAGCCAGAATCTAATTTTTGCTAGCACTATTCAAATTTTTTTTAATTTTTGAATGGAGTTAGCCGGTTTAGGTCTTTTTTAAGATCCCTCTTCGTCAAGGCCAAGAATTTTTCGATAGGGCGTATCTCTATCTTTGGAGGATTCATGTTTTTCTTAACAAATTTTATGTTCTCTTCATACCACGTTAGTATTGGCTTAGCATAATGGCAAGAAGCTAAGTCGGCCCAAAACCAAGTCTTGCCAGTGTGTTTTTTCACCAACGGCAGCAATCTCTTCTTGAGGCACTCAATTAGGTACATTTAAGCGTTCAGGGGCTTGTCCGTGAAGAATGAAGTCGATATTTTTCCACACTTGCATATTGCTTGCCAAACAAGAATCTTTTTGCCAAATTTTTCGCATAAAATTGATTGGTCAGCTTTTGAAATAACACTGTCTTTCGGAACTGTGTAGAATTGGGGTCCTGGCAGCGTTTTGTAGTCCAATTTCACGTATGTTTCGTCGTCCTTTATGATGCAATCAAATCTTTGCCTACAAATGTAGTGGTAAAATTTTCGGGATCTGGTTCTCACCTGCGCGCCTTGCTGAGTGCTTTGTTTTGGCTGCTTTTGCTTTTTATATGTTCCTAACTGGTTTCTCTTCTTGGCACGTTGGACTATTGCTGCACTCGTTCCGGCTTTTTTTGCAAAATCGCGTACGGATATCTCCTTATTTTTTTAAATAAGGCACATATCTTAGTATCTAGCGATGGTTGGGACGCACCCTTTTTACAACCTCGTCCTGGTAAATCCTCAAGTGTGCAATGTGTAGTATACCGGCGAATGGTGTTTTGCACAGCGAACATGGTAACATATGCTTCTTTTGTTAGTTTCCTATACGACATTCCTTTGGTTGATGCCCATTTGGACAAAATTTCCTGACGAAGTTTTTCGGAGTTTTTTTAAGCGCCTCGAAAATGTTTCGCGAAAATATCAATTTGAACCTCTGGAATCTAAAATACGATATTTATAAGCAACCAGCATTGCATAGCCCACTTTATATGATTTTTAAAGTGTATTTATAATTTTCGATACAGTCCTTATCACCTTCAAAAATATGCTAAAGGATGTCATTCTCGAAGAATGGTATAAAATTACGGCTGAAGAGACGGAAAAACTTGTGAATTCCATGCCCAGGCGTTTGGCTGAGGTCTTCAAACGTAAAGGATACCCAACAAGCTACTAACACTAAATATTTTATCATTAAGTTAGCATTTATTTATGTTTTGTTACTTTGTACGTAAACTTTTTCTGGAGTATTTTTCATGCGTAATTAGTTTGGTTGCTGCTGTTATTTTTTATTTAATTTGTATGTTCCCAAAAATTTGGAAAAACAAAAACTGAATTCCAATCTCTAAATAAAGTACAAAATTATGTTACAAAAAAATCATGTTTCATTTCAATAGTTACAATTCCAATGCGGACACCTCTTGTACGCAAACTTATTCTGACTAGTGTACATTTCAACATGAGCCAAGTGGGCAGGAATTTGTTGTGGAGTGTCGCGTGACTGAAGAAAATTTCTTGCATAGCTTACGCTACACATTGCATCCAGGGCAGTTGCGACTCGGACTGGCTCTTCGTTGTCCACATCGTCGTCAAGGTCGTCATCACCAGCGCAAACAGACTGCAAAATAGCTTCATCGTCCAATTCTCCCGTATTAAAAGGGTTGTCATCAAAACATATGTAATCGTTGAAGCTTTCTGTCCCAACTGTAAATGCAAATAATAAAGGTTAATTTAAAGTACAACAGCTCAATAAACCCTTTTTATTGCCATCTGTAAATGTTTCCATTGGTTGGTTTAGCAATTATATTATTGGCCGATCATCATCCGAGTTGAACTTATCTTCATTCTTGGTAAATCCGCCGTGCCGTTGTAAAATAGAGAGCTGCATCGGATACCTTTTTACTGCATATGAGCAGTTTGTTGTCGGATACGTATGCTTCACTTACTCGATCGCCGTCGAGTATGTATACTGCTCTGACTCGCTCTCTCGCTCACACGTAGAGAAGAGAAGAGAAGCACAGAATTTCGGATAACAACGAGAAGGAAGCCGCGAAAAGGCGGAAACCGAAAAATCGGAACATGAAAAAATAGGAACATGTAAAAATAGGAACATAATAGCAAAACTTCCGCGAGTATGAGGTACCTTCCTACGGAAGCTCGAGTATTTTTGCAGCTTCAAGGTCAACGGCAGACCAGATATTGCTGCTGCTAGCGGCGTTGTGGTTGAAGTTAGAATGTTTATGCAGTAAATTGATTTAAAATCTTCAAATATAGTTATATATTTACTATAGTTATATTATTAATTATTAATTAATTTTTTAATATTTATTATAATTAAATATTTTTAAATCTTTTGTATATAAATCTAAATGAAAATATTTATTTATTATTTATTTATTACGCGTGGAAGCTAAATTCAATGGATGTTGTTAATGTGGGAAGGGAAAGGTGATGGAGATGTTTTCGTTTAATTATATATCTGAATGTCTGGAATTGTCTTGTTTTGTATGCCACTGATGCTTTGAAATACAGGAATCTGATTGTAAATGAATATTGTTAACTCTCTATATATGTATGAACGATTGTCTATTATTGTAAAGTTAATTATTTTTCCGACAGACGACTTTTTAAAGTCATTGTCGTACATTCTTTATTATTGTTATTTGAAAATTTAATAAAGAATCAATCTATCTATCTATCTATCTATCTATATCTGAACGGAATGAGTTTGCACGTATGAGGGGCACTCTGTGCATTGGTGAAAAATGCTTTTAATAGGCTCAGAAACAGCGGAGTAAAGGAGAGTACTAAGATGTTTTTGGTTGCTTTTCTAACTTTTTTGACACTGTTTCGATTCTTCAAAGTCAAGCTCATAATGTTACCCTACGAAGGTAAAAGTAAAGAAATAATAGTACTAGCCGAATTCAATTCACAACATAGTTTTTTATTCAACGAAATATTTCAATAGTTAAGCAAAAAAAATTAAACTTAAATAAATTATATCGAATTCCTTTTATAATAAAGCACATCATATACTTAAAACATATAATAAAACAAAAAGTACAACAGCAATAAGCAAACAAAAAATTAACTTCCAAACTTACATACTTATAAAATTAATCAACTGCTGCATCCAATTCACAATGAATATCAGTTTTAGCAATATTAAAATTTAAGAACATTATTTGGTTGACTGTGGCACAGTTCGTTCCAATTAAAGGGCTTTTTTCTGAAATTAATCTTCTTGCCTTTGAAAAAATTCTCTCAGAAGCTGCACTACTTGCTGGAGTGGCTAATAGTCTGCAGCTCACTTTATATAGAAGTGGAAATTCAGCTTGATGCGAATTCCACCACTCCAAGATGTTAAAGTCATCATTAAATCCTACATTTGTATTTTCATATAAGCGGATTTCATGATCGATTTTATCATCAGTGCTTAATGCAGCCGACTCTTGTAGGAAGTCAGTAAGAAGCTCTGAATTAAGTGTTGACATTTTGGATGTTGAAGGAATGTTATCATCTTCTTCACTAATATTTTCGATATTACTTGTCATTAACTTCTTACATTCAGCTAACCCCGAATAGGGTTTTGTTTATATTTTATGCCTGCCAGCTTGAATCTGCCTGCCTAAACGTTGCGTCTACAATTTTTGGATAAGAATTTCTTCCTTAGTCTTCGATTGGTAATAACGATTTGGTACCTACATATGTATGTATGCATGTATGTACGTTTGCATTTATTTACATTTGTTTAGAAGGAGTATGTACATATAAAACCCGCAAATATGTATGTATGTATATATATCTGTGGCATTTTGACAAAACAACCTAAGTCTAATTTTCAAAATGTTCAGGAGAGCGAAAAAACTGATGAGATGCAGACCAAATCTCATACAAAACTCGAGAAAAGTTGAAATTATACACGTCATATCTCTGTAACTAAATGTCATAGAAACAAACCGATTACACCAAAAGAAGCGTCTTTAAATGTTTTCTTTATGATTAAAAAAATTGGAAATTTGACTTAAGTCGACTTAAGTGCTTTTGTCAAAATTCCACAGATATGTATGTTTACTACAGCGAATAAGTTTTCATAAATAATGTTTATTTTATATTAAACTTAATTATATTAAATGAAATGAGTTCAATAGAATCTCCAAAATTGTTGACATTGATTTTTCAATTTCAAAAAATCGTTTCATTTATTCGTTAAATCTTGTTTATAAGTAGCTTCAACTTAGCCTATAAGAATTTTTATTGGCTAATCAATACTAAATAAATAAATAAATAAATCTCTACTGAATAGTTTTTAAAAAAGTCATATAATAAGAAATTAAGTTTATTATTGCATATATCGATCACTTTATGGGTACAATGTTCATCAGCAATCCAAAAAATCAAAAAAATATATGCTTCGCGCAATGCGCGCAATGCTTTGCAACATTCCTTTGAAGCACATTCAACTCAAGCTTCACATAGCATTTGCGCTTCCTCATGCAGTTCAAACCTTCCGACATACTCGACACCTTCCGCTAGCATTTGCGCTTCCTCATGCAGTTCAAACCTTCCGACATACTCGACAGCTTCCGCGAGTAATTGCGCAGCAACGAGAAGGAAGTCTGCTAGCGTCGATTCGCAACGAGAAGCTGCTCGCTCAGCGTCGAGTAACAGCGTGCAGTTACTCGACAATTTAGAGGTACCGAAAAATGAGTACCTTTTTTTCGGCTTCTCTTCGGATAAGTGTTCCGTTTTTAAAACTGCACGTGAAGGCATCGAGTATAAATGGATTTATGCAGATCTTTATTGTAAAACGGCATTGGTTATAGTCAAATTATTGGCTCTATTCTGAGTAAACCATTTCAGTAGGCAATGATCCAGTTTCATGAAAAAGTGTTTTTGACTTTCTTTACATTTGAGGAGTTTTGCTCAAAGTTGTTAAGAACCAAGTCCTTATTATTCCTAATTGTAGCAATTGTTGACTTGCTGAGTCCCATTTCTTGGCATAATTACTTTTGTTAAGAAAAGTACTTTTTTTGTTTTTTCGTCTACGTCTATTTTCTAACTTTGTAATTTTCAACTGCACCCATCACACACACAAACAATAAACTTAGGGAAATTCCCAGATTCGAGAACATTAGAAAAATAAAACAGTGTTACCAGTGCAAAACTAATTTGTTGGTCATAGCGCCACTTTTTTGGTTCGTTTTAACCGAAAAATAAACAACTTTTGCATGCAACAAAGTTCGTTATAACCGAAAGTTCGCTTAACCGTAGGAACACAATTGGAGCGTATGGACGTATGGGCGCACGGCGTACGGCGTAAATACGCTGTCGAAATACGTTCAGACGTTGCCTTGCTCACAATTCCAGCGTGAACAGCAACGTATAAATTCTCAAATTCTCTCGCGCTCAATTCGTACTCCATCGCTGCGCTGCTGGCGCTGGTATACGCGCGCTACTGAGGTCGTGTCGTACACGAATGACTATACGAATACACGAATATACACGAATACGCCCATACGCGGCGTAAAAAATAGAAATAGATCTAAGTGAACGTACGACGTTTTTGCGCTCATACGCTTGCGTCGTCAATTGTGTGCGCTTTCATATAAATATATGAAATTTAATTTGACAACGCAATACGTCGAACGTAAATACGCTCATACGCTCCAATTGTGTTCCTACGGTTAAACGGGTTTGTAATAAGCGAAACAAATTTCATGGTTTATTAGAAATAAAGCGCGTACTTTTGAAATTGGTTCGTTTTAGGAAGAAGTTCGTTTTAAACGGGTTCGTTTTAAACGAAAGGAACTGTATTTGGTTAGATTTAGTCAGCTGGAGATATAGCAAGGCTACAACTGCGGAGTAAGAGTCCACAGTTAGTTAGTTAGTTAGTCGGCCTCGATAGTCCAGCGGGTAGCGCGCTGACTTCTCATACCAAAGGCTCCAGGTTCGATTTCTGGCTCGGGCTGGTGAAAAAAACTCGTCTACTTCTATCGCTATCCACATGAAAGAAATGAGAATTACAAGAATCGCACAAGTGCGCTCTTGGTAGGCAGTGGCAAAACCTACAAGTGTGAACGAAAAACTGCCAATCGCCGTTCGGATTAGGCGTTAAACTGTAGGTCCCCTCGCCCCCCTTTCCCCATTCGCTTGAAATGTTTGCTGTAACATATTGTTACGACTACTAGGTCTAGTGGGCTGTTACGTATCACTGGATTGTGCAATTTGAAAATGAAACAACTTTGTTTATTCGAACGCAGCCAATTAAAAACCAACAGTCACTTTATTATTCACAGTTTACACTTTACTGTTCGTACACTTAAGTATTTGCTTGGTTACTCCGTGTGGCAACTTCACTTGTCAAAACCAGACTGACTCGCTGCGCCGCATCCGGCTGCCTTTTATACCTGTCAGGCCATCGCGCAGATCGTTCCCGCACATTCCGGAGTGGACTAAAAGTTTCCATCATTGCCAGGTTGGACTAAAAGTTATTATCGCGGCCGTCGTTGCCAGATTGGACTAAAAGTTACTATCGCGGCCGTCGTTGCCAGATTGGATTATAGCACGGCACGTAGCGACAGGGTTGCTTTGCACAGCGACAGACTGTCTTATCGTTACACTGCCCACCACTTAGACTTGTTCGTCCCGAACAAGTGCCGAGGCTCCGCTGTGATGAGGCGCCAGGCGCTCCAAATGGACTACCTTCAGCTTAGCGCCACTATTGCTGCAACGTTGAATCCTGTATACCACGTCGATAATCCTAGTCACGACTTCGTACGGTCCTTCCCATGACACTTGAAGTTTCGGAGACAAACCTTTCCTCCGCTGCGGGTTGTACAGCATTACCAGATCGCCTTCTTGGAACCCTGCTGAGTTGGCCCGTAGATCATATCTGGCTTTCGCCTTATCGCTGACCAGTTTGGTGCAGCTCCTTATAAACTGGTGAATTTCCTCCAGTTCCGCCCGCTTATTGACCACGTAATCCGTCTTAGCGCCTCCCGTCGTGCTGACTACGCCGAACTTCAAGTCAGCGGGTAACCGCAACTCTGTGCCGAACACTGCTCGGGCTGGAGTGAGTGATGTCGTGTCGTGCGGGGCTGACCTATACGCCATCAGGAACAGGGGGATATGCGTGTCCCAATCCTTTTGATTCCTGCCTACCACTTTCCGCAGGTGTTCCTCCAGTGTCCGGTTAAAGCGTTCCACCATGCCGTCGGACTGTGGGTGCAAAGGCGTGGTACGAGTTTTCTTTATCCCCAGTAGCTCACACACTTCCTTGAATACCGCAGACTCGAAATTCCGGCCTTGATCTGAGTGTAACTCCAACGGAACTCCGAACATGGCTACCCAGTTGTTTACCAGCTTTTCCGAGATCGTAGTGGCCTCCTGGTTAGGAATAGGGTACACTTCGGGCCATTTGCTGAAGTAATCCATTACCACCAGCACATATTTATTGCCTTGAGTGCTAGTTGGGAATGGGTCGGCGACGTCCATAGCAATTCGCTCGAAGGGCGCTCCCACGTTGTACTGCTGCATGCGGCCTCGAGATTTTCTTGTCGGCCCTTTCGCGGCTGAACATCGGTCGCAGCTCTTAATCCACTCGGCAACAGATTCCTGACATCCTACCCAGTAGAATCGTCTTTTTATTTTGGCGACGGTTTTGGTGATGCCTAGGTGCCCTCCACTGGAGTCGTTATGGTATGCCTCGATGACCTCGTTGATTCTGCATTTCGGCACTACCATTAGGGGGTTGCTGGTCCGACCATCCGCGCTCTTCCATTCGCGGTACAGGCATCCTTCTTTCAGCTGCAGACCTTTCCACTGTGCCCAGTAAGCCTTAGCGGTCGGGCATTCACCGGCCATCTCCTGCCAGTCTGGACGTGCGCCTTGCTTCTTACCTTCGATGATTTTTGCAAGATCCGCATCCTCACGCTGGTCTTTTTGTAGCCTCTTCGCAGACCACTCTTCCTCTGGCATGACGCTTACCAACCGGGCGTCCACTATCTGTTCTTTGCTTTCGGCTCGCGAGCGTTGCCTGCATTCGACTTTGCACGGACGGCGGGACAAGGCATCGGCATTTCCATGGCTACTGCCCTTGCGATGCTCTATCGTGTAGTCGTAGCTCTGCAGTCGCTCGATCCACCGCGCCAATTGCAGCCCTTTCAGCACACGTTCCATTAGTCGCTCGAATGTTGCTGGTGCGTTGCAGAGTCCAAACGGCATGACGGTGAACTGCCACAAACCATCGCCATCACTGAAAGCCGTTTTCTCCTTGTCCTTGTCTGCAAGCTCAACCTGCCAATAGCCGCTGCGTAAGTCGAGTGTGGAGAACCACTGCGTGTCTGACAGTGTGTCCAGGGTGTCATCGATCCGAGGTAGTGGATAACTGTCCTTCTTGGTCACATCATTGAGCTTCCGATAGTCCACACAAAACCGGGTACTGCCATCTTTTTTCTTGACTAGCACGACCGGCGAGCACCAGGGGCCCGAAGAAGGCTCTATGACTTTGTCTTTCCGCATGTTCTCGATCAAATTTGTGACCTCTTCCCTCTTGGTCAGAGGAACTCGTCTTGGCGGTTGGTGAATCGGTTTTGCACTTCCGGTGTCGATGTTGTGCTTCACTATGGCTGTTCTTCCGCCTGTTTCTGCCGCAAATATTGACCCATAGTGCTGCAGGAAAGACCTCACCTTCTGTTTCTGCTTAGCCGTCAACTCGCTGCTCCACTGGTTCTCCTGCGGTATGGCGTCCATGTTAAAACCGCTCTTCTTATTACCTACAGGCGGGCTACTCTCGCAATTGACCACTGCTACAGCTTCCTTACACTCGCCAATTACCTAATCTTTCCCGACATATCTGGGTGCATTCAGGGGGTTCAGTATTCTGACTGGTATTCTGCCATTCTTAGGTTTCACTAATGTACGTCCGATGATGATGTTGTCGTGTCCTTGTTTCGGTGCTTCTACAACCCACAGCCGACTCGTCTCATCGTCCTCGTCCACCTTTGCCCACAAAATCGCCTCAGAATCCGCTGGTATCCTTCTGTGTTGATACGATACAACCTTCCTTACCGCCATGCTTCGCTTATAGCCGGTGTGCAGCGGGAATTCAACGTTGGCATATCTCAGCACATGTTCTTTCAGGTCCAGCGTAAAACCGTGCCTAATCATGAAATCCACGCCGATAATCACGTCGTCCATTATATCCGCGACGATGAACTCATGTTCCAGGCTGCTGGTGCCGATAGCAATCGTTTTTGTAACTTTCCCTCTTACCGGCGCGCGCTCGCCAGTCGCAGTCCGCAGCTGTATGCCATGCAGCGGTTCCCAGTTCTTCAGCAGCTTCCTTTTTATGATCGAATATGACGCTCCAGTATCCAGTGTCAACACGAACAACTTTCCATCTATCCTTCCTTCAATTGTCACGCTGCTGGGCTGTCGTTTCAGCTGTGAGACAAGGATGGTGGGGCGGCAGATTGTGGGGATCAGCTCACACCTCTTTGGGTTGACCCGTTTTAGTTTAACGGCTCCTCGTCCTCAGCCCTGCGCTTGTTGGCTGAGCCTCGATTGTCAGCATTCCTCGCTTCAGGCGATTGCGATCGAGAACGGGAACGCCTCTTTCGTTGGCGGCAGTCTCGTGATATGTGGCCCTGCTTGCCACATACCCAGCAAACAACTTTAGAGGAGACCACCCGTGGCCTGTCCGGTGGCTCAGAGCTTATGGCCTGGATCATAATGTCGATGTCTGGCTGGATCTGGCGTATCCTTGCAGGTGCATACCGAATGCTCCCAATCCATGTCGCCTCATATGTCATCGCGCTGGTCACCGTCTCCCTAAAAGTCCGCTTGCCCATCATCAACGCACTGCGACGTGTCTCCGGATCATGAAGACCTTCAATTAACGCCTCTATCTTCATCCTTTCGAGATCATCAGCGCCGAAGGACGGGTAGCACAGCTGCACGAGCCGCTCAATGTCTGCTGCATATGTCTGCAGCGCGTCGTTGGATCTTTGCCTGCGGTTCTTCAGCTCACAGTAGTACAGCGTTTTGTTGTGCTCGTCGCTGTATTTGGCTGCCAGCGCCCTTATGACGGTCTCGTACTCCGTAAACATTCTGGAACTGATTTTATTACCTCAGCCGCAGCACCTTTAAGAGCCAGCGCCAATCTCCGACCTTTCCTTACATCGGTCCACTGATTTTCCAGAGCAGCCAGGTCAAATTGTAGCTAGAATGTATCGAACGGCGTAGTCCCATCATAAGTAAGCACTTCTGCTCGGGTGGCAACACTTTCTGGAACCGGCGGCAACCATTCTCGCGGGTGTACCTCCCTAAGCCGCTCGTCCATCTTTCTGTGCATCGAATCTTCCAGACTATCAACTCGTTGGTTCAGGGAACCGTCAAGATCGTCAAAACGTTAGTTCAGGGAATCATCCAGGTCGCCAACTCGTTTGTTCAGGGAATCATCCAGGTCGTCGACTCGCCAACTCGTTTGTTCAGGGAATCATCCAGGTCGTCGACTCGCTTGTCCAAGTGCTCTACCCGCGTCTCCCGGTGCTTGACTTTCCCATTAATCATGTCTGAGATTTCCTCCACCTTCTGCTCCAATCGCGCAGAATTTTCCTGAAGCTTGCTGGACAACTCACGATTTGCATTTTCCAGTTTTGCTGACATTTCTCGATTTGCAGTCTCGACTTTTGCCGAAATTTCGAGATTGGTAGTTTCGAGCTTCCCTGCCATTTCACGGTTGGAAGTCTCGAACATGCCTTTAAGTGCAACCATTAGCTGGCTTATGTCCAATGCTTGTAGTGGCGCAGCCGCTGCAGCCGTACTTTGCAGCGACGCAGCAGCAACAGGCGATTCCTCCACCTTGGCCGACGCCTCTAGTTCTTGCGCTCCGAACTCGTGCACAGTCCAATCGACGCCTCGTGCCGCACATGCTTCTCGCAAGCGCAACTGCAACCCCACCTTTCCGCCAGCAGTCGGCAAATTCCAGGCAGCCAGCTCCTTCTTCAGCTGGTCTACCTTCAGCGGCTCAAGTTTAACCATGTCCGTGCTTTTATAATTTTATTTATTTGTTTACATTCAATTTTCCACAATCCCACTTCTGACACCAAATGTTACGAATACTAGGTCTAGTGGGCTGTTACGTATCACTGGATTGTGCAATTTGAAAATGAAACAACTTTGTTTATTCGAACGCAGCCAATTAAAAACCAACAGTCACTTTATTATTCACAGTTTACACTTTACTGTTCGTACACTTAAGTATTTGTTTGATTACTCCGTGTGGCAACTTCACTTGTCAAAACCAGACTGACTCGCTGCGCCGCATCCGGCTGCCTTTTATACCTGTCAGGCCATCGCGCAGATCGTTCCCGCACATTCCGGAGTGGACTAAAAGTTTCCATCATTGCCAGGTTGGACTAAAAGTTATTATCGCGGCCGTCGTTGCCAAATTGGACTAAAAGTTACTATCGTGGCCGTCGTTGCCAGATTGGATTTTAGCACGGCACGTAGCGGCAGGGTTGCTTTGCACAGCGACAGACTGTCTTATCGTTACAATATGTTGGAAAGACAGTGTTGCATACGCATTTCAAAACCGGGTGAAATATGAGATATTGCTCTCATGTTCCTTCCCTATCCCCCATAGGTATAGTACAATGGTCTGAAATGGACTGAGTGCTATGAAAGGCTTGTAGCCTTTCTGCCCACTCTCACATAAAAAAAAGAGTCCACAGGATTTCATTTGGGAGAGTTTCCTGTACATAACTTTGGACCCCAATACCAATTGAAACCATATTTAAAAGAAAAAATGTTTTAGTAGTAGTACAAGTATACCTGGGGTCTAGTAACTTAACGAATCACTTTGGAATTTCAACCAATTTCATTACATAATTCACTTGCAGTAACCAAAAAATTTTCGAATGTGTGTTTTGAAGTTTTACCCACATTAAGAACAACAAATATTTTTCCCAAAGTTTGGATTTCTGGAAATTCTACAAAGATTCCCTGTATGGTGAGGCGCACACAGGGGGGTTTGGGGGGCTAAAATATATTTCCATTTATAACTACTGAAGCATGCATAAATTTTTCAACTCATATAGTTTGAGAAATTCAGAAGAGATAATGCTTCGATAATGCTTGATTGATTGTTCTAATAAAAGGATAATATCGCACACGCACAACAAAAGTGGTACAACTCAAAATTTTTGAGTTTTCAGGAAACGCAAAAAACTGTTTTTGAGCTAAATAAACATTTTTTTTAAATAACGAATAGACCGTTCAATAGAAAATCCTTACAGATTATGCTTTATGGTAAATTGCGAGAATTTTTTTATTTTACAATAGAAAATCCAAAATTTTGAGTTGTGACTGTTTTGATGATATTTTAATTCAATAATTACGGAACTATTTCAAGTTATTAAGTCACTTTTTCTGAATTTAATAAACTTTTTAACTGTCATTTAGACAGTTAAAAAGTTGAAAGAACAATTTTGAACACTCATAATTAATTTTAATAATTAAAAATATATAGGTAAAAAAATTGTCAGAATTTTGCTTCAAATTAACTTTAACAAAAATGTATTTCGTCAAAAGTGACACAATTTGAGTTAGGACTCTTTTGCATTGAGCTGCAGCGATCAAATAGCATCAAACTTCTGACATGAAAAGAGACATAACTGTGTTTTTGCAACAGTTAACAACAACAAAATATACTGAGCTTTTGCTGATTGGTAGATTTATGCATTGTGCACAGTATTAACACATAAAACCGAAAATGAAAAATTTTGAGTTGTGTCACTTTTGTAGTGCGTGTGCGATATTACATTGAAAAGCATATCACAGTTAGACAGATGACGATTATACATCTTGAAGAAATTTTGAACCTTTTATCAAATTCCACAAATCGCTCAATTATGCCAAAATTTATGGCATCAAAAGAGCGAAATACCTCAGCAACCGCAATGTGGCAGATAATCTGTAAGGCAACTTAAGACAACAAATCGCTGTAATCGAATCCAAGATCCGATAATGCATTTGCAGTTTTGCGCCATTAATTGGCATTCGGTAGCAGAAGAAGTCTTCGCTGAAATCTGACACAAAGTCACTGAAAAAGATCTCAATTACAATTGAATGAATGCAGTGGCACGAAAAGTGCGCAAAACAATGCAATACAAAAACAATTTGAAATCATAGATGGAAAAATCAGAGTTTGATGATAGCTGAAATAAATCAAGAATTTTTGTGAAGAAGAAAACGGATGACAAAAACCACAAAAGGGCAAATTTCGTGGAACAACTGTACAAAAAAAAAAGATCTTAGAATAAAATTACAAGGAATGAATTTTCGGTGGGTTTGAAGTGACTTATTTTTACTCTACACTAGTCACGTGGGCAATATTCTATAGTAGTCACTAGTCATATTAGCTTAGTTCTTTTTATTCATTTCATTGAATTTGATTTAATTTTTTCATTGCATACACACTTTTCCGCACTAGTCACATCTTCTTCGAAATGTTGCGCACTTCATAAGTAATCAAATATGCCCGCCCAAGTCAGTGTAGCGTACAGAAGGATACTGCAAGCGGTCACTTTCGTAATGGCAACTGCTCCTGGGTGGCGTGGCCGTGGCAACACCTACAACAAGGCCATTCGAGACGGCCGATTGTCGGTCGACAATACAGCCAGCAGCCGCCAGCAAAGATCTTCCTGCTGCTGTCTTGTTAGTGGCCTTGGAAAATTACAGCAACAAACTAGTTTTAAGGACATTTGTGCTGGCTGAGGCGGCAACATGGCGTAAATGTCGGTAACATGCTGCGGCAGGCGCTGCAAGCAGGCACACCAGGCCTTCAAGTGCCTACAAGCGGCACCGCTGTGCGCAGAACCCAACTCACACACACACACAACCGATACTCGATCGAATTCGGCTCTTGACCAGATTGAATGGAATTTTCAGAAAATCTAGTGGAAAAATCGAAAAAATCTGCGCAACTGTTGTCATGTCGCCATGTGTTGCACGGGCCGGACAGTTGTTGTTTCATTGTTGGCATCGCTGTTTTCTTTCGTCTCTGCCATTTACATTCATTATCATTTGTTTGCGTTTGTCTATTGATTTGTTATCGCTGTTCGCAAATTGCACCCAAGACCTATAAACGAAAATGATTTATTTATTTTTCGTGTTGCGAAAAATATGTCTGTCTTTATCGCTGATAGGTCTTGGAAATTATTTGCACAGTTGTTGCTTGTTCGAAACGTTTTTTCTGACGCCTACAAAACTGCAAGTCGTCAGCTAAAATATTAGGAAAAGACTTTAGTGTAGTTGAAAGAATTGTGTGTAATGGCAAAAAAATTGGGTCAGTCTATGTTGTCTCTTCAATGACATTGGCGTTTATATTGATTGATATTATTGAATGGTCGTTTATATTTATTGATATTATAGAATACTTAGTCAATAAATATTATCCACGTGCCAATAACAATTTTTAAGTAAGTGCAAAACGTCAAATTTTTCATATGAATCCAACTGTAATTTTTTATTGTGCATTCAATGTAATTTTTTGTTGTTTGAAGATTCTTAATAAAGGATTTTGAGTACCTCAGAAGCATGGGAATAATTTTGTCAAACAGTAAAAGAGTTATTAATATCAAATCAATAGTTTTCAAAATATTATATTTTCTTACAAACAGTGCATAGGCTTACAACTCGACTTGTATGGGAGAGGCCCTCTGGTGGTAGGTTTTGGAAAATAAAATAATTTTGTATTTTTGGCACTGAATAATATAATTTAATAGTTAAAGAGTCAATCAAATCGGATAAGTAGTCTTCGATGAATTATGCTTTCTTGCAAACTAGAATGTGTAGCTTCACAACACGGTTAGCATGAGAGATCTCTAGCGGTGAGTTTGAAACATTTACTGATTTTGTATTTTTGGCACTGAATAATATTACCTATTTAATAGTGAAAGAGTCAATCAAATCGGATACAAATTCTTTGAGGAATTATGCTTTATTAACTATAGTGTGTATCCTAAAAAATCGGGAGAGTATGTGAGAGGCCCTCTAGCGGCAATTTGGAAACAATTACTGATTTTGTATTTTTGGCAATAAATACTGTTTTTCAACAGAGGAAGAGTTCATTGCGTAGTTTTGGAAATATAATGTATTTTAAAAACTATAAGTACTGGATAGCCTCGCTCATTGGGTTGTATGAGAGATGTTCTCTGGTGTTGGGTTTTGAAACATTATTTGATTTTGTATTTTTGGAATTGATGTATGTTGTGCATAAACCAATAAAGTGAATAAATCAATAAAATGCATTCAGTAGTTTCCAAAATATTATATTTTTTACAAACTTCAGTGCATAGCCAACTCGGCTTGTATGAAAGATGCCCTCTAGCGGTGAATTTTGAAACATTTATCGATTTTGTATTCTTTGTGCTAAAGTATGTTGCCCAACAGTGAAAGAATAGTTTGAATTGGTGGAGTAGTTTTTGAAATATTATGGTTATTTTAAGGTACAGTGGAGAGATTAAAAATGGATTGAATAAAAATGGTAAATTTTGTACGATGGCCCAGCTAAGAATTTGAAGTAAGGTTCAACTGTGTAAGAAGAGATAAATTAAAATAAAAAAGTGAAGTATAAGTCAAAAAATTTAAAATAAATGGAGGTTATTCTCATATTCGACCCCTCTAGGACTCATATGGGAACATTTTAAGTTTTTTATTTCGTATAGAACAGCCCCTTTAGGACAAAAATTTTGGGAGAGAAAATATATAAAAGTAATCAATTCATCTTCTCAGGGCATAACTTGAGAGTCGATTTCACAAAAATGTTTGTGTAGTTTTTAGTTCTGGTTGAATTCGTACTTGTATCAAGGACTCTTTGAATTTTGGTTTATTACGCTACACGCTGCTAATTTAACGCTTTCTCAGTGATAGTAACTTTGCTCCCATTAGTTTGCCTTTTCCTGCTGAAATGGTAGTTGCTAGAAAAATTCATATACACTAGTCAGAATAAGTTTGCGTACAGGCAAGTCAAAAATATTTTATGATTAATTTTGACCTCAAAAATGGGTTCTCTGTTTATAAAAACTTATCCACATTATTCATATATGCCTTAACTGCACTTTTTGTTCTGTTTTAGATGAATTAAAATAATAATTTTCCATGTATTCGTATTTATTGACAATATACTCACAAAACGGTGCAGAATAAGTTTGCGTACAAAACTAATAACGGGAACTTCCGGTTATGCTCTTTATTTTTTTTGGAAAATTTGTATTCCATTGAACAGTAAACGGACTTGTAAGTTATTTGGAAACGTATATGTGCTTGAAATTTTATAGAAAGCAATAGAATTCAACAGAAAAATATTAAAAATGGATAAAGAATAATCTTACAAAAACTTTTCAAAATTGACAAAAAATTTCATGAAATTAGAGAAACTTTTGGGAGAGCACATTCGTCATTTCAAAAAGCCATCTTAAATCTAAAAAAAAACAGAAAATCTTGTTTGGTTACTACGATCTGACCATTTTCTTAAGTTACCCGAGCAAGAGGATTCGATTGTTTGCGATCAGTGCATCACAATCTAAGGCTAGTTGTTAGTTGAAATGTACAGAAATATTTTATAAACCACATTAGCAGTGACTTTATAAGAAAAGTTCTGAAAAAACATACTTCCCCTACATAACAGCATGTAAGAAGCCCATATTTAGCTTACTTTCAAGAAGCACAGAATTGCTTTCGTAAAAGAGTCCATCAAGGAGTCTAAAAAACCGGATTTCCGGGACGAAATGTTATCTATAGAAAGTGGGACCTTTCATTATTATCTGATAATGGTTTGGCATATTTGGCACTAAAAGGGATCAACTAATTTGAACAGGATCCTGTTAATAACAAAAATCTGAAATTAACAGTGAAGCATAGCATATGTGGAGATATGGTATGGGGCTGCATGTCAGGAAAGGAGTGAGCAGGCTGTGTTGTTTTATTCAGAAATGCTTCCGGGGGGTTATTTACATATTCTAAAAGCTTATGTAAGCCAAGGTTTTAAAACTTTGGATCAGATTCCAACATATCTTTTCAACCTTAGCGCGCAATGCATACGATGCGAAGCTATGTTTGCTATTAACTGGCTCAACAAAGTTGCAAAAGTCCCTCCCTAGTCACCTACCGTGCATCTAATTGAGTATATAAGGCAGTGATTCTTAACCGGTGCTCCGCGGAGCACTGGTGCTCCGCAAGATTGTCCCAGGTGCTCCGCGAAACGAAAGCTAAACTCATATAATATAAAAAAAATATACATATAAATTTATTAGAACAAACTTTCAAATATATGTATATGCGGTATGTACTTAGTTATAAACAAAAATTTAAATCAAGTAGGCTGCATTTCAAATATATGTATATGCGGTATGTACTTAGTTATAAACAAAAATTTAAATCAAGTAGGCTGCACAAAAAAATTCTGATCAAATAAGCTGAAATATTTTATTGTTGTGTTGGACGTAAACTAATGTGTTTTCAATAATTATTTGATTAAATTTGTGCCAAAAAAGTGAGAAAAAATTTATTTCAGTAAGTATATTACGTTATAATTGTAAATTAACATAAATTTAAAATAAAAAATTAAATAAATATGTGTACATACATATTTATTGCATTTATTTATTTAAATAAACTTAATATCAATCTCCTATGTTTTCATAAACAGAGTTTTCTTATTCTGCATTAAAAATTTTCGAAATATATCTCTATTTACGCGTTTTTGATAATTCACATTTCTGAAATGTTATTCTTATAAGCCCTTTATATATGTATGTACTTATTCTTATTCCCAATTTATTTAGCCATGGACAAGTTCTTGAAACGAAAATGTAATTCTGAGAAAAATATTAATGATGGACCAAGTACAAGTCGGAGTAGTATTAATAGTGGTAATACAGAAGATGTTTCAACATGTAATAAAATAAGGAAGACTTATAGACAGTATTCTGACGAATACATCAGTTTGGGATTTACATGGACCGGTGAAAAGGAGTGTCCAATTCCTAAATGTGTTGTATGCGGTGTAGAACTGTCCAATAGTGCTATGTTTCCGGCTAAATTAAACCGACACCTTAATACTACCCATGCTAATCTTGTTTCAAAAAATAAGGATTACTTTAAAAGGTTATTGGGCATGCAAGATAAGCAAGCAAAACAATTTAAATGTGCTATGACAATATCTGATAAGGCGCAAATTGCATCATACAAGGTAGCCGAGTTAATTGCATTGAAATTAAAACCACATACTATAGCAGAAAGTCTAATTTTACCGTCATGTTGTGAAATAGTCAAAATTATGTTTGGAGAGGATGCAACAAATGAGATTTTGAAAATTCCCCTATCTAATGATACAATAAAAAAAAGAATTAAAGACATGTCACTTGATATCGAGGAAACGGTTAACAATAAGCTTTCAAAGAAATATTTTGCTTTGCAAAGAGACGAATCTGTTGATATTAGCAGTAAAGCTCAATTACTTGCATTCGTTCGGTTCATTGATGAAAATGAAATAGTTAATCAATTTCTTTGCTACAGAGAGCTTACAGGACATACAACAGGAAAAGATATCTTTAATTCTATTACCACATATTTAGAAAAATCCCAAATATCATGGGATTTCTGCGTTGGAATTTGTACAGATGGATGTCCATCAATGGCAGGATATATTAAAGGATGTGTTACACTTGTGAAGGAAAATAATCCAAATATCATATCTACACACTGTTTTTTACATCGGGAAGTTTTAGTTTCAAAAACATTGCCAAACACTTTAAAATATGTTTTGGATGAAGTGGTATAAATAGTAAATTATATTAAATCAAGACCTCTGCAGGAACGCATTTTTAAACAGCTTTGTATATCTATGGATGATAAGTATGAAAGTTTGCTATTGCACACTGAAATAAGATGGTTGTCTCGCGGTAAAGTCCTATGTCGTTTATTAGAGCTCAAAGATGAATTGTTGTGTTATTTCCGAAATGCCGCTGTGGATAAATTTGCAAAAAATTTTGAAAATGATATTTGGTGTGCTAAATTGGCATATTTAGCTGATCTTTTTAAATACTTAAATTCAGTAAATACAAGTATTCAAGGTAAAAATGAGAATATTTTAACAGCCACGGATAAAATACTGGCATTCAATAAAAAAATATTGCACTGGAAAAATCGAATAATAAAAAACAATACGCTTGATATGTTTCCTTCAATTCAAACTAAAAATGTCGCAGATATTATTCCTGCCGTAATAGAACATCTAACAATATTGGAAGAAAAATCGCATGTTACTTTCCATCTCTTAAATTAGAATCCTATGACTGGATACGAAATCCGTTTGGGACATTTGAATTTTCTAATTTGGAACTGTCTTTACAAGAAGAAGAAGAAATTATTTCCTTGTCTACAGATCGATCTCTGAAAATGGAGTTCACAAAATTGTCTAATGAACAATTTTGGATTTCCGTCCAAGATGAATACCCTTCTTTATCTAAGAAGGCAATCGCAATTTTATTACAATTTGCTACATCATATCTCTGCGAACTTGGATTCTCAACATTAACAAATATAAAAACTAAAAAACGAGAAAGACTTCTCGATTTAGAAGAGGAAATGAGGGTAGCAATATCTTATATTAGACCCAACATTGGCGAAATATGTAAAACTCACCAGGCTCAAATATCCCATTGAATTTTTATTATATTTTATGTCATTTTGAATTTGTAACAATTTAGTTTTGTTGAATATATTGAATATATTTTATTTTTTGTATATTGTAGTTATTTGAGTTGAATAAATAAAAAAATAGAATACAAATTACTAGAATCAATGTTATTTGGTAAGGTGTTCCGTGAAGGTTTCATGTAATTAAAAGTGCTCCGTGAGCTCGAAAAGGTTAAGAACCACTGATATAAGGGGTTCAGTTAAACCCTGAGCCCAACAACACTCCATCTTCTAAGATATAGTTAACCAATACAACAATTCAAGGATATAACAAAATAACCGCTGAAAAAACACCGAATTTAAAAAATTTGCGCCAAAACTTCTGCAGGGAGTTCAAGCGAGAAAAGAAAATTCACAAAGTTATTGATTTTTGGACAAAACTTAGTTTCAATTGAATTTTAACTACATAATCTCATCTTGTACGCTAACTTTTTCTGAGGTGAATTCATAACATATTTTGTTTTTGGCCCTCCTACAGTTTGGTCAAGTTTTTGTTATTATTATCTTAATGGAATAAAAGAACTAAGTTTACGGAAAAAATAAAAAATATTTTGTTTTTGAAAAATTACTTTAAGTGATTTATTTTTCATATGAAAAAACTACGTACCCCTTGTACGCAAACTTATTCTGACTAGTGTATCTGGGATTTAAGCCTTCAACCATCTGACTCCTAGTTCAGCAGATTAACCATTGACTCACTGTGGCAAGTGACAGTTATTGTGCTTTCTTTCCATTTTAGAGTTGACTGTCTCACAGTTCCATTTCTTTTCAAATCCACTGGCGACAGTATGTTATCTATTATAACAACAATAAAAATCATGGGAACTTGTCGACTGCTCGTATAAATAAATGTAAAAATACTTGGCGTCGCGGTGGAAAACGAAGCAGTTCCGGAAACATGGAAAATTTATGTAAATTTATGAACAATAAAACCGGCCAGACGTAGTCACGACAGCAAATTTCCATTGCTTGAAAAGCATAAAAACAAACAGAAAGGGAAAATCTCAGTCGGCTCGGGGCGATGATAAAGATCGATAGTCGATCAATGGCGATCGTGGCGGCGACTTGAAAACGAAATGTGCCCCTTGGAAAATGCAACGACAGGGAGTAGAACGGCTGAAGAAAGGCGTAAACGTGAGTGGAGCACTAAAGGTTAAAGTGGTTAAGGAAATTCTATTACCAACAACAGCAACAAAGCAGCTAATGCAGGCTTAATGAAGCGCCGATTGATGGAATAAAATCGTTTGATAAAGAATAAAGGTGAAGCCAAATGAAATGCAATGACAACGTTCTGGAACGTGAGGAAAATTTGAAAATTCTTTAAAGAAAACATGACAACAACTATTTTGAATACCTAATGTTGACAAATGCAATCGTTGAGATTCGATTGTGGCAATAAGCAACAGTTGGTGATTAGTTGGTTTTGGTGGATTTGTGTGTACTCTACATTTAAAACAACCAAATGGGACTCAAAGTAGTAAGGAAAGGTGAAAGTTTCTGCGATGATTCAAAGTGCAAATAATACATACAATTGCTTTAAATTAATTTAACATGATTTTTGTTTATTAATTTTAGAGCTTTTGTGCCTAACAGCCAGTTACTTATAGACAAATCAACAGAGAAACATTGCTAAATCGATGCTTTTGGTGATTCTTAACACAAATATGCAGACTTTTCTATATCAGTCACGCCTATAGATGAGCGTACAAACTTTTGGTCAAAGTTTACATGCTCTACAACAACAGTGTAGGGTATACAAAACTTAGTTAAGGCAGGAATTTGAATGGACACAGTTTTTATGGTCAACTCTGAGAGATATCAAACATTTCGTAGAAGCTACAATGAAGTGTGAATAATTTTGGGCCATTTTCAAATTTCACTTTAGTTTCTTGAAAATTTCGGAGCGCAACATGTGTGGTTTTTGTTGTGGCCATAATTAACGGTTTTTCTCGTTGAGCGGATCTTTTAATTAGAACAACAATGGCAAAGCTAGACAACCATTGCAACTGTTGTCGTTAGCAACATTTGGCTGCCAGTTGCAAGCCAATTTCATTTACCCCTTCTGTAATTACCGGTTGGACCCATAAGTCAACACACGGAACAACACAATTCGGACATTTCACTGTTCAATCAGTCATTTGGCCAAACTGGCTCCGGCTTCAGGCCGCTCAGCTGTGAGTGGGCAACGACAGCAGAAAAATTGGAAATTCAGTCATCCGTCATTTCACTACAATTTACTGCAGTACCAGCAAAAACAATAACAACAATAATAATAATGGCAACAGCAAACAAGAGCCGCAAAGTGTTGCTTGAAAACACCTGAGCCAAATTAGATCGTCGCGTAATTTTCCCTGCAAAACACTGTGTCCGCTCACTGGTTGTCGTTCTTCAGCGCCGACATCGACCGACAACGGCAACAGCTGCTCAGCGATTCGAAAATTGCTCACCGCTTAGCGCAATTTAGACTAGCAACACCCGACATCTGTGCCGTTCGGTTTCGAATACGGTTTTCCACTTTACTTACTCAATTCTGCTACTTAGATTGTCTTTGCGCTAAAAACCCTTTTGGTTCGCTTTTCGTGTTTGTTGTTTGTGTTTTTTTATTTTTCAACTTGTTCGCATTTAACTAATTTTATAGCCATTATCGTAATCAGGCTTATTTGCCGCATGGAAATACTTAAATGTGAAATTGTGAGCGCCTGCGCAAAGTTCGTGAAGCCGTCGTCAGCCGTCAGTGGTTCGGCGCAACTGTTTCCATTTCTTTGCGCTTAACAGTTCAATCAAAGAATATAGAATATAAAGAATACGCATCTTCAAAAATTTGTCAAGCGTGTTTCTTGATACGGGCGGGAAGAGATGAGCGGAGGCATAGGTTGCGGGAAATTTGCTCGCGCTCAACAGTTTGCGATCTTGTTCGTCGAAGCGCAAGCGAAGAGTAAACAACGAACCAAAGCATCGTCATCGACGTTTCAACGAAGATGATTCGGTATTCGCTAATGTTTTTGGTGTTGTCGTTTATTGTGTGTATGCTTTTTTGTGTTGTGATTGCTTTTGCTGAAAAAATTGCTGCAATGTCACCATCAATCGAGTCTTTGTGGTGTATGGCTTTTTGCTGGCCAATGTTTTGATTAATTTAAAAATTTGGTGGTTGATCCCAATTTAAAATGTTTGCAAATATTTTTATGTGGCGAGTTCGAAGTAAAATTATTTGTTTATATTTTCACATGCTTGATTAAAATTTTGAGAATGGGAATGGGAAAACTACGAAAAAAAAAATGAACTATAGGCATATTGACTTCAAAATTCGTGAAACACTTGAAATTAAAAATCATTAGATGCGTGTTTTAATTTTTTTTATCGAAATCTAACGGAGGGTTAGAAGATTGTATGGAAAAACATAATTTAATAGGTCTATTGACTTTCAATAGGGCGAAAGCACTACTAAAGCACTAAATTAAGAAATAAGACAAGTATTTTGTCATAAGAAAATTGTATTACGGCATGCCTACGTTTAAAAATAGTTTAAATGTTCCATGGCGAATAATGTGATCAACAAGTTACAATATTAGATTTTCTTATTTTAGTTCTTTTAAACAAGCATTATATGTGGGCCGTAAGAAAAGTTCCAAAGAACGAGACGGAAAATTATTACGGGTAATAAAAACGTTTTCTTTTCTTTCCAATTCCATTTTTATTTATTACTTATTATTTATTTTTTAATTGCCTGTACCGATCATATAGGTCGCCTTGCCAGCCATATTTTATTTTATTTTCTATGATTTTGTGCACACTACAGTCGGCAGTGAGTTCAGGAGCAATATGCGACGCTGTGCAGGCTTATAGAAGAAGAACAAAAGCCAGCCAGAAAATTTAAATCGTTTTACAATTTCAGCTTTTCGCCAGCGCAACAACAAGAACAACAGCACATCGTCTTCCTCCTCTTCGGACAATTGAGCGAGAATGAGCGAGTGAGCACAGACGCGGCATTCGTGTTTCTATGATTTGCGCTCAGAGCATTGTGCTGTCATTTCAAATGTTTCCTCTTGTTGTCTACCCCCCCGCATCAAGAAGACGGGTGGCGATATCAGCACCCGCATTCAAATTTTTGCTTGTATGAGATGCACACTCTTTATGTTTCATACTTTTTGGTTCAATACTTATGTAGTTGTATGAGTGTGCGGAGAGAGGTTGAGAGCTTTCAAAATTTAATTCATTTATAAAAATTGGCAATTTTTATTAAGAATAGAAATCATTCGGAATAATTGAGAGCATACAAGTAGAAACATTAAGGTTGTAAAAAAAGAGTCAGAGATACATGGATGGATGGATGGAAGGATGGATAGGAGGGGAGCCAAAAAAGTGCCAATTTCTCAAGCACTAAGGCTAGAAAGTCCAATGTGCTTAAGACTCGAGAGGAAAAGCGATAATAGAGAAAAGTAAGGTGAGGTTATGGACAGAAAGAAAGAGAGTTGTTCGGAAAGACTGGAGGCTACAAGTCGTTCTGCATGAATTTCCTGGATTATTTAATGAAAGTCAGGAGATGGCGCAGAGTAAGAGAATGGACCTCATCCATTATTAAGGATTATCTTTTTTTCATGAATATATTCACAAACAATAAAATAAAATGAAATAATAAAATAAAATAAAATAAAATAAAATGAAATAAAACAAAATAATATAACCCTGTGGGTTAGGGATTAGAATATACCCAAGGTAAGGTATGCCTGTCGTAAAATACGACTAAAATCCAACAAACCCAGAAGCGTCTGTACTCATATTGAGCGGCTCCCTGGTCAGCGTCTGATCCTGAGAGGACGGCTGTTACGCAGAAGGACACTGAAAACCAACAGAACCGCAAAGGGAGGAGAAAAAACCTCACGTGTTTTACAAGCACGCGTACCTCAGTAAACCTCATGAACGGCTAACCACCCAAATGAGTGAAAAAAGGTTCCAAACTCTACTAGAGATGCCTCGGACGAGCACCGTAACGGTCAAGGACGGTGCGGGACTCAACAGCTTGACCAACATGACGGACACCCGGAAAACACAACTTCTGCTGAAAGTGTTCTGCCTACAAATCAGGCAGCCACCAGAGCAACCACATCTAGGCAGCGCGTAACTTGGACAAGAGAAATGAATGAAAATGTTATGCGGTGCTACTACAAAGCAAGTAAATTAGAATCAATAAGGACAGGATATGGATCAGAATTTCATAGACTATTTTCAATAATGTACCCAGAGCTCGCAAACTGCGTAACAGCACAGAGACTTACCGACCAAAAAGGGTAATTATTCGGCATGAAAGACTAACGGAAAGGCAACTGAAACTCATTAAAGAAGAAGCTGCAACAGAGCTCCACATTAGTACAACCAGACAAAATCACAATAGCCTAGAACAGAATGCAGCAAACAATGCTAGCCAACAGAGAAATCTGAGCAATAATGACCACCGCCAAAACAGCAATAGCCCGATACAAATTTTAGAGAGACAAATACCTTCTCAGGAAATGACAGCACAACTTAAGAATACAAATATGAACGGATGATAGGAGTTATATCGTACTCAACCAAACCCCCCTTAAGCCCGACAACTAACACAATAACATAGAACATGAAATAAATTCTAACATACTTCTATGGAAAGGAATACACCCATCAAACAGACTGCCACTACCGAAACTGATCTTCACCAAAGAAACTCCAGTCATTATATCCACAGTGAACAATAGCATACCAAATCACTTAACAGAAATTAACCCTTACAGACTTACACACACTTATATTCGCATCAGCTATTACTATCCTTAAGATGAACAAACAAAACCTAAACCAACCAAAAGTACCCAATAACAGAAATAATAAACCGAAATGGCAGCTCAGGCTTGAAAATAACGTAAACACGACCCGAACAGATAACACAATTCATCAAAGGGAATCGGTCGAAAAAATTTTTAACACATCTACAGAAAATCATTCAGACCACAAAAACTACCCCAGCTGAAACCCTCGAAAATTTAAAACTAAGGCTCAGAGTATATAGCACAAGACTAAGAAAGTACGAAGAGACAAAAGAGCGAACATACCAAAACAACCTCTTCATAAAAAATGAGAAACAATTCTATCAATACATAAAAAAATCAAACGACATCGAAGTTGTACCCCCAGTACCAGTGATTAAAAATTTCTGGGAAGGTATCTGGGCAAAACCAAAACAACACAACAACACTGCCTTTTGGATAAAAGAAGAAGAAAGAAGGCATGCGGACATGCCAATACAAAAAGACCATATAGTCACACTAGAAGAGCTCAGGGATATTTTAAGAAGGACTCAGAACTGGAAAGCGCCAGGCCCTGACCATATACACACTTTTTGGTATAAAAATTTAAATTCAACACATGTCCTTCTTACCGAGTTCATAAATGAAATACTGACCTCACCAGAAAAAACACCTTCGTTTTTAACGGAAGGCAGAACGTATATAAAGGCAAAGAATAATGAAACTCAGAACCCTGCAAACTACAGACCAATTACCTGCCTGCCAACACTATACAAGATAATTACTTCAACTATTACTAAAAAAATTGAGTCACTTAACAAAACGTAATATTATGACAGAGGAGCAGAAAGGATGCAGGAAAATGAGCCAAGGCTGCAAAGAACAAATTCTTATAGACAGCATTATAATGAAACAAGCAGAGAAACAACAGAGAAACCTAGTGCCGTGCTATATAGACTACAAAAAGCTTTTGACTCAATACCACACAGTTGGCTGACGAAAATTTTGGACATTTATAAGATTGACAAAACAATTCAAAAATTCTTGACCACAATGACACAAAGATGGAGAAATAAAATAATTTTGAGAACAAAAACGACAAATATCAGCACGGACATAATCAAGATAAGCAGGGGAATATTTCAAGGCGATTCCCGTAGCGCCTTATGGTTCTGCATGTGCCTCAACCCACTCTCGAACATACTCAATGACACAGGGATAGGTTTCCAAATAAAACACGAACAAATAACTCAGCATACAATAAATCATTTACATGTACATGGACGATATAAAAATATTCGCGTCGAAGATGAAACACATCACAAAACTTCTACAAATAACGGAAAGTTTCACCACCGATACATGTATGGAATTTGGCATAGAGAAATGCAAAATGCTGCACATCGCAAAAGGGAAGTTTCTGTTTGAAGAAACAACAGTGACACTTAACAACGAGATACTGGACAACATGTCACATGAAGAAACCTACAAATACCTAGGCTTTGAACAGAACACCAGTATCAATTACGCCCAACTCAAACACCAAATGACCAAGAAATATAAAGACCGACTTCACTTAACCCTTCGTTGCATGATTTAATTTCCGTGAAGGAAAAACATTTTTGTCAGATAATTCTTGTTGCTTCTGCAGTTCTGATGGTAAAAGGAAGTTTTGTTGAATTCCTGTATCTATGAAAGAAGTTTTGGGAACATTTTCCATATCCTGGTGAGAATGCTACCGCCGAAATGAAAGTCGGTTTAATCTATGTTTTAGTGTTGGCTACTACGGGAAGTCGAACAGAGGTCAGGTGTCACTGTATACTCGTAATTCAACGCACTCGTAATATCAACATCGCCATCAATAACCAAAATTTGGTTCACTAAATCGAAACAATTATTGTTTTTCTCGATTCTTTTGAACACACTTTCAATGTTAATCGCAAAATTCTGTAAGTAATCAAATGTTTTACCATTAAAGACACAACTGAAAAAAGAATGACTGTAAAATAGTGAACAGAATAGTTTCCAGATCTATTAAAAGTTAGCATTGCATATATGCAATGCCATGCAGCGAAGGGTTAATACTTAAATCAAAACTTTTAGCAAGAAACTTATTTAAGGCGATCAACACGTTCGCAATTCCACTATTAACGTATTCCTTTGGTGTCATTAAGTGGTCAAATACAGACCTGGAAATCTAGACAGAACAAGTAGAACGATTTTAACGCGGTACGGTTGCTTACACCCAAACTCATGCACTGAAAGAATTACTATAAGTAGGAAAGAAGGCGGACGTGGTCTGATAGATATAACACAACTACATAAAAAACAAATAATAAGACTACGATCATATTTCTACAGCAAGGACACAGCATTGCATAAAGCAATCACCAAAGCAGACAAGCAATATACTCCACTCAATCTACATCAACAAGATGTAGCGACGCAGGAAGTGGAGGACAAACTAGAAAGATGGCTAAAGAAACCACTACATGGAAAACATCCGACTATCGTCAAGCAAAACATAATCGACAAGACAAAAACGTATAGCTGGCTGAAGAAAGGACTACTTACACCACAAATAGAAGGATATGCCCTAACAATACAGGACAATGTCATTGCAACGAGAAACTATAGAAAATATATCATGAGAGAAAATATTGACACGGATGTTTGAAGACGCTGCTTTCAAGCCAAACAGAAACAACAGAACACATAACAAGTAGCTGTTCATTGCTGGCATCAACAGAGTACACGGAAAGACACAATATTGCCGCTAAAATCGTGCACCAGGAGCTGGCCCTACAATATAAATTAATACCAGCAACCATTAATTTCTACAAATATAACCCACAAAAAATAATAGAAAACGATCAATACAAACTATACTGGGACTATACACTACCGACATGCAGAACCGTTAATGCCAATCGACCCGATATAACATTTACAAACAAAATAACAAAAAATACCTTCCTCATAGACATAGCCATACCAACAGACACAAACATAACAACAAAAGAACAAAACAAAAACCACAAATATATACCACTTGCAATAGAACTAAAAGAGCTCTGGAAACAAAAATCAGTGACAGTGGTTCCCTTAGTTATTTCAGCTACCGGTATGACCACAACAAACTTCAGTAAATATCTAAAAAGTTTAGACCTTGATACAACTCTACACGCAATAATCCAAAAAGCAATAATTTCCAAAACAGTACAGATCACAAAAAATTTTATTTATTTATTTATTTATTTATTTAGCCAATGAACAAATGTCCTTACTGACTATAGGATACAATAATTATTACAAACTATAAGTTACTTAAACTATTCAACAGCAAACCCTTCGGAAGTGACAGATCCAAATCGGTAACATTGTTTAATTCCGAGAAGGCCCTATATAGAGGTGCATTTCTTGCATAATTCGTCCTGGGGACATCTAAATGGAAGGTATCCACCCTCCGCAGCCTCCGTTTAGGGACATTAAATGCGATTCTTGCTAAAAGATCCGGGCAATCAATAGCACCACATACAATGCTGACTACAAAGGAGCATGCAAGAAGAGAACGCCTAGCATGTAGTGACTTTAAGTTAATTAGAAGGCAACGAGAACTGTAGGATGGTATGGGATCACTGAAGTTCAGCGAACGCAAAGCGAACCGAATGAATACTTTCTGTATCCGTTCAATTCGGTTTATGGAAGATGCGTGATATGGTCTCCATATTAGCGCGGCATATTCCAATCTAGACCTGACAAAGGTTGTGTAAAGTAATTTGGTTGTATACGGATCCGAAAAGACAGTACTATTCCGACGAACGAAACCCCACATGGCATAAGATTTAGAAACAATAAAACTGATATGATTTGCAGAACTTAGTTTTGTGTCGAAGAAAACACCTAGGTCTTTAATTTCATTAACCGATTGTAGCACGGAGCCAGAGATGGAATACGATACTTGAAGGGGATCTCTTTTCCTAGTAAAAGTTACATGAAAGCATTTGCTAACATTTAAAAAAAGATTATTATCATTGCACCAAGACTGAACATTGTCGAGGTCCGATTGTAAGGCAGCAAAGTCCGACAGATTGTGAATAACAGCATAAATTTTAAGATCGTCAGCATATAGCAGGAATTTAGCAGACGAAAAACAAGATCCAATGTCGTTAATAAATAAGACAAACAACAAAGGACCAAGAATGCTCCCTTGGGGGACACCAGAAGTGGCAACAAAGGGCCGCGACGAGATGTTGTCAAGAACGACGGAACAATGCCTATTGGATAGGTATGACTTCAACCATTCGAGAAATGTTGAATGAAAGCCCATGCTGGTTAATTTCGAGACCAAAATTCTGTGAGAAACTCTGTCAAAGGCTTTAGCGAAGTCCGTATAGACTGTGTCTACTTGGTTGCCATTCTGTAAGGCGGAGAGGCAATCTTCTGTGAATACTGTAAGATTAGATGTAGTCGATCTGCCTTTGACGAAACCATGCTGGAATGGAGAGATTATGCTCTTGACACAAAAACTTAACTTTTCTTTGACAATGCATTCGAAAAGCTTAGAAACTGAGGTCAGTTTCGAAATCGGCCGATAGTTTGAGACATCGTTCTTGTTACCACTCTTGAATATAGGAGTAATCGACGCTTTCTTCCAATCATCAATGAAAACGCCTGACGATAGAGATTTGTTAAATATTGTTAATTTCTTCATGCAACAATAAGAAACTATGTAAATAATTGTAAATAAATATCTAACTAAATAACATAAAATAGATTAAAGAGTAAATAATATCCATATCTGTGATTAACTACTAAAAAATACAATAGTGCTGAAGTGGCTTGCGGTTCGCTTACTGCCGCCATATTCAGTTTTAATGGACCCCACCTCGTGCGGTATGTGGGGGGAGAGAGGCCGTGGGAAATAAAATAAAATAAAATCAAATAAAAAAATAAAAATTATAAAATGAAATAAAATAGCAATTTAGATTTTCATATAGTTAACCTTAGAACCGTGAGTTGGGCACTCAGTGCCCATATTCATTTTTTATGTTCAATTTCGGGGATTTGGGAAGTCCAATTTGTTTTTTTGGTAGGCAGATAGATTGTACTTTTGTTTATAAGTTAATTACAGGTGCATATCTCTTATAATAAGAAAGTTATTCATTTTACAAGATGAGTACGCTATACGTGACTTGGGGCACTCAGTGCCCATAATATTTCCTCATATATCACAGGGCAACAAATTTCGACTTTTTGTCGGCTTTTCAGGTTTTGACATCAGTTCTAGGGTAATTAGGGGCCGCTGATTTCGAATCCGCAAACCGTTTTCAAAACTTAGTTTCCGTTTTCGCAAAAAATGGGTGTGTCACTTTTTCGGATTTTCCCTGACTTTTTTCACGATTTCGATTGTAATTTCAAAACCAATAAACCGGTAGATATGATTTTTACTTTGTGGCATTTACAGTAGGCTGGAGTGAAAATGGCAAAAAAAAAATTTGTTTGGAATATCAATCAGCTAGATATCTCAAAATGTGCCAATACATCAATAGAAAGCTTTGTAAAAATTAGAAAGAAATTAAACAATTTTTTGATCTCCCATCGCGGCTTTTAATTTCACAGTATTACGCGACATTACAGGTAGTCATCTTAAAATTCAGTTAATAATCAAATACCTTTATAATTACAGTATTTAATGATGTAAAAGTTATAAACACATGGTATAAACTGCTTAGGAACTTTGGAAAGATGAAAGTTGGAGTCAGCTCTGTCGTGATGAGCTCCGTGAGCTCAGCGTCTGTCATGGCTTTAATGACGGGATGTTCCGAAATAGGGCAGACTGCCCAGTCAATCATGTCGAAGTATTCCACGGCATCGAGGTTAAGTTTTGCGGGAACCTTGAACATCCGTATTTGTTCACTGGGGACTGTGGTAGCTCTGGCTCGTCGTAAGCCCAATTCACGTATAAGTGGTCGATGTTCCGTCATCATGGCCAGGAGCAGATTCTCCGGTTGAGCAAAGTTCGCGTTACGGTGAATAACGGGGTCAACGATTCCCTTGAGTTTAGGGCTGAGGTAACGTGACTTGACGAGCATCTGGTGAATGTGCCTATCTCCCTCTTTGCATGATGGCTGGGATTTTATGCCAAACCACATCCGAGCATATACGCGAATGATAAACGTGACCAACGTTTTCAGATTCTTGGACGGTTTCTTGTCGCTGACATACAATCGGAGGATTTGATTGGCCGACGCGTCGTTAGCCATTGTGAATGATTCAGACACCCAGGGTTCTCACTGCCAGATCGACGCTACATTCACCTTTGCTGATGCTATTGCACATTTCCAGTAGATACCACTTATTTGTGCTCAACTCATTTGGGTTCACATTGGAGAGTTGCTCGGCCAGTTTAACTGGTTGAAATGAGGAGACATGCTGTTCGCTATACGTCACTAGCCGCTTTCCGATAGATCAAGAGAATCCATGAGGGCCTGTAGTCCCGCCATCAAGTGACTGGAAGAGATTGCGCAAGGGCAGCTCATTGGCATGGAGTAGACATATCAGCCACTGCAACGAATAATGCCCGATTTTTGTCCCGTGTTTACTTTTGTGCTGCCACACCCGACAACTTTAATATTTTCTGTCTTCGCATTTCACTCTTTGAAACTAGCGACTAACGACTCATGACTAGCGACTGGCTGACTTTGCTGCAGCCTGATGACGGAGACGTATGGCTGAAGTACGAAGAACCCGGCTGTGCGTTGATGGTTACGTGTTCTTCCGATATGGTTTTTCTGTGGTACTTGTTGTCGACGTTGAGAACTTGTGTCAAAGTTTTATTCTTGCGGCCATCGAAGAATAGTCCATCTATGCCCTTGTGAGTGTGGTCAAACTGGTCGTCTTCATTCTGCCTCAGTTCCTTTCGAATTTTACTGCGTTCTCGACGGATTATGCTTCGGTCAATTACTTTGGATCGGTCGTTGGGTGATACGAGACCAAGATCATGCAGAACTGATGTTGCTAATACAGCAGCCGATCTGTCCGAAACTTCGGTCCGATCACAAGCTATAGCGAGGGAAGGCAGAGAGAAAGTCATTTTTTGACATTGGCGATCCTGATTTGGCTTACTTTTGACTGATTCTCTATCTGGGATGTACATATCGACAGTAGCACTGTCAGACGAGTCCGATCTAAGTTTTTGTTTGCTCAATCGGGACTGGTACAATAAATAACTTAAAAACCGCAAACCTAAAGCAAAGGTTACTAGATTTATTTTGAATCCTTAACTGAGTTGAAAATACAACTTTCACTTCTTTCGATTAAAAACAATTATTTCAATTAGGTGATGGGCGATCAAGGAGTTGTTAGAAACTAATATAATTTTGCAGGATTGGTACTATGGACATTTGGCACATTTCCAATATACTAGCTTCTAAAAATTTTAAAATCGATTTTTTCACTCCACCCTAATTTACAGTACCTTACGGCTTCTTTTCCAATGTCATTTGCTTAACCGTTCCTTATTTCATTATCTTTATTTTAACCTTAGAACCGTGACTTGGCTATTCAACTTAATCTCGTGACTTGGGCACTCAGTGCCCAGTAGTGTATTTTGTATGGAAATTTAAGCTTTTTATGAACTTTTTTTATTAAAAGGCCAATATTTCGCTTATTTACGCAAACAATTTATTGAAACAAGTATTTATTGTTAGAAACAAAGGTTTTTTAACTGAAAAATATAAAAAAACATATAAAGTTTTGGTTTTGAACCGCTCAACTGAGTGAAATTATCCGCTGTCTATTTGATGCGCTTTGATTTGATGTTGCCGTTGTTGGAGTATTGTTTGCATCTTTATTAATATCTAAGTCCGTATCAGCATCGGCATAATATTTTGTGAAAAAGAACTTTGCATATTTTCAGGCCCCTAATTTTTTAAGGAAAATATATGAAAAATTATGAAAATGACTATGGTACATTTTTGGTATTATTTCGATGAGAATGGGAACTACACCAAATAATTTGGCTGTGTTGTATTACTTGATGTTTCCGCTTTCGTGTTATACCTAACTCGATTATTGATTTACGAAAAATGTGCATGTTTTTCGACATCAAAGAAATCGCCTTGAAATTAGATATTTTCCGACTTTGACGTCCAATTACCGCGGAATCGCAAAACTTATAAAAGCAAATTACATTGGAAAAGAAGCCGTGAGGTGCTGTAAATGCCACAAAGTAAAAATCATGTCTACAGGTTTATTGGTTTATAAATTACAATCGAAAACGTGAAAAAAGTCAGGGAAATTCCGCAAAAGTGACACACCCATTTTTTGCGAAAACGGGAACTAAGTTTTGAAAACGGTTTGCGGATTCGAAATCAGCGGCCTCTAATTACCCTAGAACGGCCTCTAATTACACAGAGCAACAAAATCGACATTATTTTTTTTCCTGAAATCAAACCATACTTTTCTAAAGGATTTTTGGACGCTGATCACAACTGCGTACTTAGTTTTTTGATTGTTTGAGCGGCTTAGTTGATAGTTTGATTGATAGTTTTTCTCGGAGGGCGTTTTCCATGTTTTGTGACCATTATACGCATGCAGCTCCTACAAACTTGAAGTCTAAAATGCCATTTTTTTAACATAGATTAACAATACTCTAACTATGTATTTAAAATTTTAATCTTAAAACATTAAAATCGGTTCAAATTTGCAAGAATTATTCATTTGCAAACTCAAATTTTCAGTTACTTTGCAAGATTGCGAATACACAAAATAATTTTTCTTACAAAAATATATATTGTCATATAGTGAAAGAAGAATGTTGGGACTTTCAATTAAAAAATAAATTTTTGAAATACGATGTTTGTTATAGAGTATGTGTACAAATATGTAAGTTCTTCATTGATAAATTCAGCAACAAAAGCAACGATTTACTTTTGAGCTATAATATCGGAGCACAATTTTAGGCAGCGGTATGAAAATGCTCACATCCATCAAATGCCCTTAATTCATAAAATTTTCAGCTTTGATTTTGATTTTTTTGCGCCCTAAAAATATGTCGCAATGAAATATGGAAAAACAGCAAGTAGTTTGCCAAGTGTGTGTGGTTGAAATTTTTACTTGTGTGATGCAACTCTTTTTAGAAAAGCTCCTACAGTAATGAACCAATTCAAATTTTGTTAATGCCCTTGAAAAGACCAATATTGACGCTTGTGAAAATACTTTAGCTACTTTCGTCAATGACACGAAAAGCATTAGGAGATTTCAATACAAACACGTGTTCAGAAGATGAAGTCGCATTTACACTCTAATGAGCATAGGCCGAGAATGGCACATATAATAGAAAAAATCTGTTCTATAAGTTTAAGTTACAACCTTACACTATACATTGCACACTAACTGCTTGTTGATAATTGCAACACCGATTTTAAATGAATTTTTATGAAAAACTCTTGAAAATTGAACTTTGAAGGGCCATAGCCATGTTAACCCTTGACCAATCGAAATCGACTATGGTCAAAATTAAAGCTTGAGGATTCGTTATTGTGTCATACAAAAATTATCGTGTTTTTCAACATATTATAAATGCAATAAAAATTCAAACATGAAAAAACGTGGAAAACACCTCCTAGCAAAAACCACCAATAACTTACAAACCGCTCAAACAATCAAAAAACTAAGTACGCAGTTGTGATCAGCGTCCAAAATCCTTTAGAAAAGGTTTACTAGAACTCGGAAAAATTTTGGCTGTTGCTCAGTGTTACCAGAAAAGCCGAAAAAAAGTCGAAATTTGTTGCCCTGTGATATATGAGGAAATATTATGGGCGCTGAGTGCCCCAAGTCACGTATAGCGTACTCATCTTGTAAAATAAATAACTTTCTTATTATAAGAGATATGCACCTGTAATTTTGTCAACTTATAAACAAAAGTACAATCTATCTGCCTACCAAAAAAAACCAAATTGGACTCCCCAAATCCCCGAAATTGAACATAAAAAATGAATATGTGCACTGAGTGCCCAACTCACGGTTCTAAGGTTAATGATTAGTCGTGAATTTCATATTTATCTATTTTTCAGAATAGAATTGCAATTACTACGAATGGCATAGAGCTTAAGATGTGTTGGTATTCTGGAAACTGTTGTCAGTTATATCCGTCTGGTCTGGTCGAAGGTTTGCCATCTTTTTGAAGTCCAATCTAATTGAGTTGTCCAAGCAGATGTCGAACGAAATCTCATGATTTTACTTTAGTCTTCCAATGAAAAAATTAACCTTAACATTTGGCACAAATTCCCAAACAGCATATGGACACGTAGACTGACAGGTAGAAAAAGACATTTCTGTTTTTTACTCGGAAAATGCCCGAAGAACATGTTGCAGGCGACTTAGTTTTTCCAGCTGCAACTTGATCTGCGTCAAGCACATGTCTGATGAGTTTTGGTGCAATCGAGCAGTGGATTCCATAAAACACTAAAACACTTAAGCAGGATATGGCGTTGCTTGCAGCAGGATGTGCTTAGGCCGACTATGTGTAGGCGGCGTAGACGCCTGCTGCAGATTTTGGCTGCTGGTAGCACGTGCTCGAAATCTATGTTGGCGTCAGTGTTGCAGCTTGCTTTTCTTCTTCTTCTGCTTAAACATCATATTTTTCTTGCCTGAATGTCTTTGGTTGGTGTTTTTTTCACGTTTCTGTTTTGTTTTGGCAAACTGTACGCAGCAGTGTGCCATTGGCATTGTTTAATGTTGTTGTTGGTGCAGTGTAAAAAACACCAGGTGCTGCTGTTACCATAAGTTGTTGTTGCAGTTGTCTCTGCCGCGTTGTCATTATCGTCTTCGACCGCCGCCTGGCATCGTATTTTTTTCATTTATGAGTCGCAACACAACAACAAAACACAACCAAAGATGTAGCTGCGCATATTGTTCACTCCGCTTCTTCTTCTTCTTCTTTTGCTGCTGCTTTCGACTATTGACCAAACGCGCGCGTTATCTTCTCAAGTACGTTTTGTCTTATGGCCCTTCAGTTCGTCCTTTTGTCAATTGTTCAGCATGAAATGTGTGTCCTTGCATTGATGCTCGAGGATAAGCCGCATTTCTTTTCTTTCAGTTGCCAAGATGTCTTTGTAAACTTACGCGATATTTTTATCGTATATTTTATTTTGATGCAGTTTGTCAAATTTATATAAAATTTATTAGTGGACACGTGTCGCGTACTGGTCGACCCGAATTGGCATTTTAATGGTGTCAAAATAATCGAGTGCTGAGAGATTTCAGCGACCCATTGTTGGCAAGAATGAAGGTAGCATTGTTGTTGGTCTGGGCAGGAATTTATGAGCTCAATTCATCGAAACTGACTGCGTTCGTAGTTAAGTTGGCAGTGATTACTGATTTACACAATTTTCTTGCAAAGACCAAATGGTTTCCAAAAGAACCCGCCTGAATCTACAGGAAATCCAACAGACAGGAAAGACACCGGATTCAGTAATGAAGGGATTTACAAGGGACCTAGTGGGGTGTCCGCTGAAATGATTTGAAAGAAAAAATAATGTTGACTAGACTAGACTAGACTAGACTAGACTAGACTAGACTAGACTAGACTAGACTAGACTAGACTAGACTAGACTAGACTAGACTAGACTAGACTAGACTAGACTAGACTAGACTAGACTAGACTAGACTAGACTAGACTAGACTAGACTAGACTAGACTAGACTAGACTAGACTAGACTAGACTAGACTAGACTAGACTAGACTAGACTAGACTAGACTAGACTAGGGATGTATAACACTACTCGACAAAAATTGGGTTCATCGCGTGCTCCATAAAACAAAAGTATTTTTTAGACTAATCTTTGGCTTCTGAACACGAAACTGAAAATCAAAAAATTTTCTTAAGAAGCGTTTTCGAAAAATTTTCGAAAAACACGTTTTTCCCCTCTTATTTCAGTTATAAGCACATATCTCGTAAACCAACCATCCGACTAACACATGTGGTCCGTCGTTCAGAAGGTAATTAACTAGCCTTTCCAAATAGAAATAGTTCAAAATAGAAAATTTAGTTAAAAGGAGACAATTTTTCTCTTTCATTTGATACCCATATCTTTATCATTGCACCATCGAAAATATTTAAGAAAATATTTTTAATGTGTATATCCTAAAAATTTTAAAGTCCTTCAAGAAGGTTTTTGGGTCAGAAAATGAAAAATTGACTATGTCCGGATATTATAAATGGCCTCTAGTTTCACGTCTATATCAACATTTGGATGGATCTCGGAAAAATAAAAAAATGTTTTCGCACGGTGCTATAAATGAAAAGTTGGTGTTTTCACTCAGTGCATCATAACTTTGTTATTTTTCTTTCGATTCCATTGATGTAAAGCTTACTATTTGCTCAAATATTATATCTTTCATCTTAGATCTTAAAACCAGAGGAGCTAATTTTTTTAATCTATAAAAAAACCATTCGAAAATGTATAATTTTTGAAAAAGGTCAAAAAATTCAATTTTTTCAAGTTTCATCGTTAGTAACTTCTCCAAATCGGTTTTGGACAGTCCATATATCGTTGGAAAGGCTAGTTAATTACCTTCTGAACGACGGACCACATGTGTTAATCGGATGGTTGGCTTACGAGATATGTGCTTATAACTGAAATAAGAGGGGAAAAACGTGTTTTCGAAGATTTTTCGAAAACGCTTCTTAAGAAAATGTTTGATTTTCAGTTTCGTGTTCAGCAGCCGAAGATTAGTTTAAAAAATACTTTTATTTTTAGGAGCATTTTTCGTGTCGACTAGTGTAATTGGAACCATTGCAATTCGTTTAGAACGGATTTTAAAAATATTTCTTAATTTTGCTTTGAGCATCTTAAATTTTTATGACTCACGTTTCCCCATATATGTAAATCATTCAACCTTCTATAAGGTTTGAAATCTCTAGAGAGTGATTTTGATGTAATTTATTTTTGATTTACACGGCAGCCGCCGTGGCTCAGTTGGTTAGTGCGCGGTCCAACGAGTCGCATGCAGAGCGACGCAAGATCGAATACTGCGTGTAGTAACACCTAAAAAAAAATAACGGGAAACTCGTTTTCTCTTTCGGTGGCTGTCCTCTCAGCTGGAAATGGCAAACCTCTGAGAGTAAAAATTGCCTATGAAAAAGCTCCCAACCTGCCGTTCGGAACCGGCATAAAAACTGTAGGTCCCTTCCACCCGCGTACAAAATTCACACGCACAACACGGGTGGTTGCGGGAAGCTAGGCCTTAGTCTCGCGTAAGCGGGCTGTCGTGCCAATCAATTATTATTATTATTAAATTAAATTACTCATTAAAAATGTAGACTTTCCTGCTTTTTGTGCAAAATAAATATATCTCTCCCGTGTTTTCACCAGGACGAGCTATGAACATAGACCCTTTTGGGTGCCTAGCGGTACCACTTGGAGCTTTATAGTGTAGTGGATCGACGTAAAAGTTATCGCTGAAAATGTAAGAGTTCCAAGCGAAGTTAAGCTGTGACTCAATGCGTCTTGCTTGAGGACCTCATTTAACCCAGAGAAAAGCGGTGTCTCTAAGTGGGTAAGATACAGTCTGGAAGGTACAGTCTTGAAATAAATGTTAATGTCAGAAGTCTTAGATTTGCTCCCGTTTTTTCACCAGGACATGTTATAAACATGGGTTTCTTTTAACCCTTCTGTCAATACGAAAAATTTCCAACTATTATCAATACGAAGGTACCCGGGTACCTTCATACAGCTTGTATGGGAAATGTGAAAATAATAGCGCACAAATTTATAAAATCATTGCTGGCTTCTAAGACGATGCGTTATTTATTGATTATTTTAATTAAAAAAATGAAACACATATTAATAGTGCAATAAATTCAGCATTTTCTTGTTTTACGTTGTTACTTACGTTAACCGGAACAGATATAGCATGACTAAAGGGGTTTTGGCCGGTTGTCCGAGTCTCGTTTTGTTCTTGCTGACACTTACAAAAACGAACATAAGTGTTTCTGTGCTCCGCAAACTGCTTCAAAACTGTTTTTAGTATAAAAATTGTGACAACAAGGGCATCTTTTTGCCTATTCTGAATGCTAGGCATCAGAGGCGAAGAGGTATTCCGCCAGTGTCTCAGAAACAAAAAGGTTATCCGCAGCAGCATTGCGTACGTAAGGTTTAAAGCTTTGAACACAAATTTGTAAAATTTTACGTCTTACATACGTTGACGATTGCCCAGTTTTCCAGAGTAAACATCTCATTTCAAAGGGTAAAACATCTTGGAGTAACACGCATGTGAAGTCGGTGACTGTGATCGGATGTCCTTAATTTAACTTATCTTTGCATACATCTTTGATTTCAACTTTCAAATTTGGTTCACGCGAATATGAACGAGTAATTTCAGGTTGAAACTGTATTTTGGATGAAGGTACCCGGGTACCTTCGTATAGAACAAAGGGGTAGTGTTCAAAAATTGGTTTAAAAAGTTATACAGAAAAAGTTGTCTTTCTATATCACTTATCTAATAGGTAGACAATTGATTTTTAGGAAGTTACTAAATATATCAGGATAGCGTTCCTTGGCCGCAAGTAGGCTATTTTTACTTCAAAAACGCAAAAGGTACCTAGGTACCTTCGTATTGACAGAAGGATTAATGATTTAAAATTTTAATTCATTAAATTTGTGGATTTTTTTTAATTTTTTTTAATTGGTTTTTAAAATTGTAATTTATGTTAATTGATTTAAAATTTTAATTAATTGAAATTTCGTATTTTTTTTTATTTTTTAATTGGTTTTCATTGTTTTAAAATATTAATTGTACTCCCTTTTTATGTACTCCCTTTTAACCCCTTTGACTGCCACACATCAGTCAAAAAGACTCAAACATATAAAGAAACAATAAATAACTGCGGCTGACTGCGGCAAATGGTCACTAGACCAGGTGGTAAATCTCAACCTACCAACACGGCTGCCACCATAACCCGAGCAGCCAATCGCAAACGAGTAGACGGCACTGTAATTGTCCCCGCTTGCAGCGCAAAATCAGTTAAATAAAATCGACCAAAAAACTAAGCACAACCAAACCAAAAAAAAATAAAAAATCCTTCAACTGCAACGCGCATGTCTTAAGTATCCTTTAAGTGTCCTGTTTTTGGAGCCAGAGATGCAACTGTTTGCCTTGTCTCGAACGCAGTTTTCTGCTGCGCATGCGTGCGTTGCTCTTCGTTCGTTGCCGTGGCTACACCTTTGCTTTATTTCGATGATTTCTTCTTTGTCGTTGTGGGCAGTTGTAGTTTTTTCGTTAGTTTTGGTAGCGTCTGTAACAGCTTTGGTTTTCGTTGCTGTAATTGTTGTTGTTGTATCACTTGTACACATTTTAAAGGGGTAGACCCTTTGGAAAAAGTCGATTTTTTCAAATTTTCGGCTGTTGTATTTTTTTCGAGTTGGTTAAATGTTCAGACTGAGGAATTTCAGCAGCAACGCTTCGAGCTCATTAGGGATAACAAAGCGACGCGCTACTGTTGGCAGTTGGCCGCATGCACATGCAAAGTGTTGGCAGATGCTTGGCGTAGGTTTTTGGTTTTTTGTTGGTCGCTCAAAGTTTGCATAGTTTGGGGTAAGAACGGGTCAACGGCTGCTTGGTAACACCTTTGATTTTTTCTTGGTTGAATTTATGTTTGGTCGTAGAGTAGTATATATGTACATTTGTATATATGTTTGCCATATAGAAGCAATAAATTGCATTGTCCTGTTTGGTTTGTTGGAAATTTATTTACTTTTAAAATTAGTTGAAAATTGCAACTGTCACAGCTGCATTTTTGGCATTGCAATTGCACTAAATTACCATTGTCGAGCCTTTTCCGAAAATCGTGAATTATTTTTGCAACTGTTGCATATATACGAAAATATTCCCCCATTGCCTTGAATCCTTTGGGGGCTGACAACTGTCAGTCCACAGCACAATGTTACATTTTGCATATGTTGCAGCAGTCACTTGGCAATAGAAGCACATAATCCTTGCCATAAACAACATCAACACTGCGTTATAAATCTCTTTCCCTACACACATACACACACACACACATCCATATGACTGGCTGTCAATCACTGCTTTGTCAGTTGTCAACGCAATTTTCGCATACAATTTTGCGCAAACATAACCTACAATTGTCACACCAGCACATTTGGCCACATCGGCAATCCTCCCCTATACAATTGCATCAATTGTCATAAAAATCCTTTCACTGATGCGGCTATTATTCCATTCTGCTGTTTTGCCATTGTCGAATGCTTAACCCTTTTCCCCTTTTGCACCTAAATTTGCAGTTCTTCTTTGAACAATTTTGATCTCTTTCTGGTTTTCAATCGACTATTGATACGCTTTGGTGTTTATGTTTTCATTTTGTGTGATCCTTTTGCAATGATTTCTTTGATAATATCGATGCCTTTGTCAATATATTTCGTTGGATTTTGTATTGGGATTAATTTCTCTGGCATTGTGCAGAGTTTAGTCTTGGAAATCTTTACAGAATTGAATGTAGAACTTTCCAAGTAGAAATCTTAGTTTTGTTGATCTTAATTTCGTTAGGATCAATCAAATACTTTTTTTAATAAAGAAACTTTGCATTGATTGGATAACTTCTGGGATAAACTTTTACTTTGTTTTTGTGGAACAAAACAGAAATGCGTTTAAAAAAATTGGAGAAGCCGCAGTTCAAAAAAGTACGTTAGATACCCAGTTACAGTCTTTAAAAAAGTACGTTAGATACCCAGTTACAGTCTTTAATTGTATTCAAGATTCAGAATAAAAGAGAACAGGGAGAAGGAGATTCTTCCCTGAATTCATGAGCAGACCAAGAAATGGTGGAAGATGCAAACAAGTGGGGGTTATTGTGAAAAGAGAAGCGCAGCACGTTGTCTTGCGAATTTCCAGAAACCTACTCCTATGTTATTCCTACTCCTACTTCGACTTCTTTTTCTACTTCTTAGACTTAACCATTGCTGATCTTTTATTTCTTCTTGTAAGTCATTTACGCACACAGGGGGTTTTAGGGGTTCAAATCCCCCAAACACCAAAACTGCTGGAACAAAATATGGTTTCGAATGGTTTTCGGCTCAAACCCTCCCCCCCAAAATTAAATCCTGTGTGCGCCGCTGGTCCAGTGCAAGGTATCTGCTAAACCATCTTTTGGTGCGGGTCCCCAAGGTATACTTGATCCTCAGTTCGCCACTTGATTGGAATTAAGTTGAAGCTTTTCCGTCTTTTATCCCGTCGCGATTCACCTTATATTCGTGAATAAACTTGGAAATACATATGGCCCTACAGAACCTGAAGTGCTGTCTCACTTCCGCTGCAGTCTATCTTATAAATTTCCTTTTTATCGTGTATCCATTAACCCTTCGTTGCATGATTTAATTTCCGTGAAGAAAAAACATTTCTATTATATAATTCTTGTTGCTTGTTAAGTTCTGATGGTAAAAATGAAATTTTGTTGAATTCCTGTATTTATGAAAGAAGTTTTGCAGCCATTTTCCGTATCCTGGTGAGAGCGCTACCGCCGAAATTATAATCGGTTTTATCAATATTTTAGTGTTGACTATTACGGGGAGTCGAACAGAGGTCAGACGTCACTGTATACTCGTAATTCAACGCAGTAAACAGCTGAGCGATGGCGATCGCCATATCACCAACGCCATCAGTAACCAAAACTATTTCACCAAATCAAAACACTTGTGGCTTTTTCGATTTTTTTGCGCATACTTTCAATGTTAATCGCAAAATTTCGTTAGTAATCAATTGTTTTAACATAAAATATACAACTGAAGGATGAATGACTGTAAAATGCTGAATAGAATAGTTTCCAAATCTATGAAAAGTTAACATTGCATATATGCAATGCCATGCAGCGAAGGGTTAAGCTACTTTTAGAATGGCAAAACATTTGCTGTCTACAAAACATTTGCTCAACTAAAAAATAGTAACATCTGAGGCACTTTCATTACAGATTAAACCATTGTAATCTTACATTTTAGGTATAGGATGTGTTCAGCAATTTTATGTAAAATACCATTGGCAAAATTTTTGTGAAACAGTTTAACCCTCTAGCTCTCATTTGTATAGGTAATTTTTACCCTTTTTTTCTAAAATGCCAAGATCATCCTTTGAAACAGGACGAAGTATACTACAAAAATATTTGCCATATAATTCTACTATTGATCTCTGAATACTACAAAGCTCAAAATTTAACTTGAACACCAGAAATAAGTCAAAACTGAAAAAATGTTTACGGATAAGAAAAAGGGGGACAGACTTATATAGAGTTAGTCTTAAAATTATATCTTTTATAAGAATCTAATAAAACTCTTCTATTTAGAAAAAATTTGGCAACGCTTGACAGGTAGGTATGAGTGGCTGCTCCAAAGAGAGCTCATTAAGGCCTTAGAGACCCATTGTGATATGACAGTTTTTCGGAAACGGATCCTTTTACTCATAAAACCAGTTTAAGCTTCTTAAGAAGCTAAAATCCCTAGAAGCAGAAGTTGCCTTCAGCTTCCCTATAACAGAAGAAGTATTTCAAATGATTTCATCTTCTCCTAAACAATGCAGGACCAGTCCAGTGTTCAAACTGTAAAAGCAAGAAGAAATTTCAATAGTTTTTGGGGACCTCTCAGATTTAAATTTTGTTTTCTCATTTCGCATTTGAAACCTTATTTTCCCATCTGTATTTACCTATGAACAGAGTGTTTGAACAGACTAACAGATCTACAAGGATATAAGATATCAGCTTAACAGTTTTTTTAACCTAATAAAAGAAAGTAGATGCTTAAAAGTTAAGCAAATCTGAGCACCAAACTAAATGCTGTATCTATCCTTCGAAAATACCCCAACATGAGTTGCCTTTTACAACCACATTGTCATAAAGTCGAGACGCTACCATTCGCAGAGAACATATTTCACCTTGAATTTACTGAATACTCTTTACTGCCACTTTTATGGAGGTGTTTCTGACTTTCGAAGTTTGAATTTTCGTTAGTGTTCTCAAGGCACGTAAGCCAACTATGCACAAATACCCAAATCCTTTGTCGATATTCTCGCCTTCTACTATGCAGAGTTCGAGGAAAACCTACTATCTTTTACATTATGCAATTATTTGTTTTTCCCAAATGTGAAAACAGCTGTTTTGCACCACTACAACAAACAACAATCAGCATGCATTGTTGCAGAGACAAAATTCCAACCTTAAGGTGACCATTTCTGTGTCTAAGCAAATATGTGCAGGGAAATGAAAGTGAAAATCGTAAGCAAAACAAACAGAATGCAAAAGATAAAGAAAATCAATAAATAGTGAAACAAAAAATAAATCCATCAGCAAGAAGGTCAAACCACTTCCAAAATGAATGCTTTGGTATTGAACGATTTATGTGATGTGAATTTCACCTTCAAAAAGGTGAACGATAACATGTTCCAAGCATAGAAAAATATAAATAAATAAATAAATGTATGCTTTACAAATGTACATATATAGATGTATGTACATACAAACTTTTATGTTCAGGCTTGCTTTTTAAAAACTAACGCAGGTTGAAATCCTCATGAAGTCCTTACAAAGTCCTCATGCTTCTGTCGTAAGCAGATTGGACTTGATTTAAATATTTTCTATATTTTTTCTATTGTTCTGGCTATTCATTTGTGTGACCAGTCCAATTCCACATGGAATGCATTGCATTATTGTTGATGCTACAAAGTCGACACTTTCGAGTGATGTCGACTCAAATCTGCAGCTGCTCCGACTTCGCTCATTTATTGTTATTTTTTCAGTTCCTTTTTCCTTTTTGTATTTCGAAGAGATTTTCAGGTTCACCTGAAATTACAAACGACATGTGCCATTCGATCTTCTCACTTGAATTGGTTTTTGAGCTACATACTTAAAATTTGGGTTGGTTGGTTGCGAGGTTTAGGAAAAAACGAGAAATGAAAAATTTTTGGCATATTTAAAATGGTGTTCGAACACAAGCAAATCCTGCAGAGAAAAAATTTTGCAGATAGTGAAAATTGAACCAAGCTGAGCTTCTGCTGAATCTGACATAATCTTGAATCTGGCAACCAGTTCAAAGTATAGGGTTTTTCATCATGAGCCGAAAAAGTAAATAAAGAAAAAACATCAATTAAAATTTGAATTTTGATGAAACTTTATTATCAAAATATTATTTGGTTTGTGCCATTAGTAATGGAATATGACATCATTCAAATGACCGCCACGAGCAGCCTGGCACACCTTGATTCTTTTTAGGTAATTTTCGATGACTTTTTTACATAGAGCAGGCTGTAAGGTGCCAAGAACTGCACGTATGTTGTCCCTCAAATGCTCCAGAGTCTGCGGATTGTCTGCATAGACTTGGTCTTTCGCGTAACCCCAAGGAAAAAAGTCCAAAGGGTTCAGATCGCACGATCTTGACGGCCAATTGGCATCACCAAAACGCGAAATTATGCGTTCATCGAACCTGGTTCGCAATTCTGTCATGTTCTGTGATCTCCCGACTCCAATTTCTGCACCAACTAAAGATGCAAATCCAAATGCCAAATACGCCAAATTAAGGTGATGGAGAACGCCGGGGAAGCGATAAATTCGGGTCATCTTCAACACTGGCAGCTACAGCAGCAATATTTTCGGCCGAACGAGCAGGGCGATTACGTATTGGCCTCTGTACATCTTGTACAGAATCAGTTTGTTCGAACTTTGCCAATAAATCCGAAATTTTTGACAAAACAGGCCTTCCGTGACGCCCGAAATCCTTCCTTAGTGTGCGAAAAAATGGTGCTAAAATTTTCACCATTTTTGTAGTGAATTTTCACTATGTTTACACGTTGAGCCATGCTAAATCGGTCCATTTTCATAAATGGCAAACTCTAAACTATAGGGTGTTTTTTTTAGAGGTTTGTTTTTCGAATAGAGATAAAACTGGCATTTTGTGGTCAAATCTGGCAACTCTAATGTCATTTATGTTCAGTTTGGTTTGCCATTTCATCATGAACAGGTTGACAAAAGAACAACGCTTGCAAATCGTGCAAATTTATTTCGAAAATAATGGTTCAGTTCGCGAAGTTTACCGCAAGCTCCGTCCATTTTATGGTCGACATCGTCCATCAGAGCAATTAATTCGGTTAACCATGGGTCGTTTTCGCACTACGTTTACTCCATGTGATAATACGCATCCGCAGAGACGTCGAACAGTGCGCACCGAAGAAACAATTGCTGCTGTAGAGCAAAATGTTGAAGAGGACCCGAATGAATCGATTCGCCACCGTGCACAGCAATTGGAGCTTTGTCAAAGTGGTTGAAAATTGGACCTGTAGAATTGGCTTTATTCGAGCCAGCCGCGGCGGCCACATGCCCGAAATCATATTTAAACATTAATGGCATAAAATTATCCTTCCAATAAAGCCAAATTGATGGACATTAAAACGATTTTCTTGTGTTTTATTTCAATTCGAAGTTCTATACCTCTAAAAAAAACACCCTATACAATATTAACACAATGCAACGGCAGATGACAGCTGCGGTTGTCGAACGCAGGGCTGCCAAAGTTTCGGTTCGAAATGAAAAACCCTGTATATTCAGTGGTGGCCAAAACCAATCTGAACTTCGGGAGAATCTTACAATACCCATTAGCGGTAAAAAATCATTAATTGTTTTGCCATTTAAGTAACAAAGATTGTGATCATGAAATCCAGTTGAAGCTGTATTCCATGGTAGTTGAAACCAAGCTAAAATTTGTATGTACCTGACTATCGTAAGGACTGAATATCATCAATACATCAAATGTTTTGCCATCTAAGTAAGTTACAAAGAGTGTAGGGGAATAGGTTTGGTTGTGGGCACCTTTTTATTTTTGGCTCATAACTTTTCATCAAGTTCTTCTTAATCGGACATATTGGCATCTATGGAAAGCTAGAGACCTTAGCTAACAAGTAATGACAAAAATAAATCGATTCCGTCAAATAGAAAAGTTTTTTTTTTTAATTTTGTAAAGTAGTCATTTTTAACGAAAATTTTTTTTGGTTCGGTTGTGGGCACCCTTGGAAAATCTGATGGAAACGGGGTAATATGAAGAAAAACCAACACGAATATAGAAAAATATTAAATTTTAGTTATTTGAAGCACAATGCACGCATGTGAAGTAGCTGGTACGCATGTTGGCACACTTTAGATGGACGGGCATTTTAAAATGTAAGTGACCAAGTCATTCTCCTGGGATGTCGAGAAGACCTAAAGTAAAATGAAATTCAACCTAATTAATCAACACTCTTCAAGTGCTGTGACGTGCAGAAGGTGGAAAACACCAGTTAACCTGATTCGATAACATCCACGAACAAGATCTAAGAAAGCACCACCGTCGACGGCTTTGATGTCTCCGAAATTTTCTTCCACCTTCTTCATATAGCGTTGAAGAGTGGTTCGGGAAATCGCATACGCTGCGGCAGTCGATTTTGTGGTTAGTTTATCTGCAGAACAATGTTTACTTACATCCAGCACATTAAAAAAGATATCGGACGATTTTTATTTATCCTCGGATGATATAGCTACAACAACCAAAAAATGCGTAAAAAGACCATTTCCGATGATATAACTTACCAAATCACAAAAAAAAGGGGGCCCACAACCGAACTAATTGCGGTGCCCACAACCGAATTTGGCAGCCATTTTGAGAAGTAGTGAAAAATTTGTTCGGGGTAAACATATTGGTTGTAATCAATATTGGATCACAAAGTATAATAAATTTACTAAGTAAAAATGCATTTTACTCGCCTTCTCGATAGATTCACTTCGATTTATGACACCATTTAAAATGTTTAAAAAAATTTTTGTCTTATTTTTTAAGCACAGAAAGATATATATGGTCCCAGCACAAAGCAGGCGTGTCTGTTCGATTCAGTATTTTGCACAAAAAGATCGTGCTTCCATAATGAACAAATAGCCTTAGTCAAAAAAACCCAGCCTGCTTTCTATCAAAAGATACGAAGGGGTGCCCACACGAACTATGCCCACAACCGAACCTTTTACCCTAAACATAAAATTAAATTGAAACTATGTTCAGTGGTGGTCGAAACAATCTGAACTTCGAAAAAATCTGACGATATCCTTTAAGGGGTTATATACCTTTTTCCGTAGGGAAATACAGAGTTTTAATTGTTTTTTTTTAAGCATGTTACCATAGTTTTATTCAAATGCAATACAAAGTTTATAAAAGTACATGTCCTTATGTGAATTTGTATAAAATTTCAAGCGAAAATCGCAGAACTCCTTTTGTTAGTAATGGTTGACGGTGAGCATGAAATCGAGGTAACGGCTCAGCTGAAACAAAAAAAAAACTACGTTAGTACAAAAAAAATATTTTATAGTTACAGTGCTATTTTTTCCAAAAATGTAGATTTTTTAAGGTCGAAAAATTGAGTTTTTTGCCAAAAAAAATAGAAGAATTTGTCGAACAAAAAATTCCTTCGTTCACGAATTAGCTATTGTATGTACAAACAACCCCTCAAAATTTCAAATTGATCGATGTTGTGGTTAGCGGGATATCGTGCTCACCGCGATGGCATTTTTTCAAAAATACGATTCCGAGATAATCGCGTTTAAAGTTGCGGCAAGATACTTGAGTTCCGGAAACTGCGCGCTATGAACGGACGAAAACAAGTTTAACTATGTTCAGTTATAGTTGAAATCAACCTGAACTTCAGATGTTTCTGGCAATAGTCTTCAGTGGTACAAAAACATCAGATAATCAAATGTTTTTAGGCATAAAAATCAGTTGAAACCAAGCCGAGCTTTGGGCGAATCTAATGATGTCCTTCATAGATCCAAGAATCTCGCATCATTAAATGCTTCATCTATTTAGATACCAACGAAGTTAAGCATACAAATCAGTTGAAGCTGTGTTCGATGCTTTGTATGAATCTGACGTAGTCCTTAAAAGCTTCAAGATCATCAGATCATCAATTTGTAGAACGTATGTGAGCAAATAAGCTGAAGCCAGAATTTCCTTCAAAGAAAACGTTTACCTTGAGGAGCTTCAGAAAATGCAGACAATAAATTTTCAACGAGAACAAAGGCATCAGAGACCATGTGAGTACAACGTAAACATTAGACAATCAGTGAAAGGATAATAAGAAAATCAGCATATTGAGAGCAATGTCAAAACGCATATATCTAAGAAATCAATACCGGCATAAGATGCACTGTGAAATTGATCTTACGACATCAGATCAAAATGAAAGCGGCGATGGTACGAAAGGATTAACTGTGAAGCAAACAGAAACGTTGGTCTATTTGTTTGTCCATGTTGAGGGGGGGGGGATAGAGTTAAAAAATCAAAGTATAGAAAAAAAATGTCTGTGAATAAATATATTTAAAATGAAATAACATTTGAAGTGTTGACATTAGAAAGAAGACAAAGGCGAATATTAGCCAACACAACAATGGAAGGATATCGCTGTGGGGAGTAGGGGAGAGTTGACAATGGCCAATGCAAGATGTTGCAATATGTGACAGTTGTAGGCAATGTTGGGGGAAAACTGTGACGTGGGGAGGTCATTTGACAGTCAACAATAACCAAATTGATCGCTCACAGCTATCTGTGGAGTGTGGTGCTCAGAAAAAGGATATCCAGACGCTGGTGTTGATGTGAATGATGGCTTGATGAATGTTTGATGGGCGCATATGTTGTATGTGCATTCATATTGGCAAATAAGGGATTAAAAATTGAGACAAAATCAATGCAAAACCCACGAAAATATTTTGATATGACATGAAACCACTAGAGGCACACAGATGGCAGCTGCGCATAATTTGGCATAGTTTGAATTGGCCCCGATTTGAAATGGCGTTGGCATAGTTTTTTGGCGAATATATGAAGGATTTTGAATCATTATGAAAAACAATTATTTATAGTTTTCATAGTCAAGCAGACAACAGCAGCAACTCTCAAAGTGGACTCAATTTTTTATTCAACTATATTCTTTTTATAATTAGACCATAATTATGCTGTACACAGCATTCGCTTAGTGTCACAGCTGGCACTAAAACACAATGAGCCCGAATGTTGAGCAGGATACGCATGCAGGACGTCCTGGAATCCTGCATGAAATGTGATTTTTCTCTACTTTTCTAATAAAAAAGCAATGCTTTTCCGCTGTTAGAGGTTTTTTAAATTTTTTTTAAGTACTCGTACACCAAATAGTACCAGCACGTGTCGGGCTAAGCAGCAACGACAGCTGAACAGCTGTGGAGCCTGGTGTGTGAGGGGGAGGAATATGGATAGCAGAGAGGAAACGCTTCAACTATTTTTGACCTTGACACTGTTTTGCGCGTGGCGTGCAGCGTACAACACGCTAAAGGACATGAACAGCACGTCTTGTGCACAACAGGCGGCCGACATTACCGGCAGCTAGTCAAAAATAATAACAATAACAACCAACAGCCACGCTGCAATGAACATTGGTACCGTTTTTTCAGTTTTTTCAGGTTTTTTTTTAATTTTTTCTTAAGTCTGCCTTATAGCAAGTGTCCTGCGTAGGCACATGCGTATATCCTTGCACACACAAACACACAAACACACGCATTGGTAATGACGACAGCAACAATAAAGTGTACAACAAAAAGGATCGAGGCAGATGTTTTACGTGCCAGCACCACGCATGATCAGTTCATTTCTTTTCACTCTGCGTTGTGCTTCTTCTTGACTGCCTCGTTGTTTCTTTACTTGGCAGGAATATGGGTTTTTTCTTGCAAGATTTAATTCTTGGTAAAAAAAGAGAATGATGAGTAGAAATTGTAGACACGTGCAATAGCGCCGAAGATGGCCAAAGGTACGCGCAACAGATCGTCCAGCTGTATGAGCCGCGCTGAGAAAAGGGTTCGGGCTGATTTTGTGAGGGCGTTCAACATATTGAAAGGAGTTGAATTTCCTTGGAAGCATTTTCTTATTTTTAGTTTAAACAAGTAAAGTTAAGAACTGTTTAACTGTTGAACAGATTCACTATCAGTTCATTGGCGGATCAGTCAGTGCGTTGTTGATTTCATAGGCAGTAAGCACAAACAACTTTTTCATAAAATAAAAGAAATTTTTTAAATACATTTTACATTTTTTTCACGGTTCAGTTTCAATTAAATATATAAATTAAATGTAAATGTTATCAAAAGTTGTAGTCATAAGCCTTCTTAGGATTAAGCTTCATGTCTCGCGCAGCTGCATCCATGAATCTTGAAGCCTCACTGGCTGTCTAAGTCTCACTTCGTCAGACCTTGAAATTTTTACTATATCTTTGTTGAAGAAGTATTTATGCCAAGTTAACCTTTGTTTAGTTGCAGTTGTTTCATTTTTCAATATGGATCATAAAACAAACGTAGGTCTTTAAATATTTTTTAAATGGAAACAACTTACTTAGACTAGATTAGTCTAGTCTAGTCTAGTCTAGTCTAGTCTAGTCTAGTCTAGTCTAGTCTAGTCTAGTCTAGTCTAGTCTAGTCTAGTCTAGTCTAGTCTAGTCTAGTCTAGTCTAGTCTAGTCTAGTCTAGTCTAGTCTAGTCTAGTCTAGTCTAGTCTAGTCTAGTCTAGTCTAGTCTAGTCTAGTCTAGTCTAGTCTAGTCTAGTCTAGTCTAGTCTAGTCTAGTCTAGTCTAGTCTAGTCTAGTCTAGTCTAGTCTAGTCTAGTCTAGTCTAGTCTAGTCTAGTCTAGTCTAGTCTAGTCTAGTCTAGTCTAGTCTAGTCTAGTCTAGTCTAGTCTAGTCTAGTCCACTTATTGTTCCTACTGTTGTTGTTTAAGTAAGTTACAAAGAGTGTAGGGGAATAGGTTTGGTTGTGGGCACCTTTTTATTTTTGGCTCATAACTTTTCATCAAGTTCTTCTTAATCGGACATATTGGCATCTATGGAAAGCTAGAGACCTTAGCTAACAAGTAATGACAAAAATAAATCGATTCCGTCAAATAGAAAAGTTTTTTTTTTTAATTTTGTAAAGTAGTCATTTTTAACGAAAATTTTTTTTGGTTCGGTTGTGGGCACCCTTGGAAAATCTGATGGAAACGGGGTAATATGAAGAAAAACCAACACGAATATAGAAAAATATTAAATTTTAGTTATTTGAAGCACAATGCACGCATGTGAAGTAGCTGGTACGCATGTTGGCACACTTTAGATGGACGGGCATTTTAAAATGTAAGTGACCAAGTCATTCTCCTGGGATGTCGAGAAGACCTAAAGTAAAATGAAATTCAACCTAATTAATCAACACTCTTCAAGTGCTGTGACGTGCAGAAGGTGGAAAACACCAGTTAACCTGATTCGATAACATCCACGAACAAGATCTAAGAAAGCACCACCGTCGACGGCTTTGATGTCTCCGAAATTTTCTTCCACCTTCTTCATATAGCGTTGAAGAGTGGTTCGGGAAATCGCATACGCTGCGGCAGTCGATTTTGTGGTTAGTTTATCTGCAGAACAATGTTTACTTACATCCAGCACATTAAAAAAGATATCGGACGATTTTTATTTATCCTCGGATGATATAGCTACAACAACCAAAAAATGCGTAAAAAGACCATTTCCGATGATATAACTTACCAAATCACAAAAAAAAGGGGGCCCACAACCGAACTAATTGCGGTGCCCACAACCGAATTTGGCAGCCATTTTGAGAAGTAGTGAAAAATTTGTTCGGGGTAAACATATTGGTTGTAATCAATATTGGATCACAAAGTATAATAAATTTACTAAGTAAAAATGCATTTTACTCGCCTTCTCGATAGATTCACTTCGATTTATGACACCATTTAAAATGTTTAAAAAAATTTTTGTCTTATTTTTTAAGCACAGAAAGATATATATGGTCCCAGCACAAAGCAGGCGTGTCTGTTCGATTCAGTATTTTGCACAAAAAGATCGTGCTTCCATAATGAACAAATAGCCTTAGTCAAAAAAACCCAGCCTGCTTTCTATCAAAAGATACGAAGGGGTGCCCACACGAACTATGCCCACAACCGAACCTTTTACCCTAAACATAAAATTAAATTGAAACTATGTTCAGTGGTGGTCGAAACAATCTGAACTTCGAAAAAATCTGACGATATCCTTTAAGGGGTTATATACCTTTTTCCGTAGGGAAATACAGAGTTTTAATTGTTTTTTTTTAAGCATGTTACCATAGTTTTATTCAAATGCAATAAAAAGTTTATAAAAGTACATGTCCTTATGTGAATTTGTATAAAATTTCAAGCGAAAATCGCAGAACTCCTTTTGTTAGTAATGGTTGACGGTGAGCATGAAATCGAGGTAACGGCTCAGCTGAAACAAAAAAAAAACTACGTTAGTACAAAAAAAATATTTTATAGTTACAGTGCTATTTTTTCCAAAAATGTAGATTTTTTAAGGTCGAAAAATTGAGTTTTTTGCCAAAAAAAATAGAAGAATTTGTCGAACAAAAAATTCCTTCGTTCACGAATTAGCTATTGTATGTACAAACAACCCCTCAAAATTTCAAATTGATCGATGTTGTGGTTAGCGGGATATCGTGCTCACCGCGATGGCATTTTTTCAAAAATACGATTCCGAGATAATCGCGTTTAAAGTTGCGGCAAGATACTTGAGTTCCGGAAACTGCGCGCTATGAACGGCCGAAAACAAGTTTAACTATGTTCAGTTATAGTTGAAATCAACCTGAACTTCAGATGTTTCTGGCAATAGTCTTCAGTGGTACAAAAACATCAGATAATCAAATGTTTTTAGGCATAAAAATCAGTTGAAACCAAGCCGAGCTTTGGGCGAATCTAATGATGTCCTTCATAGATCCAAGAATCTCGCATCATTAAATGCTTCATCTATTTAGATACCAACGAAGTTAAGCATACAAATCAGTTGAAGCTGTGTTCGATGCTTTGTATGAATCTGACGTAGTCCTTAAAAGCTTCAAGATCATCAGATCATCAATTTGTAGAACGTATGTGAGCAAATAAGCTGAAGCCAGAATTTCCTTCAAAGAAAACGTTTACCTTGAGGAGCTTCAGAAAATGCAGACAATAAATTTTCAACGAGAACAAAGGCATCAGAGACCATGTGAGTACAACGTAAACATTAGACAATCAGTGAAAGGATAATAAGAAAATCAGCATATTGAGAGCAATGTCAAAACGCATATATCTAAGAAATCAATACCGGCATAAGATGCACTGTGAAATTGATCTTACGACATCAGATCAAAATGAAAGCGGCGATGGTACGAAAGGATTAACTGTGAAGCAAACAGAAACGTTGGTCTATTTGTTTGTCCATGTTGAGGGGGGGGGGATAGAGTTAAAAAATCAAAGTATAGAAAAAAAATGTCTGTGAATAAATATATTTAAAATGAAATAACATTTGAAGTGTTGACATTAGAAAGAAGACAAAGGCGAATATTAGCCAACACAACAATGGAAGGATATCGCTGTGGGGAGTAGGGGAGAGTTGACAATGGCCAATGCAAGATGTTGCAATATGTGACAGTTGTAGGCAATGTTGGGGGAAAACTGTGACGTGGGGAGGTCATTTGACAGTCAACAATAACCAAATTGATCGCTCACAGCTATCTGTGGAGTGTGGTGCTCAGAAAAAGGATATCCAGACGCTGGTGTTGATGTGAATGATGGCTTGATGAATGTTTGATGGGCGCATATGTTGTATGTGCATTCATATTGGCAAATAAGGGATTAAAAATTGAGACAAAATCAATGCAAAACCCACGAAAATATTTTGATATGACATGAAACCACTAGAGGCACACAGATGGCAGCTGCGCATAATTTGGCATAGTTTGAATTGGCCCCGATTTGAAATGGCGTTGGCATAGTTTTTTGGCGAATATATGAAGGATTTTGAATCATTATGAAAAACAATTATTTATAGTTTTCATAGTCAAGCAGACAACAGCAGCAACTCTCAAAGTGGACTCAATTTTTTATTCAACTATATTCTTTTTATAATTAGACCATAATTATGCTGTACACAGCATTCGCTTAGTGTCACAGCTGGCACTAAAACACAATGAGCCCGAATGTTGAGCAGGATACGCATGCAGGACGTCCTGGAATCCTGCATGAAATGTGATTTTTCTCTACTTTTCTAATAAAAAAGCAATGCTTTTCCGCTGTTAGAGGTTTTTTAAATTTTTTTTAAGTACTCGTACACCAAATAGTACCAGCACGTGTCGGGCTAAGCAGCAACGACAGCTGAACAGCTGTGGAGCCTGGTGTGTGAGGGGGAGGAATATGGATAGCAGAGAGGAAACGCTTCAACTATTTTTGACCTTGACACTGTTTTGCGCGTGGCGTGCAGCGTACAACACGCTAAAGGACATGAACAGCACGTCTTGTGCACAACAGGCGGCCGACATTACCGGCAGCTAGTCAAAAATAATAACAATAACAACCAACAGCCACGCTGCAATGAACATTGGTACCGTTTTTTCAGTTTTTTCAGGTTTTTTTTTAATTTTTTCTTAAGTCTGCCTTATAGCAAGTGTCCTGCGTAGGCACATGCGTATATCCTTGCACACACAAACACACAAACACACGCATTGGTAATGACGACAGCAACAATAAAGTGTACAACAAAAAGGATCGAGGCAGATGTTTTACGTGCCAGCACCACGCATGATCAGTTCATTTCTTTTCACTCTGCGTTGTGCTTCTTCTTGACTGCCTCGTTGTTTCTTTACTTGGCAGGAATATGGGTTTTTTCTTGCAAGATTTAATTCTTGGTAAAAAAAGAGAATGATGAGTAGAAATTGTAGACACGTGCAATAGCGCCGAAGATGGCCAAAGGTACGCGCAACAGATCGTCCAGCTGTATGAGCCGCGCTGAGAAAAGGGTTCGGGCTGATTTTGTGAGGGCGTTCAACATATTGAAAGGAGTTGAATTTCCTTGGAAGCATTTTCTTATTTTTAGTTTAAACAAGTAAAGTTAAGAACTGTTTAACTGTTGAACAGATTCACTATCAGTTCATTGGCGGATCAGTCAGTGCGTTGTTGATTTCATAGGCAGTAAGCACAAACAACTTTTTCATAAAATAAAAGAAATTTTTTAAATACATTTTACATTTTTTTCACGGTTCAGTTTCAATTAAATATATAAATTAAATGTAAATGTTATCAAAAGTTGTAGTCATAAGCCTTCTTAGGATTAAGCTTCATGTCTCGCGCAGCTGCATCCATGAATCTTGAAGCCTCACTGGCTGTCTAAGTCTCACTTCGTCAGACCTTGAAATTTTTACTATATCTTTGTTGAAGAAGTATTTATGCCAAGTTAACCTTTGTTTAGTTGCAGTTGTTTCATTTTTCAATATGGATCATAAAACAAACGTAGGTCTTTAAATATTTTTTAAATGGAAACAACTTACTTAGACTAGATTAGTCTAGTCTAGTCTAGTCTAGTCTAGTCTAGTCTAGTCTAGTCTAGTCTAGTCTAGTCTAGTCTAGTCTAGTCTAGTCTAGTCTAGTCTAGTCTAGTCTAGTCTAGTCTAGTCTAGTCTAGTCTAGTCTAGTCTAGTCTAGTCTAGTCTAGTCTAGTCTAGTCTAGTCTAGTCTAGTCTAGTCTAGTCTAGTCTAGTCTAGTCTAGTCTAGTCTAGTCTAGTCTAGTCCACTTATTGTTCCTACTGTTGTTGTTTCAGTGTGTTGTTAGTGTGATTGTTGTTGTTACTGTTGCTGTAACTCCGGTTGCTGTTATTGTTGGTGTTGTTGTTATAACTCCTGCTATTATTGTTGTAGTTCCTGTTGTTATTGTTTGTGTTGTCACTGCTGATGTTGCTACTGTCTTTATTGTTGTTGTTACATTAGCTGTTCTCGTGTTGTTGTCACTGTTGTTGTTATTATTATTGCTTGTTTAGTAATTATTGTTGCTGGCAATGTTGTTGAATTCAATAATGAAGCTGTAATTGTTGCTGCCGTTGCTGCTATGTGCAACCAATTGGTTGTTGCTGCTTTTAGTGTTGTTGTTGTTGCTGCTCTTACTGTCGTAAAACTTTGAATTACATTTATTTGTTTGTCATATCAGTTAGCAAGTGTCTGCAACTTTTTCAAATTCACCTGCTGCGCACATTGACAACGAGGACTTTATTGCTGTCAACAGCAACAACAACAACAACAACGGTAACAGCATCAACAGTGCCAGTGCTCCTAATTGTTACAATTTCTTATTTAATTTTATTTTAACAAGTTGTCATGTATATGGTTGCTGCTAGTGATCATTGTTGTTGTTTTTGTTGTTGTTCCTGGCTATGCTACAATTGCGACTTTTATTTATGATGAAGATGTCAATGGTTTGTTTACTTTTTCAATTGTTGCATTTCTTGTTGCTCCGGAGGCACGTTGTTGTTGTTATTATACTTTCATTCATTACTGCAATTACATTGCCGTTATTGTTGTTGTTGTCACTGTTGCTATTGACATTTCAAGCGAAGAAAAAGCAAACGTAGATGAAGTTCTCCTGCGGCGCTCAACTTTTTTCCCCGTCGCTGATTGAATCATTTAATTTGTTGACATTTCTCCTTAACAATCAATTTTGAAAATGTTGCTCGCTTGTGTGTTTTCTGACGCCGACTGGCTGCACCTACTTCATCATCTTCTATTTCTTCTTCTTTCCAGCTGGGTTTTAATGTTTTTAATGAGTTAATGTTAATGAGTGTTTGATGGAAAGCGGAAAATTGGTCTCAGATTCTCATAAAATTTTGTAAATTTGCAGATGAAATGTAATCATGAACTTTGTAGGCTTGGACGGACTTTTAGATGGTTTATGGGGTCAAGAAGTGGTGGAATTTTTTTTCTGTATTTATGGCGAATATTTTCGTGGTACTTTTCTTCTTTAAAAAATCTTGTTTCAAAGAGCATTTTTTGGCATTTTATGAAAAAAGTGTAAAATTGACTCGTAAACATGGGAGCTACAGGGTTAAATGTTTTGCAAAAATGTTCTTCGTAGAATTTTACATTAAATTGCTGAATACATCATATAGTTAAAATGTAATATTACATGGTTTTCGTATGCTGTTTCATCATAAGAATGTGCAGAAGGGAGAAAACTTTGATCCAACTTGAAAATTAAAATTCAAAACGCCACGAAAACTATATTTTTTTGGCCGCCTATACCAGAATCCGTTCTGAAAATCTTGTTTTTGTTTGGAAAAAATTTTGTTTTCTTATTAAATGAGTTTCTTTAATAAATCTTAGCAAACAATTTTTTTGAACTTTGCTAGTCAGAAAACAAAAAACTGCACGAAAAATACGAAAAAGTGCGAGAGGTAGACAAATTAATCCGGATATAACATATAGTCTTTGTAGTTAAGGATAACTTGCGGTCTATCTAATGTTAATAGAAATTTGTAAAAAATCTGATGAAAGATGGCCAAAATCTTACAACAAATACGAAAAACTCAGATAAATAAACAAATACACCTTTTATCTTTTTCTTCATCTTTAAACTAACTCAAAAACTAAACTGACACCCAAAGAAAACTACATTAATACAATACAAAATTTTAGAAAATCTGCAACAAAGATTGCTGAATTCCTACAATAAATACGAAAAAGTTCGACACTTAAACCAATTCGATTCTTTTCTATGTACCCAGATATTAAAATCAACACAAAAATTTGAATTTTCAAATAGGAAAAATAGGAATAAATATCTAAACTTTCATCGACTCCACAAAAATGCCCTTGCAGAAAATGGAAGGGGGGAAATGGCCAGAACTGTCAGAAAATTTGAATACCTCAAAACCTCCAAAGTGCCAACAGAGATCAAAATCAACACAACAATTAAAATTTACAAATAGGAAAAATAAGAAAAAATATCATAACTTTCAGAAACTTCTCTAAAAAATTTCCAACGTCAAAAGTGGAAAGAGGATGATGGCTAAAACTATAAAAAAAATTAAATATGTCAACAATTTAAATTTACAAATATGCAAGTTTTGCTGTTCTCGATGGCCCAATTCACAAGTTTGCCGACCATGCCTCATCGATTACAACGATTAAAGATGATTGCAAACATTGCAACCAGTTTGCACACAATAATGTTTAAGTGTATAATAACAACAATTTCGCGCTCAATCATTGCAACAATAACAATGCCAGAAATGTGGCTCAACAGCAACAACATAATTTCCACCAGCAAAATGCCCAACCAATGCTGGGGCCAACTAATGGATGACTGAAAATGAAAAGTGAGAAAAGCAAACAAGCTCAACTTGGCTTCTTTCTTTTTCTGCAATTGTAACAAGAAGTCTACTAGATTATGTTGTTGTTATTGTTGATGAAGCTGAAATTACGCATCAACAACTGGCGCATCGGCGCTAATGGACAGCGAATACAACAAGTCACGCACGTGACGAACAGACGCAGTCAGCCAGTCGCTCGGGGACGCAACAACACGTCAGCAAACAAGCATTTGCATGCATCTATTAATTACGTGCTGTGCCGCAGTCGGTGTCGGTTTCAATGCTGCTGGTTGGTTGTGAACATTGGCGCTTGTGGCCAACGCTGGTGGCGGCATACTCTCCATACTTGTTGTTTTCAGTGGGCTGCGCAGTGCGCAGAGGTGTTAACAAATCCATTAAACTCATTTATGTGTACAGCTTTGCTGCGCTCCGCAGTCGCCATCGCCACCGCAGCAGCAGAAACCCCTGTTGTTGTTGTTGTTGTCAGATTAGCCTTTTTAATGCATTAGCGTGGCTGCTGCAGTTCGTGCTAGACGAACTGCTCCACTTTTCCTCCACTTCGACTGTCCGTTCATGCCGCAGCAGCGCCCCTATCAATTCTGACGCACTGACGCAACATGTGAACTGGTTAAATTTTATCTTGCTTGCTCCAATTTTTTTTCTCTCTCCTTGTTGACGTGGCGTTAATTGGTTTCGATGGGTTGTTCGGGCGGCAGTCGTTGGCCATTGTAAATTGTCCTATTGGCTTTGACTGGCAGGCAATGTCAACAGTGTCGTTGTGTTGATGTGAGTTGTGTTGTTGACGCTGGGAAAATTGCTCGTTGTATAACTTTATTACGCTGTGCTAAGTTGGTCAGTGGATTGGGGGGATTTGTCAGTTGCAGGTTGAAGAAATTTGTTTGCGTTACCAGTAAACGGAGATTTGTGTTGGATACACATTTCAAACGCATGGAATTGTGATATCACAACGAGTTATAGAGGCCTAAGTGTGTCTCAAACAATGGCAGCAAACCTAAGCTAGCCTAAAAGTCATCGGATGGATATAAGATTTGGTCGTGTTTGAGTGTAAAAAAGTTTAAATTTAAACATTCAACTCAATTGGTTTATTTATGGATTTGAAGCTTACGAGCCAATAAATAAACCACAGAAGGTTACTTTTGGTTGCTCAACTCTCCAAATATCGGTTTCTTAAAAAAATTGTGTTTGGCAAATGGTACTGGACTCAAAAGTTGTCTAGAGAACCACTACCCGAATGAAATCTTATGTGCGCCATTGCATCACGAACACTAGTATCCTTACTAGAATCTGTCACAAAACATCACAAGCATCAGGGGTCTCTACTGTTTGTATGTTTCCTCCGGTAAGTCTGACCAAAAGATGATACATTTGTTTAAACTTGAAAATTCCAACGATTGCATCTAACGCATTTTCGTCGGTTAACCAAGCTTCCTGCGGTCTTCGGTTAGATAGCTCTCCACAAAAGGGACATGGACCTCGTCCATTTTCATAACATCAGAATCCAGTGTGACCAAAAGATGATACAGTGTGTTCAACAAAAAACGTTCTTCTCTCACAGAGTGTACATTACATTTATTTAAAAAAATGTATAGGTTATAGGTTTCGGCAGACTGCTTAATACGGGGTCCAATCTCCTGCATAGTCTATAATAGCGTGACATTTTTGGTGAAAACTGGCAGCCAAAATTTCAGCATATACCACGGAAAGAGACCTCTACTTTCTTGTGAGAAATCAAATAAAATGTTTTGATGATTTTATATTCTTTTTTGATATCTTAACTTTCATTATAGCCCAAACATTCTCTATAGGACTTGCATCTGGTAGGTTAGGTTACGTTACGGAAGGGGTGTGTGCGTCAAGCACTTCCATTCGGAGACCCTGTTGGGTCCATTGTGAATCCCTTCATTTTTCGGAAACCGATGTCCTTCCCTTATCGGTTTGGATCCCTGTAGATCCAAACGGGATCTTTTGGGAACCATTTGGTCTTTGCGAGGAAATTGTGTAGATCGGTTATCTGTGCATCTGCTACTTCCGCGAGCCCGTCAAAGAACCTTGCCCCAAGAGCCGTCGTCCTTGAAGTGATGGGCAGTGGCATAGCAGGTGCTCGACCGATTCTACTGCATCCTCATCTCCACAGCTTCTGCATAAATCGTCGGTCGCCAAACGCCATTTGCATAACATGACACCAATGGCGCAGTGACCTGTGATTACCCCCGTGACCATGCGTACAGCATGTTTGTCGCAGAAGGCACTTACTTTTCCTCGTGTTGAGTGCTGGCCATAGGGTGCGTGCAATCTTGCAATCGCACCTGGTTGTCCAGGCTCTATTCGTGGCTCGTGTTAGCCACTCTCCTATTGAACCCATCATAACAGAGATCGGTGGTAGCACCGTGTTGACCGCCTCGCACGCCGGCATAGCTAACCCTGCACGGGCTAGTTCGTCCGCTTGCTCGTTCCCTTCGATATCACTATGTCCGGGAACCCAGCACAGACGAACCCTGCATTGCCGTATTCCACCTAGTATTTTCCGACAGTCTAGTACTACCTTTGACTTCACTACAGTGGATTCAATTGCTTTAAGAGCAGCCTGACTATCAACACAAATGACGGCCATACTAAGTGCCGAGTGTTTTATATGTTCCGCTGCTTTCATGATGGCGAAAACCTCCGACTGAAAAACGCTGCAATAGTCTGGTAGTCTATAAGACCAGTAGACATTTTGCGTTTCACAGTAGACACCCGTCCCAGTTCCATCCTCTGTCTTCGAGCCGTCGGTGAAGTAGACTTCTGCAGAGCCTTCCACCTCGGGCTGTTGCCAGTTGTCCCTGGAGGGATAGTCAATGGGAATCTTCAATTCGAAGTCACTGCGCTTTACCAGGAAGTCAGTGGCCTTATCTAGAAGACCTAGTTCGGAGCTAGGCATAAGAACGTTCAGAATGCTGGAATGTCCGTAGCCGCCTTGCCTCAGCTGGTTAGACTCCCTAAATCTGAGGATTGTCTTTGCTGCGCTGGCCTTTACGAACAGGTCCACTGGGGGAAGGAGCAGAAACATCTCCAGAGCCATTCGTGGAACGCTTTTAGCCGCCCCCGTGATCGCCAACGTGGCAAGTCTCTGCACCTTTCCCAGATTGTTCTTTTTGTCCATCGCTGGCCACCAAACATGAGAACCGTAGGCAATGATGGGTCTGATTATCGCCGTATACATCCAATGGATAATATACGGTTTTAATCCCCATGTTTTACCGAAGGCTCGCTTGCAGGCATACAGCGCATTGAGCCTCTTTTTCAATCTTTCCTCAATGTTTCGCTTCCACGAAAGTTTTGAGTCCAGAATTATGCAAAGATATATGGCCTCTTTTGATAGTTTCAGGGGATGCCTTTCCACACAGGGAAGAGCAAATTCCTGAATCTTCGTTTTCTTGGTGAACAGGACCAGCTCGGTCTTTTCGGGATTTATCGCTAGACCGTTGTCTCTCACCCACACTGACAATTCGGCTAATGAGGATTCCATAAATTCACTGATAGTAGGCAAAAATTTGCCTTGTATCATGATGACGATGTCGTCCGCATAGACCACTATTCTAATGCGTCTTCTCTGAAAGACTCTTAGAATCTCATCCACTACCAACAGCCATAAAAGAGGGGATAGCACCCCACCTTGGGGTGTTCCCCTTGTGGCTCTCCTTCTGGTGGAAGCCGGTCCTATCGTTGAGTTGATTATCCTGTCTTGTAACATCGTTTCAACCCAACCGATGACGAAGCTTTCCACGCTATGTGCACGAAGTGCTCTTATTATGGCCTCAGTGGTGACATTGTTGAAAGCCCCCTCTATATCGAGGAAAGCAGCCATTGCGTACTCCTTTAAGGCCAAAGAATTCTCTATGGGGTCTACAACGCTGTGCAGTGCACTGTCTACCGACCTCCCCTGGAGGTAGGCGTGTTGTGCACTGCAGAGTTCAGAAGATAGTCCCCGGTTGTCTCTTATATGTCTGTCCAAAAACCTCTCCAGCGTTTTCAATAAGAATGAGGAGACGCTGATAGGTCTATAGTCTTTAGCCGTAGTGTGGGCTAAAGACTGGGCTTTCCTGCCTTCGGTATAAAAACTACTTTGACCTCTCTCCACTGCTTTGGAACTACATTCCCTAGTAGGCATCCCTTAAAAATGTTTACCAGGGGTTGCAGAATACAGTCTCCGGCCTGTTCTAGCATTGCTGGAATGATACCGTCAGGGCCAGCGGACTTGTAGGGGTCGAACGACCTTATTGCCCATTCGACCTTATCTTTGTCCACTATTTTGGCGACAGTTTCCGGTGGTGTAGTGGTTGCTCACGGAGGTTATCCGAGTCAGTAGGAACCTGACACTGAGGAAAGTATGCCTCCATTAGAGTCTCAAGCGATTCTTTACTGGACTCTGTCCATGATCCGTCCGGCTTGCGGATGCAGCTAAGAGCGCAATGCTGCTTAGACAGAACTTTCCTTAGCCTGGACGCCTCATTGACACAGTCTATGGATTCGCAGTAGACTCTCCATGATTCTCTTTTGGCTTTACAAATAGCCTTCTTGAAGGCGTTGAAACTGGATCGGTACGCGTCCCAGTCCCTTTCCTCCCCGCTTAGCTTTGCCCTATTGAACAGTCGCCTAGTCTTCTGACGTAGTAGTCGAAGTTCAGGATTCCACCAGCTGTCGCTGTGCTTCCTCTTGACACGACTTACCGTACAGGAAGTTCCGTTCAAAGTTCTCGTTAACTGGTAACTGTGAGGGCCAATCCAAAGATGCAATATCGGGATCCTCTTTCCACTTAGTGCATAGTTTACTTTTGTGTTTCGAGTCGTTATCCTCTTGTAGTATCCAATCGGTGTTATTTTTCCAATATAATTTTTCAGCAGACTTCAATGATCAATACTTGCACAATTATAGCATTCTAACTGCATTTAAATTTCCGGTGAAACACTTTAGAGGGCCAAATCCTTGGGCAGAGTAGCATTCATACACATGAACCTACTGGGGATGCTTTTCACTTCGTTGAATTAGCAAACATGTCTACTTGTATTAAACAACACAAAAGTTGATTCATCTATAAATATTACTTTGGTCCAATCACGGTCGATATTTGTGTAACCCAACTGAAGACGCTTTTCAATATGCTTTTTTGAAAGCAACCGTTTCGACAAAGTACCGCTACGTTTTATCCCTGATTGCTGAAGCCTGTCGCGGATCGTATTTAAGGATATATCTAGGCCCTTCTCCGATAATATTTGTTTGGCTTTTCTCAGACTGACCGTGGGGTTTCTTTCAAAAAGCCCAACGATGACTTTATCCGGCCGCTTGGAAGTGGTGGGTTTTCGGCCTCTTCCTGGTTCGTTGTCAACGTTATCTGCTTCTGCATAACGTTCAGGCCACCTCTTAACAAAAGTGGAAGTAGTTTTATTTTATTTAGTAAGATATTTTTCAGATTTTTCAACTGACCATTTAGGCTATACAAATCAACCTCAATTTACGATCTTCCAAAATCATTTTGTGGTTTTTTTATGTTTTCGTCCGTAACAGCCTCTTGTGGACGTCCACTGCGTTCATCGTCTTCGGTACTCATATGGCCTGTACGGAATTTAGCAAACCACTTACGAATGGTTGCTTCGCCAGGTGCAGAGTCCGGATAACACTCATTGTTAACGACGATGTTATATACTTTGTACGATGTACATACTTTGCCTTTCTTCACTTTATATGTTTAATAAAAATGTAAATGAAAATCAAGTTATAAAAAAAACAATTTGTCATATGAAAAAATAATAAAAAAATCATTGTTCATTGTTCATCAGCAATCGTCGGAAGCGTTTTTAAATATCGTTTTAAATATCGGTCCTTCGAGCCGGATGCAACGGCAATTCAAAAAAAAAAAAAACCTGTAAAATCGCGCGTAAAAATAAAATAAAAAAAATAAAACAGCACCATTGTAATGCCAGAGCTGTGATCTGGTTTGGCACCACTGAAGTCGGAGAATGCATCCCTGGGCTTCGGTGGTGGCGTGGGTAAAATTGGGCAACAGGGCAGATGTTTTTGGCAACGGCGGAGTTCGGTGGCGAGAAAGGTTGGACAGCGAGAGCAAATAGCATAAGAGCGGAATCTTGTAAATTAAATTAAACAAATAAATAAAAGTCAAGTTTATAAGTCAGAAGTGGGATATGGAAAACGTCGACGGATTCACCAAAGCGCAATTGGTCACCAGGCTGAATGAGCTTGGTATCGATTTTCCTGCTCGCGCCACAGTCACCGACATGCGTGAGCGTTTGGCCAGTTATCTGGAAAACGAGCAGCAAGCAACATCTGCCGCAGGCCAAATGGAGGCTGGTGCCCGAGATGGATTTGAAGACGGTAACCGTGAGCCAGAGATCTCTCCTGGAGCTGCCAGGGCAGTTAGCAGCCGCCGTGACAACCTTATGGACCTTGATGATGCCAGTGACGGTGAGATGGACCGTGAGCTGCAACGCCTGCGCAAGAAAGTTGAAATTATCCGTCTCCGTCGAGAGCTATGTGGTGATGCCCCTGACCGTGGTAGCCCTAGTGACCGTGAAAATTCAACCGCCACCAACCAGTCGCTGGCTCCAAACACCTTGAGATTTGACTACACCGATTTTGAAGCCACCATAAGGAAATTCAATGGCGACGACGCTTATACTGTTCGACGTTGGCTGCAGGACTTCGAGACAATGGCGAATATTCGGAACTTGGACGGCATGCAGCGACATTTATGCGCCTGTAAGCTGATGGAGGGCTCAGCAAAACTCTTCGTCCGGTCATGCCGTACCGCCGATTGGGTCGAGTTCAAAAAAGAACTTTTGAATATTTTCGACCGACCCATGGGACAGCAGGAAATTTTCGAGCAGCTGCGAGCCCGTAAGTTGAAGAGGACCGAGACCACGTTGCAGTATTACCTCGACATGCGGCAAATCGCGTCCCAGGGCGATATCCCCGACGAAGACATGATTTCGCTCATTGCGCAAGGTGCCAATGATGGATCAAACGCCGCAGGTCAATTCATATATGCCAAAACTTTGCCTGAACTTTTGGATATGCTACGAACATTTGAGCGCACTCGCAGTATTCATCGACCACCGCTTTCAACCTCTGGAGCAAATATCCGGGGCCTTCCTATGATGCCTAAAGCTACCGCCGGACGGGCTGTTGCCACGGAGACGACTCGCTGCTTTAATTGCCGACAATTTGGTCATTATGCAGATGAATGTACACGCCCCAAACGACCGGAGCACGGTTGCTTCAAATGTTTTGCCGAGGGGCATACTTATAAGGAGTGCCCCAAACGCGTCCGAATTGCTGCCGTAACGAATGCACCTGTTGATGAAGCGATGATGACCGAAGGTGAAACTGGCGTAACTGCTTTGAATTCGGTAAGTGTAACTATACCTTGTGGAAGTGAATCGGTTTATTATGATAGAATATGTACTCTTTTTGACACGGGAAGCCCCGTTAGTTTTATCTGTAGGACCCTTGTGCCAGTTTTGGAGTCGACCGACTCACTACAGAACACCGAATTCGTTGGCCTTGGAGGTTATGAGATCAAAATCTATGGGAAACACGCTTGTCGAATTAAGTTCAATAATGTTTTGAAAACAATTAATCTTTTTGTAGTTCCTGAAAATGTATTGCCAACAAGAGTGTTACTTGGAAGAGATGCCTTAAGCGCCTTCAATATTCAGTTAACTTTGTATACTAACCGAAAACTCGGAAATAAAAGTGGATTTGAATATCTTAAGTTCGATAGTTTAAACCGAATCCATTGTGTACTTAATGAAATTGTTAAAACCTCTTCACTTCCATTGGGTTTCGACTTGAAGCATGCAGCGAAACAAGAAGATCAAAGTGAAATAATGAAATCTGCCGGTTGTGGTGACACAGTTAAAGGTTCTCCGAATGGTGCGCAGCTTTGAGCCTCGATGATCAAAATTTTGGCACTGACTTCGGGCCTGAATGGGATTGTCGGCTTAATGAGTTGATTTCTAGCCACTATCTTTCCCCGCAACAGCAAGGGCTGTCTACTGGAAAGTATGCTATGAGTATTCGCTTAACTGATCAAACCCCTTTCCATTGTCTACCTAGGCATTTGTCATATAAGGAACGTGACTCGGTTGGGAAAATAATTGGTGACTTGTTAGACCGTGGCATTATAAGACCGAGCAATTCGCCTTATGCATCTCCTATTGTTCTTGTCAAAAAGAAAACCGGTGAATACAGAATGTGCGTCGATTACCGAGCCTTGAATAAATTAACCATACGTGATAATTTTCCCCTGCCGTTGATAGAAGACTGTTTGGAATACCTAGAGGGGAAGACCTGTTTTTCTATAATGGATCTGAAAGATGGATTTCATCAGATCTGTGTAAGTGAAGAATTTTAATTAATAATTGATTGGCACGACAGCCCGCTTACGCGAGACTAAGGCCTAGCTTCCCGCAACCACCCGTGTTGTGCGTGTGAATTTTGTACGCGGGTGGAAGGGACCTACAGTTTTATGCCGGTTCCGAACGGCAGGTTGGGAGCTTTTTCATAGGCAATTTTTACTCTCAGAGGTTTGCCATTTCCAGCTGAGAGGACAGCCACCGAAAGAGAAAACGAGTTTCCCGTTATTTTTTTTAGGTGTTACTACATGCAGTATTCGATCTTGCGTCGCTCTGCATGCGACTCGCTGGACCGCGCACTAACCAACTGAGCCACGGCGGCTGCCGTGTAAGTGAAGAGTCGATTAAATATACCTCCTTTGTTACTCCTCATGGTCAATATGAATATACACGAATGCCCTTTGGTATAAAAAATGGCCCCGCCGAATTTCAAAGATTCATCTCTACGATTTTCCGTGACTTAATCCTAGCTGGGAGGATGACTATCTATCTGGATGATATTCTGGTTGCAACCCGTACGATCTGGGGAACATTTGGAAATCCTTAAAGTGGTTTTCGAACGACTGGTGTCATATCAACTTGAACTAAAGTTGAGCAAATGTCTGTTTATGCAGTCGCAAATTGATTACCTCGGGTATTCCGTTAGCGCCGCTGGTATTCGTCCAAACGATACGCATATTAAAGTACTTGAGCGATACCCTTTTCCCACTACCTTGAAAGAAGTACATGCCTGTATTGGGTTGTTCTCCTATTTCCGCCGTTGTGTTCCTTCGTTTGCGCGTATTGCAGCCCCTCTCACCGGATTACTGAAGAAAGAAAAGGATTTTAAGATTACGAATGAAGTGAAGAATGCTTTCTTAGCTTTGCGGAATGCGCTGTCAAAACCACCCGTACTATGTATTTATGGCCGCGACCGAGAAACTGAATTGCACACTGATGCTAGCTCCAGCGGTTTTGGTGCTGTATTACTTCAGCGTCAAGCTGACGGGAAGTTCCACCCTGTGTCATAAGTATTATTCTCGAAAGGCAACCGCGGCTGAGTCACGGTACCATAGTTTCGAGTTGGAAACTCTGGCGATAATTTATGCATTACGGCGTTTCCGTATCTATTTGGATAATCAACCCTTTCGAATCGTCACCGATTGCAACTCTTTAACCCAAACATTGGCTAAAAAGTCCGTGAATCCCAGGATTGCCCGTTGGGCTTTAGAGCTGGAAAACTATAACTACACTATTGTTCACCGAAGGGGAACTTCCATGGGCCATGTTGATGCGCTGAGCCGTCAGACATATCATCTCCCTGAGCCCGCTGACAACCTTTGTATCCCGTCTCCCTCATCTGATCCTGTAATATGCGTAACCCGTACTGAAACCATTGCCGTTGTCGGTGTTAGCCCTGATGATGTCGATCTTCAGATTCAAGCCGAACAGTTCTGGGATCCAGTTATTGTAGCATTGAGAAACCGTTTGCAGGAGGGACCCGTTCAGCTCTATGACCTTGTAAATGGCCTTGTTTATCGCAGTCATGACGATAAATGGTGTTTGTATGTACCACTTAAGTGTGGACAAATGCCTTGACTCCCTACGGAAAACGCATTGGTTTCCCTCTATGCGGTCTAAGATCGAATATTACATTCGAAATTGTTTGTATTGTATCTTGCATTCCGTCCCTAAGAAGGCTTCCGAACGAATCCTCCATAGTATTCCTAAAGCGGCTGTACCTTTCGACACTATCCATGTTGACCATCTAGGACCGTTGCCTAACGTTATCTCTAAGAGAAAATACCTTCTTGTTGTAATTGATGCATACACCAAATACACAAAACTCTACCCTGCGAATACAACCAGCACGAAGGAATTGTGTGTTTGCCTCGACAAGTACTTCGAATCCTATAGTAGACCACGAAGACTAATTTCTGACCGTGGATTTTGTTTTACCTACTTCGATTTCTCGGTCTTCCTTTCTGAGCGAAATATAGAACATATTAAAGTAGCAACCGCTTCTCCGCAAGCTAACGGGCAGGTGGAGAGAGTAAATAGAGTGTTGTCCCCTATGTTTGGGAAGTTATCTGAGCCGCTGCATCAATCTGATTGGTACAAGATGATTCCACGTGTTGAATACGCTTTAAATAATTCCGTACACAGTTCAACTCGACAACCCTCAAGCGTCTTGTTATTTGGTATCGCACAGCGGGGCCCATTGGTGGACGAGCTGACCGAATATTTGGAGGATAATTCACCTGACCCGCCTCGTGCCTCCTTGCCTGAAATACGCCAAAAGGCTAGCGAAGCAATTCAATTGTCCCAAGCCCGTAACGAACGGATTAACAAGATAAAAAATCCTCAACCCTTTGTTTTTAAGGTACTAAAACTAACTAAAAAACGATACTACTGTAGGGTCTAATAAAAAGTTATTGCCAAAATATCGAGGACCATATAAAATTAGCCGCATTTTTCCGAACGACCGTTACGAAGTAACGGATATTGAGACTTGTCAGTTAACTCAACTGTCATATCGGGGAATTCTTGAAGCTGCCCTGGATACACATTCGAGATAGAACAATAGCTGCATGCTCCTAGTCTAGTTACACTGCGATCGAGGCCGATCTATAGTCAGGCCGGCCGAATGTAATGCCAGAGCTGTGATCTGGTTTGGCACCACTGAAGTCGGAGAATGCATCCCTGGGCTTCGGTGGTGGCGTGGGTGAAATTGGGCAACAGGGCAGATGTTTTTGGCAACGGCGGAGTTCGGTGGCGAGAAAGGTTGGACAGCGAGAGCAAATAGCATAAGAGCGGAATCTTGTAAATTAAATTAAACTAAACAAATAAATAGTCGGCCTCGATAGTCAAGCGGGTAGCGCGCTGGCTTCTCATACCAAAGGCTCCAGGTTCGATTCCTGGCTCGGGCTGGTGAACAACTCATCTATTTCTATCGCTATCCACATGAAGGGAATGAGAATTGCAAGAATCGCACAAGTGCGCTCTTGGCAGGCAATGGCAAAAACCTCCAAGTGTGAACGAAAAACTGCCAATCGCCGTTCGGATTCGGCGTTAAACTGTAGGTCCCCTCCCCCTTTCCCCATCCGCTTGAAATGTGTGCTGTAACATATGTTGGCAAAACAGTGTTGCATACACAGTTCAAAAACGGGTGAAATATGTGGTATCACAATGGGCCTTTCAGGCCTCCGAGTGTGTCTCTCATAGAGGCAGCCACCGCAACCTAACCTAACCTAACAAATAAATAAAAGTCAAGTTTATACCATTATACACTGCCTACCCCCTAGGCAATTGCGTGAGTCGTTCCAGTTTTTTACTTTATTTATATTACAAGACGGTTGGAAAAATTTCCTTTTCTGTATATATCCTCTATATATAGAGCCAACCTGCGAATGTACATAACACTTATGTACGTAGGCAACCGGTGCTAGTGCTAGTGCCCTACCAGCCAACAATACAAACTCATAGTGGTACTATATGACCCCTGTATAGTACATTGTGGAGAAAATTTCAAGGCTGCTGGTGTACTTAGATTACATAAGTACATTACACAAAATTATTTTCAAACTCTTTGGAAGGTTTTTATTCATAAAACAATAATAAATCACTACATAGTATAAAGCAAAGTCGCTGTCTGTCCCTATGTATGCTTAAATCTTTAAAACTACGCAACGGTTTTTTAAGCGGTTTTTTTTAATGGATAGAGTGATTCAAGAGGAAGGTTTAACACTTCGTTCAATAATGTGTGTGACTAACTAATTAAAACACATGTTTTTGCCAAAATTTTTATTCATCAACACAGTCCCCTTTTAGGGAGATACAATCATTCCAACGCTTTTCCAATCTTTCGATACCGCCTTTGTAGAACGATTTTTCTTTGCCTTCAAAATAGGCGTTAGTTTCGGCGATTACTTCATCATTTGAGCCAAATCTCTTACCACGGAGCATCTTTTTGAGGTCTGCGAAGAGCCAGTAGTCGCTGGGGGCCAGATCTGGAGAATACGGGGGATGAGGAAGCAATTCGAAGCCCAATTCATGCATTTTTGTCATCGTTTTCATCGACTTGTGACACGGTGCATTGTCTTGGTGAAACAACACTTTTTTCTTCTTCATATGGGGCCGCTTAATCGCGATTTCTTCTTTCAAACGTTCCAACAACGCTATATAATAGTCGCTATTGATTGTTTTCCCTTTCTCAAGATAGTCGATGAATATTATTCCGTGCACATCCCAAAATACTGACGCCATAACCTTGCCAGCCGATGTTTGTGCCTTTGGACGCTTTGGGCGGCTTTCACCGGTTGCATGCCACTCAGCAGACTGCCGATTTGACTCTGGAGTGAAATGGTGGATCCATGTTTCATCCATTGTGATGTACCGACCCAAAAACTCCGACTTGTTGCGCGTAAACATGTCCAAACAGCTCTTTGAATCATCGATTCGTTGTTGTTTTTGCTCCGGTGTGAGCAAACGCGGCACCCATTTCGAAAACACCTTTTTCATAACCAAATGTTCGTGTATTATGGTGTGTACACTGCCTGCTGATATCTTTAGAATGTCAGCAATCTCCCCCACTTTCACTTTACGGTCGGACATAAAGATTTTCAGTGTTTTTTCAACGTTTTCCGGAATAACAGCGTCATTTGGCCGTCCAGTAGATGGAATGTCATCGGTGTCTGTACGACCACGTTTGAATTCGGCATACCAATAACAAATGGTTCTTTTTGATGGAGCAGAGTCCGAATAATGTTTTTCAAGCCATTCGTGGCATTGAACAGTATTTTTTTTCATTAAAAAACAATGATAAATCAGCACACGGAATTGCTTTGAATTCATTTTTTTTGAAAACTCAAAAGTAGTGTCACTTAAAGCACTGTAACTTGTAAACTAATGGTCGGATTGAAATATAATTTTGACAGTAACCCTAAAAAGGTTCACAATTTCGAAAAAAAATATTGATTTAGTATTAGTGCCGCCATCTATGTGTCAGTCACACACATTATTGAACGAAGTGTTATATGTACAAGCCCTAACCACTATTATTTCGTACCCCTACGCTTTTTCTCATATTAATTTTTCAATTTCTCACATTAATTCTTCAAAAACGGTTCCAAATAAATAATATTGAAGTTTTAGTTAGTTTAGTTCTGGCCTTCATCTAGCCCAGATCTAAGTCCAATAGAGCCCTAATGAAAAGAATATTGAAGAATGAGCCCCCATGAACCCTCTTGGAAATAGAAAACAAAATTGAAGAGATTTGGGACTCTATTACACCGGAAGAGTGTCAGAAACTTATTTCTTCAATGCAAAGTCGATGCCAGGCTGTAATCGCAGCAAAAGGAGATGTAACCCGATATTAATTTTTCTTTCATTTGCGAAAAAATTACGAATTATTAGTGCCCACTTTAGTTGTTACTTTTTGAAGTTGTTCTGTTCAAAAATTAATAACAGAAACATTATATAATAAAATAAATTAAAAAATGTGTTTTCTAATAATAGATTTTTCAACCTTTCAAAAGATTATAAATACTGCACGGAAATTTTGACAAATAATGGTTAAAAGGTAATACTAAAAATTAATATAAGAAAAAATTTAGGGGTACGAATTAATAGTGGTTAGGGCTTGTATAATACATGCATAATATTGTAGAGAAACACTGATACATTTAGAGGTAAACATTGTTTATAAGGACATTCTGTAGTCTTATCTTATATGTATATAAAAAAAACTTAACCTTCTGTTACGTGCCAGTGTTTGCGAAAACGGCTCATGCTTTCGGGAAAATTTTTTTTGGGTGTGATAGAAGATGTCAATGCGGTGGTTTATAGCGATATTACATGTTTGTACGGCAGGTCGGCGTGGCACCTCCCATACAACCTAAATTTTTAATATGGTAGGGGAATGGTTCCGGTTGTGGGTACCTTTTTGTTTTTGGCTCATAACTTTTTACCAAGTTCTTCTTAATCGGACATATGGACATCTATGGAAAGCTAGAAACCTTAGCTAACAAGTAATGACAAAAGTAAATCGATTCCGTCAAATAGAAAAGTTGTTTTTGTTAATTTTGTAAAGTAGTCATTTTTAACAAAAATTTTTTTTTGGTTCGGTTGTGGGCACGCCTGGAAAATCTGGTGGAAACGGAAAAACCAACACGAATATAGAAAAACATTAAGTTTTAATTATTTGAAGCACAATGCACGCATGTGAAGTAGCTGGTACGCATGTCGGCACATTTTGGATGGACGGGCATTTCAAAATGTAAGTGACCAAGTTATTCTCCTGGGCTGTCAAGAAGACCTAAAGTAAAATGAAATTCAACCTAATTAATCAACACTCTTCAAGTGCTGTGACGTGAAGAAGGTGGAAAACACCAGTTAACCTGATTCGATAACATCCACGAAAAGAAGAAAAAGAAGAAAACACCACCGTCGACAGCTTTGATGTTTCCGAAATTTTCTTCCACCTTCTTTTTGTAGCGTTGGAAAGTGGTTCAGGAAATCGCATACGCTGCGGCAGTCGATTTTGTGGTTAGCTTATCTGCAGAACAATGTTAAATTACATCCAGCACATTAAAAAAGATATCGGAGGATTTTTTTTATTTACCCTTGGAAGATATAACTAAAACAACCAAAAAATGTGTTAGAAGACCATTTTCGATGAAATAACTTACCAAAACTTACCAAATCACTAAAAGATGGGTGCCCACAACCGAATTTGGCAGCCATTTTGAGAAGTAGTGAAAAATTTGTTCGGGGTAAACATATTGGTTGTAATCAATATTGGATCACAAAGTATAATAAATTTACTAAATAAAAATGCATTTTACTCGCCTTCTCGATGGATTCACTTCAATTTATGACACCATTTAAAATGTGTAAAAAAATGTTTGTCTTATTTTTTAAGCACAGAAAGATATATATGGTCCCAGCACAAAGCAGGCGTGTCTGTTCGACTCAGTATTTGGCACAAAAAGATCGTGGTTCCATAATGAACAAATGGCCTTAGTCAAAAAAACCCAGCCTGCTTTCTATCAAGAGATACGAAGGGGTGCCCACAACCGAACTATGCCCACAACCGAACCTTTTACCCTATATCTTCGGAATTATAAGTCGAACAGTATTGAAATTTAGTACAGTGTCATGGCGTAAGCGTGTCATTGCACCGGTAAAATTTAATGGGCGTTGGACAAGGGGGAGTGGCATCGCTCATACAACTCAATTCTTTAATATGGAATAGCTCCGAAATTATAAGTTGCTCAGCATTGAAATTTGGTACAGTGTCATGGCGTAAGCGTATCATTCCACCGGTAAAATTTAATGGGCGTTTGATAAGGGGCGTGGCACTTTTTAAATCCAGGTGTAACTTTTGAACTATAGCATTCACATCAACGACACTCAGCACAAACTAAGGATTTGGTCGTGTCCTTCGGCAGGCGGAATAAGGTGAATTTTGGACAAGGGGGCGTGGCACCGTCCATGCAACTAGATTTTTTAATATAGAATAGCTTTGGAATTATAAGTCCCTCAGCATTGAAATTTTGTACAGCGTCATGGCGTAGACGTGTCGTTCCATCGGTAAAATTTAATGGGCGTTGGACGAGGGGCGTGGCACTTTTTAAAGTGCGGTGTAACTTTGGAACTATAACATGAATGACACTTGGTACAAACTAACGATTTGGTCGTGTCCTTCGGCGGGGGTAATAATGTGGATTTTGGACAAGGGGGTCTGGCACCGCCCATACAACTCAATTCTTCACTATGGAATATCTTCGGAATTATAAGTCGATCAGCATTGAAATGTGGATCAGTGTCATAGCGTAAACGTGTCTTTCCACCAGTAAAATGCAATGGGCGTTGGACAAGGAGCGTGGCACTTTTTAAATTCCGGTGGAACTATAGCATTCGCGTCAATGACACTCGGTACAAATTTACGATTAAGTCGTGTCTTTTGGCAGGGGGAAAAAGGTGGGTTCTGGATAAGAGGCGTGGCACTGCCCATACAACTCAATTCTTTAATATGGAATCTCCTCGGAATCGTTAGCCGCACAGCATTGAAAGTTGATGTACCGTCGTCTCATAGATGTGTCATTCTACTGTTGTGATTTGATGGGCGTTTGACAAGGGGTGTGGCACATTTTTTATGACCCAACATTTCAACAGAACTGTAAGTCGCACATCAATAAAAGTTTGTACGAACTTTCCACTTAGTAGCACAATTCGACTAGAAGAAAGTTATGAGCATTAGACGAGTGGCGTGGTACCGCCTCACTTTTTTTTATACATAGGTTGTTTATCCTGGCTGACTGACTGATTGATTGATTTATAATCGCCCAGCTCAAACCGCTGAAGCTACAAACATTAAGTTTAAACAATATGTACATCTTGAGAATTGAACCTCCGTTAAAACGGGATTTTTTTGAAATTCGGGGTGTAAAGGGGCAAAGCATGTGTTAAAGTGTTCTTTGAAGAAACGAGATTTAATAGACATAAAGATTTCGAACTACCTGAAAATATTCTAGAACAAAACTCAACAAAACAAAATCAAAATTTAACTGGCCCAACAATGGGTTAAGGTATATTTACGGAGAGACTCCGAAACAAACAACACGAACCGATGGACCTACTGACTTCAACAAATGTAAAAACAACTGAAATAAATAAAATTAGACACGTGTTTCTCATTATTTTTAAAATCAAAATCTAACTGGATCAACGACGGGTTAAAAGTATGTATGGAGAAACAAATTTGTTTGGGTAAGTACTCTTAGTGAGAAATAGTTTTTTTAAAATCATAATCTAACGGAGTAACAATGTGTATAGATAAACAAGATTTATTGGGCGATCTGACTTCAAACTAATCAAAAGCACTTCAATCGGGAAGTAATAAAAACGTGTTTTTAATTTTTTGAAAATCGAAATCTACCATGGTTAGCCAAGGGTTAAGAATTTGTTTGGAGTAAATGTGAAATGTCGAAATCAAAGATGGTTAGGCAGGTTTTATTTTAATCAACATCTGATGGGCTCAACAATGGGCTAAGAATTCGTATCGGGGGAAACAGGAGAGCTTGCGTGCAAAGCCGCAGGGCCCAGCTAGTATATGTATAGGGTATTTTTTTTAGAGGTTTGTTTTTCGAATAGAGATAAAACTGGCATTTTGTGGTCAAATCTGGCAACTCTAATGTCATTTATGTTCAGTTTGGTTTGCCATTTCATCATGAACAGGTGGACAAAAGAACAACGCTTGCAAATCGTGCAAATTTATTTCGAAAATAATGGTTCAGTTCGCGAAGTTTACCGCAAGCTCCGTCCATTTTATGGTCGACATCGTCCATCAGAGCAATTAATTCGGTTAACCATGGGTCGTTTTCGCACTACGTTTACTCTATGTGATAATACGCATCCGCAGAGACGTCGAACAGTGCGCACCGAAGAAACAATTACCACTCTAGAGCAAAATGTTGAAGAGGACCCGAATGAATCGATTCGCCACCGTGCACAGCAATTGGAGCTGGTTGAAAATTGGCTTTATTCGAGCCAGCCGCGGCGGCCACATGCCCGAAATCATATTTAAACATTAATGGCATAAAATTATCCTTCCAATAAAGCCAAATTGATGGACACTAAAACGATTTTCTTGTGTTTTATTTCAATTCGAAGTTCTATACCTCTAAAAAAAACATCCTATATAAAAAAAATTTAACATTCTGTGTGTAGCCAGTGTTTGCGAAAACGGCTCATTCTTTCGGAAAAATTTTTTTTGTGTGTGATACAAGATGTAAATGCGGTGGTTTATAGCGATATTACATGTTTGTACGGCAGGTGGGCGTGGCACCTCCCATACAACCTAAATTTCTAATATGGTATATCTTCGGAATTAAAAGTCGGACAGCATTGAAATTTGGTACAGTGTCATGGCGTAAGCGTAACATTCCACCGGTAAAATTTAGTGGGCGTTGGATAAGGGGCGTGGCACTTTTTAAATCCAGGTGTAACTTTGGAACTATAGCATTCACATCAATGACACTCGGTACAAACTTACGATTTATTCGTGTCCTTCGACAGGGGGAATTGGGTCTATTTTGGACAAGGGGGTGTGGCGCCGCCCATACAACCCAAATTTTTGATTAGAAATATCTTCAGAATTATAGGTCGCTCAGTATTGAAATTTGGAACAGTGTCATTATGTAAGCGTGTCAATCGACTGGTAAAATTTAATGGGCGTTGGACAAGGGGCGTGGAACTTTTTAAATTCCGGTGTTACTTTTGAACTATAGCATTCACATCAACGACACTGGGTACAAAGTAACGATTTGGTCATGTCCTTCGGCATGGGGAATAGGGTGTATTTTGGACAAGGAGGCGTGGCACCGCCCATACTACCCAACTTTTTGATATGGAATATCTTCGGAATTATAAGTCGCTCAGCATTGAAATTTGGAACAGTGTCATGGCGTAAACGTGTCGTTCCACAAATAAAATTTAATGGGCGTTGGAAAGGGGCGCGGCACTTTTTAAATTCCGGTGTAGCTTTTGAACTATAGCATTCACATCAATGACACTCGGTATAAACTTATTATTTAGTTGTGTCCTTCGGCAGGGGGAATAGGGTGGGTTTTGGACAAGGGGCCGGGCACCACTCATGCAACTCAAATTTTTAATATGGAATAATTTCGGAATTATAAGCCATGCAAAACTGACATTTAGTACCCTGTCGTCTCATACATGAGTCATTCTAATGATACGATTTGATGAGCGTCAGACAAGGGGCGTGGCGCATTGTTTGTGACCCAAATATTTTGCTGAACTTTAAGTGGCACAGCAATGAAACTACACTTAGGTGCAAAATTGAGTCAATAATACGAAAATTCATAATAATCGCATTTTTGTACCGGTCAATCGCAAAATTCTGATGCAATTTTTCGCAAGTCTATTAGATTATACCTTGATTAACCAGGATCCACCATAAAAGATTAAAAATTTGGCAAATATATATGCATTTTGTCCAATATTCTAAATTAACACATTGACTCAATTTTGCACCCTACATAATTTCTATGAAGTGATATGTTAAGCAACCTGTTTTTTAACTGTTAATGGTTAAAATGTTTTTTGTAACCAAAAAAATTTTAACCATTCATTGAATAAATACGATTCGGAAACTTAAAGTGCAATGAACGCGATTTCGGCGAGCATTAAAAAAATTATTATTGAAAAAGCCATTAATGGGCTTTCAAGTCGAGATATCGCTAAACTTACGCGCGTAAGTCAGTCGTCCGTTTGCCGAATTGTAAAAGGTTTACAATTTAAGAAAAATGGTGGAAGAAAACCCAAAATTTCGGAGAAGGAGGACCGCAAAATTGGCCGTTTAATTTTTTCCGGGCACATATCCACCGCAAAGGAGGCTGTGGGGTGCGTTACTGGGGATGTAAGTGTGCGGAGTGTGCGAAGAATGCTGCATAAAGTTGGGTTTAAGGCGATGGTTAAGAAGAAGAAGCCACTTCTATCGGCCAAGAACGTAAAACTAAGACGCGAGTGTGCAGAAAGGCACATTTTTTAGACTGATTTTGATTGGAGCCAAGTATTAATGCAGTGTACCTTCGTTACTAACTTTGCGCTGATTACATTTACAAATAGAGGTTATTTGGTCGGATGAGATGAAAATTAACCGATTCCAAACAGATGGAAGGACCTGGTTCTGGGACAAAGGCGGAAATCCTGTAAAGCCTTCAAATGTTCAACAAACAGTAAAGCATTGAGGCGGCTCAATTATGGTCTGGGGTTGCATTACACCAAATGGCGTTGTACCCATTGTGCTAATTGACGGCATAATGCGTAAGGAACAATACGTCCACATTTTAGGGACCAATTTGCCAGTGGCAGTGGACATGATGCTGCGAAATACAGTACGAAATATTTTTCAGCATGACCATGACGCCAAATATACTGCACGTATCGTCCGTGATTGGTTGAAAGAACAGCCATTTGGTGTAATGCAATAGCCCGCCCAAAGCCCAGACCTAAAACCGATCGAAAACCCGTGGGCTTACTTAAAAAGACAATTAGCAAAGAGTTCTGTCCCAAAAGGGCAAATCGATCTCTGGCTTGCAGTGGAAGAAGAGTGGTACGCCATTCCACCAGAGTTTGTAACCAAATTATATAAAAGTATGCCAAACAGAACCCAAGAATTAAGAAAAAATAAAGGATATTGGATAAAATACTAAAACAAAGTTACAGTTTTCTTATTAAAATCATGTGGGTGCAAAATTGAGTCAATGTGTTAATTTAGAATATTGGACAAAATGCATATATATGTGCCAAATTTGTAATCCTTTATGGTGGATCCTGGTTAATCAAGGTGTAATCTAATAGACTTGCGAAACATTTCATAAAAATTTTGCGATTGACCGGTACAAAAATGCGATTATTATGAATTTTCATATTATTGACTCAATTTTGCACCTAAGTGTAAGTATGAATCTACCAATTTCCCTTCCGACAGACGGGATGGTGCGGGTATTGAACAAGGGGGCTTGGCACCGCCCATATAACTTAAATCTATATATATATAAAAGAAAGTGGCTGTATGTGAGTTACGGCATCACACTCAAACGGACCGTTTGGGCGAGACGAAGTTTGCCGGGTAAGCTAGTAACAAATAAAGAAATGTCTGATTCTCTTGCGCAAATATCGATTGTGGTATTTTATTCATTGCTGATTTGTGTACAAATTATTTTATTCTGGTTTATTCGGTTACAAATTGCTTAATTCGGCCAGTCCCAACTGGGCTGGCTCCGCTCCGTACAACGACTAAACTTCTTAGCCTACCCTACAGCCCTACCAACCATGCGCGCCGTATCATCCTGCTGATCTTGCAGTCCGACGATCGACCATCAGCAACAATGTTCGATCACAATTCGCTGATCTTGCAGCTCGTGCAAGAAGCGAGTGACCGACCGCCACCAGCAACAATGTTCATATTTGCTGACGGCAGCTATTGTGCGTCAAGTTCAGTTCGGTGGCCTGCGCTAGCGACGACGACGGTAGCGTTGTTTGCTTGCGCAACAATGTAGCGGGCTGTGGCGTTGCTCGTTTACTTCGCAGCAGCGGGCTGCGACGCCGTCGGGTTAACTTACACATCCCATTCCGTGCGGTGGTACACAAAAAGACCCCCCCTTTTTACCGACCCCTTGGTTTTTACGTGCTTTTTCCCAATTTTGAAATTCTTTTTTTTGTGTTGGAGAAAATCGCGTGGACAACTTTTGTGCATCTTGTTCAGTAAATTTCGCTTTTCGAACATCACGTTATTTACTTGTTTATCTGTCGTGGACTGTGACTAGTGTAACTATCGTTTATTTTTTTTTCTCTAAAAAACAAAACGACATGCCAGTAAACAGGTCGCCCGACAGATCCACCAGCAATAAAGCTGAGTCGGATCCCCTCTCGGTACCGTCAGAGCCGTCAGCTAAATTCGTTAAGACGCCTGACACCGAGACTGAGGCCCCTGTTTCCGACATATTGGGTGCAATCCCCAAAAAACGCACCACAAGGGTACAAACGGTAGAGATTCGAAAATCTCAAAAGGAAGTGGCTCATGATCCCTCCATGAGTGCCTTCATTTTCGAAGCGGACAACCTAGTCCATTTTTGCACCCGATTCTCCTCGCGTGCAATTGAAGAACTTACCGTGCCCATGCTCAAGGCAGCTTTAGCCGATTTGAACGGCTACTATGAAGATGTGAAGGCAGCATACAGAAAAGTCGGTATCGCCCCCTGATGACGACCTGCCAAGCAACTTCAAGCTTCTTGCTCGCGGCAAGTTGGAGCTATGCCGAGAACGAGCATATCATACAATCGCCCAGTTCTCAGATTTTATGGACGTTCAGCAACCTCCCCTCGCTGATACAGCATGTCCACCTGAAATTTCGCGGTGTACATAAACCACCCTAAACTCACCTCTGCCCAGAAACTGTATCACCTCAGATATAAGACAACCGGAAAAGCCGGAAAAGTGCGATAGTCAAGCAGTACGCTCTAAACGATGCGAATTTCGAACTGGCATGGAATGCGCTAAGATCCCGATTTGAAAATCGGCGCATTTTAGTTGATAAACAAATCAAAACGCTCTTGACCCTCCCTCAAGTAGCAAATGAAAACAGTGAAGCGCTCCTAAAGCTTGAATCCACAATAACACAATTCTCTGTCCGTCTTACGATCTCAAGGCGTCTCGACAGAGAGTTAGGATCCAATTCTGGTCTATATTTGTTCCTCAAAACTTCCAGAGGAAACTTCATCACTATCGGAACAATCTCTTAGTTCCCGTAAAGATCTCCCCACTTGGGAGCAAATGGACGTTTTCCTCATCATGAGGTATGAGGTCGTGGAAAGACTCAACACCGTCAAACCAGTCAAGTCAGGTTTACCTCCGAATAGGGGTTTCAACAGAATTCAGAACTTTTTAGTAGAAAGCGAACGGACTTTTTCCTGTCCGATTTGTAGCGCTTCTCATGCAATCAAATTCTGCGCCACCTTCAACAAATTGTTTGTACGAGATCGAGTGAAGGCAGCACGAACACACAACTTGTGCGAAAACTGCCTTTCATATACTCACCTGAAAAAGGACTGTACGAGTAAATTCACATGTTCGCATTGTCAGAGAAAAAACACCATTCCATGCTTCATATTCCAACTGACAACAACCAGCACCGACAACGAAACGTAGTTGCACAAGTCTCTATGACTAATTCTCACAATCCACAAACCCGAACCTCACCCGCGAGAGAGTCCCCGAGCTCACGGGATGAGTCAAGTTCTGATGAGCAGTCCAACTCATCCCAAACATCAAAAAATCGGCCTGTGCAGTCTCTTAGCTCAACGGTCGAAGAAAAAATTATTCTCCCTACTGTTCTTGTTTCCTTAGAGCATCTCGGCGAACGCCGTATGATTCGAGCACCTATCGATCAAGGTTCGCAACGGACATTTATCTCATCCAAGGTGCAGAATCGATTGAGGATTCCTACTCAGAGAACTCAGATCGAAATATCTGGAATGGGTGGAAAGACTATCCAAAACTCAAATCACAACTCAACTCAATCTGCACAATCACACTAGTTACTCCTACAACTAATACCAAACTCACGACCCAAGCAATTTTTCTTCAACAATCAACAAAACTTTTTCCTACTTTCAACGTAAGCACGAAAGAGTTTAAACACATTACTATGCTAGACCTTGCAGATCCCAACTGCTTTAAACAGGCCCAGATCGACTTGGTCATCGGAAGTGATTTACTTCCTCAAATCCTTCTCGATGGAATCCATCGGAATATGTGTGGCAGTCTCCTTGCCCAGAACACTATATTTGGTTGGATCATAAGTGGCCCACTTCCTCAGAAAGTGTCAACGTTCTCGACACAAGTGGAAGAAATCTCAAATGAATGTCTTAGTTCCCAACTCAAACTCTTCTGGGAACAAGAAGAGATTCCACAAATATCTCTCATTTCCGAAGAGGATCAGTTCTGACCAGACGGCCAGACGGTAGATACGTCGTTAGGCTACCCTTCAAATCGAGTTTTCCTACTCAAATACCTTTAGGTCATTCTCGTTCAACAGCCTACTCACAATATCTCAGCATGGAACGAACATTGAAAAATAAAGGCGATCTCCAAACCACATATGATGAAGTGCTCAAAGAGTATCTCACACTAGATCATATGGAACCAACTCAATCCCTAGAAATCATCTCTGATGGCAAATATTTTTCATTTTATCTGCCTCATCATGCTATAGTGAAGCCGGAAAGAACCACAACCAAGGTCCGTGTTGCCTTCAACGCCTCTAAAACAACTGGCTCAGGATATTCACTGAATGATGTCCTTCACATTGGTCCAACATTACAGCCCGACGTCATGACACTGATTCTTAGATGGCGGCTATACCAATTTGTGTTCAATGGTGATGTGGAAAAAATGTAGAGACAAATTCTTGTCCATCAAGACGATCAAGAATTTCAACGAATCCTCTTTCGCGAGTCTCGGAATTCCCCCATTCGAGATTTCAGACTAAAAACAGTTACGTTTGGAGTGAATTGCGCTCCCTTTTTAGCCATTCGAACCCTTTGAAAATTGGTTAACGATTCTAAGGACAAATTCCCATTAGCGGAACCGATCCTCCTCAAGGAAACATACGTTGACGACATTCTGTCTGGTTTTTAATGCATTAATCACTCACCCAAGTGATTAATGCATTAAAGCCCGCAGGATTCCCCCTCAGAAAGATTACTTCTAATCATACGAGGATCCTGGAAAACATCCCCACTTCGGCGCTTCTTAACTCAGACTTCCTTAAATTTGAAAGCACAAGTTCAACAAAAACACTTGGCATGAGATGGAATGCTCTATCGGATACTTTCTCGTATTCAGTCGTTCCCATCTCAGAAACGAGTTCTGCCACAAAGCGACAGATTCTTTCTGCGGTAGCGAAACTTTTTGACCCCGCAGGATGGCTCTCACCCATAATAATTCAAGCAAAGTTACTCCTTCAACAGCTCTGGTTGGAAGGCACAGACTGGGATGAATGTGTAAAGCCCGGTTCCCTCATAAAATGGAACCAATTTATCAAAAATTTGTCGTCCATCAATTAGATCGAAATCCCCCGATAGGTGCGGTTCTCACCCCTAAAGAAAATTCAACTCCATGGATTCTGCGACGCCTCAGAGAAGGCATACTGCGCAACTTTATATCTGCGCACCACTGAGAGCAATGGCAATATCTCCTGTCATTTGTTCGTAGCAAAAGGGAAAGTTGCACCTTTGCAAACAGTTAGCGTTTCGCGTTTAGAACTGTGTACCGCGTTTCTACTTTCCCAACTTTTTAAATACATTACCGAAAATCTCGAATTAAATCCCGAAGACACCTTCTTCTGGTCGGATTCACAAATAGTCCTCGCTTGGTTAGAGAAACCTTCAAGCACTTGGAGGACTTATGTTGCCAACCGTACCACCCAAATTAAAAAAAATGTCGGTAACCCACATGGCGGCATGTCATCAGCAATGACAATCCCGCCGACTTGGGCACTCGCGGGTGTAAGCCTAAAGAACTTTCCAAAAACAACCCACTTTGGTGGCATGGTCCCAAATGGCTTCAATCCCCTGAAGAAACCTGGCCGAAATCAACTACCGCCACTGCTGTTCCACCTGAACAGCGGAAAGTCCAAGTTCATCTCGCAATAGAGGATCCATCAGATATCCTCGATCGATTTTCCTCTTATCCCCGAGCCCTACGTGTCCTGGCGTAAGCGTTCCGCTTCTTCCATAACGCATTCGCTAGAAGAAGAAACTCTCCTCTAGACCTAAATCCATTTGTGTCCCAGAATGAGATTCACTTCGTCAAGACGAGGCTCATAACGTTAGCTCAAACACGTTTTCATCACACAGAAATCACATTATTCTCCAACAAGATCCCCCTCCCCAGAAAAAGCAAGATATTAACTCTCAATCCTTTCCTCGACAAGGACGGCTTACTTAGGGTTAATGGTAGATTGGCCCAGGCTGCGCTTACTTACAATGAACGACACCCGATAATCTTACCCGATGCTTCTCGATTCTGCAAGTTATATCTTGAATTCCTCCATAATCTTCTCCTACACGCAGAATTTCGACTCATGTTTAGAATGGCTCAAGAGTTCTACATTCCCCGTCTGAAACCGCAGATCAAAAAATGCATTCATATGTGTAAGATTTGCACGATACAAAGACAAAAGGTACAATCACAGATTATGGCAGCTCTCCCGCCAGAACGTTGCACATTGTCAATTCCTTTCTCGACAACAGGTGTTGATTTTGCCGGCCCGTTCCAGATCAAAGCCTCTTAACTTCGAACGGCAACCTTTATCAAAGGTTATGTCGCAGTGTTCGTATGCTTTTCCACTAAGGCCATACACTTGGATTTATGGTCTAACCTCACCCAGAAGCATTCCGCGCTGCATTTGCCAGATTCGTTGGAAGACAAGGCCTCCCCCGCAAAATCATGTCAGACAATGGCACAACCTTTATTGGAACCCAAAGAGCCCTGAGCCGTGAATTCCTCAAATTCTCTAAAGAGGTATCCCACGACATCCTTAAAAGATATTCTTCACAAGGAATCGATTGGGTCTTCATCCCCCCAGTGCGCCTCATATGGGCGGATTATGGGAATCTGCAGTTAAAAGTTGCAAGACTCATCTTATTTCATTTTTTATTTTTTTTGGATATCGAAATCACCAAGATGGTGATGTTTGATGGCCAGGAGCCTATATGGGCCCTTATAATGCCAGGTTATCTTTCAACTAGTCCAGTAGATCCCAATTTCAAGTGTAATTGCTGTACTCTGCTCACATCCTCCCTTCATACAATGAAAAGGAGTGTCGGTTCCACAATATCACGTGCGCCGTATTTACGAGCGCAGAAGCTTGTCGAAAGCACCTCTAAGGTGCAATGTTGATGATACGAAGGCGACGTGAGCTAACACAAAACACGTCCTTTAAAGTGTTGATCGAAAGCGCTGTGAATTGCGCACGCTTCCACTAACAATGGAGGTTGTCCCGGCCGTGCCTTTAACGTGTCACTCGCGCCGTTCTTACGAGTGCGGTAGCTGGACAAAAGCCCCTCTAAGGTGTAATGTTGATGTTGCCCAGGGCGACGTGAGTCCTCAAACACATCCGTTTAAACATCGATTGAACTTGCTAAGATTTGCGCACGCTCCCACAATCAGAGAAGGTTGACCAGGTCTCGCTTGCCGTCACAGTGTCTCTAACGCTTGGACATCAAGAATAAAACGAAGACTGTATTACTTAAACAGAAGGAATTTTCACAAGCACAACCAATTTAACGAGCAATGAACATTAATTGGCTTTGAGGACATTTGTACATTTAACTGTTTAACTTACCAGTGGACAGTGTCTTACCAGCTTGCACGGAATTTTCAGAGTTAGTTTTCTTTGATTTTTTATTATATAAGTATTGCAACAAGGTTCCCTGATTTCAGAAGCTTCCTGAAATTGTAACTTTTTCCATGTTTAAACATTTTTATTGGCATTCCTGCTCTGCCAGTTCTATTGTCGAACTTTCAATATTAGCATTTTTTATCTTACTTAATCTTTCGTCAAGCGTTGAGCGGTGTGGGATTGATTTAAACATTTCTTGTAACAACATGGCAATTGGATCATTTTTCCCCACTCCAAATCTGTCTTTCAACAGGTCGAGGACCTTTTCCAGCTCCGACACCGTCGACCAACCCTGTCTGTCAAAGCATGGGACGCTGTTTCTTTCCTTGAGGATTTTGGGGCGAGGTTGAGGAGCACAACTCGCAGACACCCTGGCTTCGGCGACCATCTTGTTGTAGCTTCTTTTCGCTAGTCGTCTGTTGATTTCCCTGTCCGCATTGACAGTTGGGGTTCCTACCAGTTGCAGGGGGGGAAATCGTCCTCGTAATTGGACAGAACTGCAAACCTATTGTCTGAGCCTAATTGAGCATACGCCTCAAAGGCCACAAAGTATGCATCTCTTCTTTGCTCTACAACTGAGCTGGGTGTGCCCCAGGCGCCCGCAATTAAAACACTGCCTCGACGGGGGGAAAAAGTGAGAAATTCTAAAACTGGTAAAAAAGATTCGGATTGACTCCGGCAACTCACAACCATCAAAATCAATTTTAAATGTTTCCGTCGAAACCAACTTTTCCCTATCGGTTCTGTCCCTACGCATTATTCTGTGGGCCGACACAGAATCAATGTTTGAATCAATGTTGCTAAACACATCCTCATCCGTGAAGCCTAGTGAAATGTGCCTAACAACACCATACGTCTCAACAAAGCTTTTAGGAATAAAGGCCCTTATCTTCGCCTCACTCAAACTTAGATTTTTAACACACTTATTTGCAACCTGCACTGAGTTGAAATAAATTTTATAAAGGGATTTCCCCAACGCTTTAATTCTTTTGATGCCTCCTATTTGCATCTTCCTGATTTTATCCCACAGGTACAGACCATTCTTTATTGCCCTATTTTCAAAAAGCGCGGACGCAGACGAGTCCAAAAGCACCGCAAGGTCACCTTTGTGACTGGCCTGATACAGCATCGTCGACCTGTTAACCTCACCGTTAGCATTTACCGTTCCCGTTGGCGCACCGTTTACTATTTCCTTCACACCCTCAACGCTTGCCACCGCAGCAATACCTGCGCTGTTCGACTATACACCTAACGGGCGATCAACAGTTAGCCTCGCGTACGTGCCTTTCGTTACTAACATGCCCTGTAACGGGATCTTACAGCTCGCTTCGTTCCCACCGCCATTTTCCCGCCCGCCATCCCAACTACCCAGACCCTCTTACCTTATTTTCTGTCCTTCCCTTGTGCTCACTCTGCTGTTAAAATCCTAAATGCAATCACCGCTCCGCTGGAGACCACTGCCGCACTGGTAGTTCTGCTGTAGAAGCACTTCACAAATTTATGTCTGTCCTCCACCAATTACTCGTTCGGCTGCTCTTGCTATAAGATGTCCGCTCTGGACGACGGCTCAATGCGAATGAAGACTCATCTTAAGAAAACTGCCGGCCATCATAAATTCAATTTTGAAGAGTTTACCACTCTACCACTCTGATCTGTTAGCGCTGACTCCCGGTCACTTCCTACGAGGCGCTCCTCTCTTTTCACCTCCAGAACCTAATGTAGAAGATCTATCACTAATCAATCGGTGGGAAAAGCTGAAGGCACTTCATCACGAGTTTAGCCGGAGATGGAAAACGGAATATCTTCATGAGCTCCACAAACGACATAAGTGGCACTACCCCCAAAAGGAACTTGAATTAGATCAGTTGGTGGTCATCAAGGACGAACTTCTTCCCCCCAACGAGTGGAGGCTAGGACGCATCATCGCACTACATCGAGGCCATGATGGCCATGTCCGCATTGCTGACGTCCGCACCCAATCCGGAGTTCTCACACCCCCAATTGTTAAACTCTGTGTCCTGCTAACCCAGTAGATTACACTACAAATGTTATAAGTCCCCTTTATAATTTTCCGCTGGCACCACTATCCATGTACCATCAAGGTCTAAAGTAATTTTATCCTCTATCCACAGCTCTTCCATGGCCGACGCATACAAATGTCCACTCTGTCACCGACCTCACGCCTTGAGGTATTGCCGCGGGTTCATCGCTATGAACCCCGGTCAACGTGACGATGTCGTACACGTCCACGATTATTGCCGTAATTGCTTGGCAAAATCACATAAAACAAGAGCATGTGATTCGCACAACAGCTGCCAAAAATGTGGATCAGCACATCACACGTTATTACATCCAACAAGCATCACCAGGAAGGCATCGATGAACGGAGAAAATCATAGCGCACAACCGAGGAGACCGAACACCAGAAGACCTATTAACAAACCCCATCATAACCCCACGACATTCACATAGCTGGCAGCGACAAGCTCGCTCTGAAGTATCAAAAAGGATCATTCGATCTCATCAACCATCATCTGATGTTATCAGAGATACATCACGCCTTCACCGCATCCAGTATCAAGCTCAACAACAACCAAGCCATCCAATCTTTAACAGCGTTAAAGAACATACACTATGATCAATAAGTACCGGGACTGTGTATTTTGGCTGAAGACATGATTTCCGAAGCTAAGAAGGACCCAACGTTCATGAAACTTATAATTACTGGTGATGAGACATGGGTCTATGAATTCGACGTGACAACTAGCCAGCAATCATCGGAATGGCGTGCTGAAGGCTAGCCAAAACCAAAAAAAGTGCGCCATTGTAAAATGCGACGAAGTACAAAAAGTTGACTGACGCTAACAGCTGCCAAACAAAAACTAATGATGCAATCCCGCTCAAAATTTGACACAGATGTCAGTTAAGGTCCTACCGACCTAAAAAACATTTTTTTACCTGCATCGGACAACGGCGGAAAATTTAAAATACACAGACCCGGTACTTATTGATCATAGTGTATATTAAAATGCACAAGTGCATCCGGCCCCAGGATATTAACGATCAGGGGCGGATTCAGAAAAATATTTCGGGGGGGGTTTCAAAAAGTAATTCTTTGATGTTCATAAATTGTCGTTTAATTTGTATGTAGTTTTAATGTCGATCCTAATATTTCGGGGGGGGGGGGTTCAACCCCCAAAACACCCCCTGAATCCGCCACTGTTAACGATGATGTTATATACTTTGTACGATGTACATACTTTGCCTTTCTTCACTTTATATGTTTATTAAAAATATAAATGAAAATCAAGTTATAAAAAAACAATTTGTCATATGAAAAAATTATAAAAAATCATTGTTCATTGTTCATCAGCAATCGTCGGAAGCGTTTTTAAATATCGTTTTAAATACTCATAAAGCCACTTTTAGGTATCAGCAGCACTTTTTTCATCAAAAAATAGTGTTTCGTTAAAACTCGAAATTCCTTTTAATCCATTTTTTTCAAAATAACAAAAGTTGCTTCACTCAAAATGCTGTATCTCACAAACTAATAATCAGACAGTTGTCAAATTCATACACGTTTCTTTTGAAGGTTGGTACTACCTAAAAATGATACGGATTTTATTCTAGTGACACCATCTTATAAAAACGATACGAACTTTTCAGCCCAACTGTTATTGTGTTCTGTGACTAGTCCGACGATCCGGCAAAGATATTTTCTTCCTAAATTCAGAAGACATACACCTGCCTTCCTGCTCGGTCCTGTCTTCAATGCATACTAAAACATTTGTCGTTTATCGGACGTTCACTAAGGGCCTCTGTGTTTGTCTTCATTTTTTTAATCTTTTCACTTCCAAGCTTTAAAAAAGTCAAGGTTTCTCTCATAGAAGTTATTATTTAGCTTCTACAGATCACTTCTCTGTCTGGCTCTCTCTCGATGAAAATATAAATCCCTAAGCTCTTCCTTCTTTGACAACTTGGATATCCTCAGATCAGTCAACATCAGAGCATTGTTGAATTTATAAACAAATCGATTTGATTTCTCACGCCTTCAGCTAAATCACTTTACCCTAACCTAACCTATAGTTCACTCTGGCTTAGATACATCTTGAACTTCAGACGAATATCATTGTCTTTGATAATGGCAGCTTTAAAGTATTTGAATTACATCTCATTTCTCAAATGGTTGCATTACTATGGGCCACCAGATGGACCTAAACTAGAGACTTACTGCCTAGTAGAGACACTGTAGCCTTTATCATCCTTTTACTGTATTTAATTTTGTTCCTTTCCATTGCTCTAAGATAGATGCTACAGTTAACTTTGATCTATTAGAATTAGCAAACAATTTCATATAAACAAAATTTTGCGATGTTAGGATCCTGTGACATTAAGGTAAAGCGAGCTGTTTGCAGATCAGTGCAATGCGTCGCCTCAGCTGTGCACTAGTGCACAAAATGCCATTTCCGTTTTTTGCTTTGTTGTTGTTTTTTTTTAATATTAGTTGTTGTTTGTTTTGGCACCAGCTTTATTTCGAATCTACGAGCAACTTCCTTCCGCACCTTTTGCAGGATGTGCGATGCGCATCTGTCGCTCGAATGACAGGTACGCGACCAATACAACAACTACACAGGGTGCCTGGACACATTTAAATGTGTTTCGCATTTCGTCTGTTTGCCACCGAACGAACGCATTGTGTGCTCTCATACTTGTTCGATTGTATATACGTAAATAGTTGCTTTGGGAAACCGGAAGTATGCTTTTTACTGCGGTTTCTCTTCTCGTATTCGGCTGATATTTCATGAATGAAATCTGCCAACAAATGCAAAATTAACCAAATCCTTTTTGAATGATCTATCGTGGATCATTTTTAATGTGGTTTCTAAGGAAGGGAATGGAATATTGAATGAGTTACTTGAGTCATTTCCAAAAACCGGAAGCGCTGTTCATTTGCATGTCGTTTCATATGTTCAGTGAAATGAATGCGTTATAAGAGAAAAATATGAAAAATTGGAAAATGTTCATTTGGGCATGACATTTTTTTCACCCTTTCGCGGGTTCGTCTGGCAGGAAGATGAGAAGAAAACTAAGTTTTAAAAAAAATATTTCGAAGAATCGTTGAATATTAAAGAAACCTCATTACAGATTGAAAAGAGCCGAAAAATTACTGTACCGAATTTAAATTTGCTTAGCAACTCTCTCTGTACAGAAGCCTTCCGATGGCCCTTACCCTTATTACCCTTAGACGACCTCAACTGGGAAACAACACATGATACCGTCCAGCGCCAGATACCTCGGGATGGTTCTGGACTTCAAGCTGGAGTTTCAATACAGAGCAAAGGATAAGCAAAGCAGGATTTACACTCTGCTCCTGCAGAAGAATGATAGGAAGGAGGTGGGTCCTCCAACCGAATTTAATGCTGTTTAATGTTCAGGCTGGTTGTACGTGAAGTACTATCATACGAAGCTTTGGTCTGTTGGAATGCTCTCAGTAGAAAAACCACATCACCAAGCTCGGTAGATTACAAAGATCAGTCTGCGCCAGAACGACAGGAGCGATCAGACCCTGCTCTGCAGAGGTGCTTAACGTCTTGACGTACCTGTTCCCGATTGGTCTGTACATCATGAAAATTGCAACTTTTCGTGCTATCAAGCTTAGAAAAACGGGCTGTTGGAAGGACAGCCCGTACGGCCACAGCAGCATCCTATCACAGGGACAAAGGTGCCTCGCCACAATCACGGCCTACATATTCGTACCTTTGTAAAAAACAACTACATCCGTACCCCCTCCCGCCGGGAATGGAAGAGGGGGAATCTGGGCGCCACAATCTGCAAAGATGGCTCCAAGATGGAATGTGGGGTAGAAGCAGAAATCTTCTCCGCACATTTGGGATTAAATGCATCTATCCGGCTCCCGAATACCTTAAGCGTCTTCTAAGCGAAAGTGCTTGCTATTAAGGAAGCATACATAGTGGCACTGGTAGATACATCCTACAAAAGCCACATTACCATTCTCGACAGGCTATCCACAATCAAGGTCACGTCCATTCTATTGTCAAAACTAGTGCGGGAATGCAGAGAAATTCTCAGAGTTCAGAGTTACACTGATATAAGTGTGAGGATACACCAATATCGATGGAAACGAAAGTAAGGCACTGACGGTTCACGTCCCACTGGGTTTTATCAAGAGTGAGGTATCTGAGGACATTTTGCTAAAGAAAACACTAGGAGGCAAAGGATGGTATCCTTTAAAATCAGCAAATCGCTTTGCGATAAAAACAAAACCACAGAGTTCTTAAACAAGGACCGCAGGGATATGGCAATACTGATCGCGGTCATCACTGGCCACTGGCCCATTGGAGAAAACGCGGCAGAAATGGGAATTACTTTTAATACCAACGACAGGGAAACCGTCCATCACTTCCTTTGCGCCTGTTCGGTTCTATAAGGAATGAGATGGAAAGTACTGGGCAAGCCAAAATTTTAGAATTTCGAGGCGATAGCGAAGTACTCCGTAAACTGGCTACTTGCCTTCATTAATCTTTAGGACTGGATATAGAGGGTATTTAGTCGAGAGTCGCTAATTGGATGTCGGTATATCACCACGGGAACGAAATAACCAACCCACCCTATGGTCAGGCATAAATGGGTTTGAGAATTGGCTAAAAAGATTTTTCTATATTTGTTGTTAGTAATGTGGGATTTCGAACTTATAACTCTTTTGATTGTACTTCTATGCTTTAACTACTGATTAACGGTCAATAGGTTAGGTTAGGTTAGGTAGGGAAGGGTGTGTGCGGCAGGACCGCACTTCCACTCGGAGGCCACAATGGCCCATTGTGAATCCCTTCTTATGGTGTTCTGGAGCCAACCAATAGTCTCAGTCAAGGGGAAACCAGTTCGATCTCTTAATAAAGGAGAGCAGATTCGAGATTTCGACTTTCGCTGCGCAAGCCAGGTCTGTCAGGAACCTTGACCCCAAGGTGCGGAGTCGGCGTTCCTGCAGAGCCGGGCAGTGGCACAGGAAGTGTTGTATCGTTTCTACTTCTTCTTCATCTCCACAGCTACGGCAGACATCACCGGACGAGAGGCGCCATTTGGTAAGCATAGATCCAATAGCGCAGTGTCCGGTGATGACTCCAACGAGCTGTCGAATAGAGGTACGACTCAGAGACAGTAGGAATCGTGTTTTCGTCAAAGAGAGGGAGGGCCACAGTGCCCGGCAGGTGCCGCAGTCGGTCCTGGTACGCCATGACGACTCAATTTCCTTTAACGGTCAATAACTATCAGAGAAAATAGCTGTAAGAAACTTTTCTATAAATATATATTTATATATATATAACTACGATATTAAATTTGTATAACAAATTGTTTTACCAACTAATGAAAAAACTGTAAAAATATGAAAATATTTCCTTGAGGCTGCAAAACAACATGTGGCAAATGTTCGATGCCTGCCTCAACACGGAAAATATTTAAGGACACTAAAACTCACAAAGATGCAAGCCAACATATGTCGGTTAGTGTGTGCAACACATCGGCAAAACAAATTCTTTGCAGGAAATCCTACAACAACAACAACAACAAAAAACAATTCACTTGAAAAACAGGGTCAGTAAAGTGGAACACCTTGCAAAAGCAATTGGTCGTTCTTGTTGTTACTCTCTCTGTTGTTTTTGGAGATTGTTTTTTCAAATGTATACCCAAAGCAGCAAATGTAAAACGAAAACAAATGCTTGAAAATATGCGCAAATAACAAAGCGAAGGCTACACAAAAACCAAAAAAAAGGAAGAAAAGGACATATGTCTGTGGATCGAGCATGGAAAATTGGCATTGGGAATGCAACAGCTTGCTGGCAGGTATTCGAAGGACCTTTTCGTATAACTATACAAATACAAAACATGCAAAAAAAAAGTTGTGCTGTGTATTTGAAAATCACAACGAGCGATGCTTATCCTGCAGGTTGCAGGATGCGTCGCTGCTGAAGGAAACAACATAAAGAAATGAAATAATGGAAAAAAGGACCAGCAGTTGCTGCAAATGCAACAAATGAAACGAATCACGGCGGTCGAACATGTGCAATTGGAAATATGAAGCAATGTACAAGGAAAAAGCAGTGATGTGTCGCTGTGGTGGGTCAAGAGAGGTAAGGGATACGCATGTCTGCTTACAAATTTCGAGTTGCAGCTCACTTTCTGACATCCTTAATCCGAAATCTTTGACACTGCACAGAAATTCCTATTATTTTTTCTTAGTTAATGTAAGGACTCTCAGAAGGATCTATATCTGATAGAGATAGACCTTCATCTGTGATTAGGATCGGACAGCAAGAGATTTTCAAAGTAAGAAAGTCCTGCTTCTGTGAGAAAGTTCTAAAAGACCACAGTTTAAATACTTTGGTTTTCAAGTAACGGCATCCTTAATCCCTAATCTTTGACACTACCGAGCAACTTCTTTCATGTAAGAAGTTTCTCCTTCATTCATTCATTCATTTTGGTTTTTGGTGGTCTGGTGGGACAAGGACTGTCAGAAGGATCTATGTCTAGTAGGTCCATCTGTGGTATAGCCTCGGAAATGAAGAACTTTTAAATAAAAGTAAGAAATTCCTAAAAGACCAGTTTGTGGTGTATACAAAACAATTCACATCGGTACCGGCATCCTTAATTTGTAATCTTTGACACTACCGAGCAATTTTTTCCATGTACAAACTTTTTTCTTAGGTTATTTTAAAACTTTTCCATATGGGTCCATATGTGCTTGGCCTCGGATAGGAAAAGCATTCATAGAAAAATAAGAAAGTTCTACTTCTGTGAGTCTTGAAAGACTATTTGGTGGGGTCTCTTAAACAATTCACAGCTCTTGGCACTTACCGGTATCCTTAATCCGTATTATTTGACATTTCTGCGCACTTTCTACAATAAGAGGGCTTTCTCCTTAATTGATTTGATGGATCTATGTTGATATTTAACTGCCTGGTGGGTCCTTCTGCGGTTGACTTTTGACAGGAAATACTTTTAAATGAGGGTTGCAATGTCCGAAGTAAAAGGAACGAAGTTAAATGTCTCACGAAGAAAGCCGAAAAAGATCCGCCTGTGGTGCCTTCAAAACCATTCAACTTGGAAGACTGTTTAAAAACACTTGATGGTACCAACTGAAATGAAATAAGGTCAACATTTTAGAACTATGAATCAGAAGAGGTTGTTGCTTTAGGTTAGTTCAGAAGGAACGAAGGAAGACCAGAAGGAATGCAATAAGGTTAGAATTTGGCTTTGGAACTAGGAAACCTGGGAACTTTGGATCAAAAGAGGTTTTTACTTGAGTCCAAAACGAACAAATAAAGTTAGAGTTTTGATTTGGAACTATGAATCAGAAGTAGGGTTAGCATTTTTCATGGGACTATGGAATTATGGATCAAGAGATTTTTTTTTAATATCAGTCAAGAAGGAATGAAATAAGGTTAGGTTTTATTCCAGAACTTATAGAATCTCATTGCTCTGCCCAAACTCCTTTGGATATTCGAATTTTTGTTTGTTTGATAGGACATACAAATCAAAAGATCCAACTTTAGAAATCCCTTCAAATGTTTTAAGAAACAGATTTTTCTACAGATCTTTTAGGATCTCACTTCTCTGTCCAGACTCTGTTGGCTAGCCGAATGTCTATCTGTATGTTTGTATGTCTGTTTGCTGTGATATAAGAATCTTTAAATCCAACGTTAGAGATCACCTCAAATGTTTTTAAAAAACGAATTTTCCAACAAATCTCCCAGGATCCCACTTCTCTGTCCCGACTCTGTTGGTTAGCCAAATGTGTATTTGTTCAATGCAGCATACGAATTAAAAAAAAAGTTGCAAACTCCCTAGAATTTTTGAAAAAAAATCCCCTTGAGAAAAATCTTAGCTACGCTTCTGCCTTGCTGCATCATACGCTGGTATGATGCAGCAAAGAAGTATTTGGCAGCAGGTTTTCACTTTAAATGAAAAACAAAAAAATCTACCTAGTGTTGGTATTCAAACTGCAGGTCCTTTGCACAGTTCGACAGCAGTTGCAGCCGCTCTTGTTGTTGTTGTTGTTGACTGAAGCAACAGGCTGCCGTACTGCTGGTGGCAGTTGTTGTGGATTTACGCTGAAAATTTATTTGTTCTTCATGCGTTTTTTGTCATTAAAATGGCAACAGATTTTTGTTGATCTGTTCCCGTCGTGTCGCGTTTGCCGGCTGTTTGAAAATTTATGATGACGGCAGCTGTTTGTGCCATGTTATTGTTATTGTAATGGTTATTGCAAATGGCAGTTGTTTGCTATTTAAAAACATCGAAATAGCTAAGAAATAATTTCCGAAAGAAAAAAGTAGAAAATTAGAAAAACTATTTTAAAGACTCCACAAATCTATTTCGTTGAGAAATAAAACTTTGCTATGGGAACGGAAAATACTTGCATATAGTTTAAGCTTTATTATTCAGTAAAATTTTCTTGAAAGTGAGTTAAGTGAGTTATTTCGATGATCATTCAACGAATGGATTCTATAGCCATAAAGGTTGGTATGGATTAAAAAATAGACTTCTACGACAGCTTTGACCTCTCACTTCGATGAAAATGGTTTTTCTACAGAGGAATTTGCTTAAGTGTGGGACCAATCAGAATTTAGAGAAAGCCAAATCTTATGTGAAGGTTCAAGCAGTTTGAACTTTACTACAATGACTTTCGTCATGGTTAAAACATTATTGTAAGCAGTTGATTTTAGTTGCTAACAAATTTGTATTTGCTTCTGTAAGTCATATCTTTTCTTATATTTTTTCATTTAGCTGATCCATCAGATTATAATAGCAAACTGAGTTTATTGTTTCATTGATTTGTTGTTCATATACCAAAACTTTCCTGCAACTTCTTCACCTCTTATATCCTGAAGGCAACTAAGAAGCTTGGAAGAGCAAAGATCCTTAACTCCATTCATATTACTTTCTCTACCTTTCTATTCATAACGTAATGGTTTGAATTACTGAGTGCTATAGAAGCATTTTGGCTTTCCGTGACCCCCTCTTATCATTATCCCTTGGAATCCCAAAAAACAAATTGTTTCTGTCTTTTTAACACATTTTTTGTTTAATTGTTTAAATTAAGCAAGTGAGAATACAACATTTTTGATTTTTTTTACTTATACAAAACCGTATGCATACATTTTTATTGTATTGTATATTGTATATTTCTATTGTAAATCTTCTTTGCCAACTGTCACTTCAGCTGTTGTTTTAGCGCTTCACAAAAACATAAATTAAATAAAAAAAATTTACGTATACAAAAAATAAAAAAACAACACTTGTTGTCAGTTGGCGCGTACATCAAAATTTCAACTCACATCGCATTTGTCACCGATTTCTGGGAGTGACCGACAATTTACAATCAAAACCATACAATAACAGCCACAACAAGCAGCACTGACAACAACAAAAAACTACTGGACAAAAATCTCAATAGTCTCCAAAGCAAGTTAAACATTTAGACAATTAGCCAGCTGTCATTTGTTTCAATTGTAGTGTTGGCCAGTTTGCTATTGTTGTTTTATGAGTATCTGTCAACATACACAAATTTGCGACGGTTTCTTCCGCACTGAGAAGGCTCAAAGACTTCTCCAGTGGAAGCTTCTTCTCTTCTGTTCGTGCTTCTTCTTCTTCTCATTGTATGTTATCAACACAACCTGGCAGCAATGTGTGACTCTGACTTTAATGAATGAATGAAGCTTTTCTGTTGGCCAGCTTCAAATTCTGCTATCCCCTGTGCTGCCTCTCTCCTCCAGCTATTCACCACTGTCTACTAGTTCTTTCTTCTCCTGAAACCCTAACAACCCCCTTGCTGCTCTTTTTACGCCCTCCTGTCCTCGCTTCGATCCACCAAATGCTCACAACTATTTACTTATTCCATGCCAACATTATTGCTTGACAATCAGAACGCGTCTGGCCATAAGTCATAGTTATTGTTGTTGCTTTACTAATTGTTGTTGTTGCCTTTGGGCATTGTTCGTTAAATACCAAAAGTTTACAAGTCCATAAATGTGTCCAATTCGAATGGCTATTTCGTCGCTTCCACGGAGCATTGGCATTTATATAAAATTGCCTGTGTGGCCTGCTAATTCTGTGCCTGTGTTTTGCGAATAGTCGACAGAACTTTTTTTGTCGATATGGTTTTGTCATTACTGTTTGCAATATTAAGGACTGTATCGAAAATTATAAATACACCAAAACATGCTTCATACTAGTGCATAACAAAATTTAGAATTAATTTGATTTTATAAATGACATTTCATATTGTATTATTTTGTAAATAGCAACAACAAAAATTATTTAGTGGGAGGCTGACCCACATTTTTAATCTTTTTCTGGAGGTCTTTCTTTAAATTCTGGACACAGCCAGAATCTAATTTTTGCTAGCACTATTCAAATTTTTTTTAATTTTTGAATGGAGTTAGCCGGTTTAGATCTTTTTTAAGATCCCTCTTCGTCAAGGCCAAGAATTTTTCGATAGGCCGTATCTCTAGACAATTTGGAGGATTCATGTTTTTCTTAACAAATTTTATGTTCTTCTCTTCATACCACGTTAGTATTGGCTTAGCATAATGGCAAGAAGCTAAGTCGGCCCAAAACCAAGTCTTGCCAGTGTGTTTTTTCACCAACGGCAGCAATCTCTTCTTGAGGCACTCAATTAGGTACATTTAAGCGTTCAGGGACTTGTCCGTGAAGAATGAAGTCGATATTTTACCACACTTGCATATTGCTTGCCAAACAAGAATCTTTTTGCCAAATTTTTCGCATAAAATTGATTGGTCAGCTTTTGAAATATCACTGTCTTTCGGAACTGTGTAGAATTGGGGTCCTGGCAGCGTTTTGTAGTCCAATTTCACGTATGTTTCGTCGGCAATCAAATCTTTGCCTACAAATGTAGTGGTAAAATTTTCGGGATCTGGTTCTCACCTGCGCGCCTTTCTGAGTGCTTCGTTTTGGCTGCTTTGCTTTTTATATGTTCCCAACTGGTTTCTCTTCTTGGTACGTTGGACCATTGCTACACTCGTTCCGGCTTTTTTTGCACAATCGTGTACGGATATCTCCTTATTTTTTTAAATAAGGCACATATCTTAGTATCCAGCGATGGTTGGGACGCACCCTTTTTACAACCTCGTCCTGGTAAATCCTCAAGTGTGCAATGTGTAGTATACCGGCGAATGGTGTTTTGCACAGCGAACAGGCTAACATTTGCTTCTTTTGCTAGTTTTCTATACGACATTCCTTTGGTTGATGCCCATTTGGACAAAATTTCTGACGAACTTTTTCGGAAAGTCCTCTCATTTTTAAGCGCCTCGAAATACTACACAAAATTGTTCGCGAAAATATCAATTTGAACCTCTGGAATCTAAAAAACGCGTATAAGCATATAAAAACGCATTATAAGCAACCAGCATTGCATAGCCCACTTTATATGATTTTTAAAGTGTATTTATAATTTTCGATACAATCCTTAATATTTTTTATAATTACCTTAGGAAGTTTCAATTACGCAGATTGATTGATGATTGAGGACGCACCCAGGCCACGAAGAAAGGCAGAAATATGTAGAAATACGTCAAATATTTATTCAAATTTGATATGACAATTAGTCAAACTCGAGAAGGTTGTAGACATTCTAACATATGCAACATTTTTATGAATTGAGTGAAGTCGGCGCTTAAATGTTGAACTACTTAGGCAAAGCTTTACTATAGGTGAAACTAGTTTAGGTTAGGTTAGGTTAGGTTGGGTTAGGTTATACGTTTATTTCTACTGTGCTCCCGTATGGTGTGGAATCTTTAACACTGTTTTGAAACGATTTGGTTTAAAATCATAAACCTAGAAAGATGGATCTACGTAGCCATCTACGCTAACTTTTTAATGACGACAATGTTAAGAATTCAAAAGAATTTAAATATAAAAGACCGATTTTGTTTAATTCCGACTTTTTTTCAATGATGTAAGGATTTCAAAAACGTTAAAATTTTTAAGTTTTTCGCAAAACAAGAAAGAAGCTAAAAAACAAAAAGAATTTCGATATAAAAGCTATGTTTTATTTTTGTGTTATATAATAATTTGTTTAAAACAAACAAAACAATTTTATTTTCCTCCATTTTGAGGTTTTTATTTCATATTTTAACCCTAATCCGTCGTTCAGATGATTTTTCACCCATTTTCAACTTTGGGATGCTATAGCTTTGCTATATATTTATCAAAGTGATTAATGCTTCTTGTATTTGTAGCAAACCAACATAAGTTTTAGAAATCATCTACAACATATTGATTACACTGCACAACAGCATGTCTGTTGCATGGAGTTTTTTACATGAATCTGAATCGTTTTTCCACGCTGTTTTCAAAACCATACTCCGTTTTTATGTAACAGCTCTAGTTTTTCCCAAAAATGGGCGTGTCACTTTTTCGAATTTTCCTCGGCTTTTTTCTCGTTTTCGACTGTTATTTCTGAACCAATAATCCTATCGACATAATTTTTATATCGTTACACTTACAACATTTCACGCCATCTTTCCTGACATTAATCAATTTTATGCGTTCTAAATGGGCGTGGTAATAAGGTTTCAAAGTAAGAAAATATTGAATTTCAAGGCGTTTTTTCTGATGGCGAAAATTGTACTGATGTTTCATAAATCAAGTTTCGAAGTATATGAATATCTTAAGAAGAAACATCAAGCAATACAACACAGCCAAATTATTTGGCGGAATACACATTCGCATCGAAATAATAATAAAACTGTACCATAGCGATTTTCATCTCTTTTCATACCTTTTCCTTAAAAAATTAGGAGCCTCAAAATATGCTCTTTTATATGTTCAAATTTTAGTTTAGAATACAAGCAAAACACAAAAATATTTTGAATTTTTCGAAACAAAAAAAAAATTAAAAACTTTGCATATTTTCAGGCCCCTAATTTGTTAAGGAAAAAGTATGAAAAGTGATGAAAATCGCTATGGTACATTTTTCCTGTTATTTCGATGCGAATGTGTATTCCGCCAAATAATTTAGCTGTGTTGTATTGCTTGATGTGTCGACTTTCATTATACACCTAACTCGTTAATTGTTTTACAAAAAATGTGTATGTTTTTGACCATCAAAGAAAACGCCTTAAAATTCAATTTTTTCCAACTTTGAGGTCCAATTACCGCGGCATTTTAACACTTATAAAAATAATTTGCTTTGGAAAAGAAGCCGTGCGGTGTTGTTAATGCAATAAGGTGAAATCATGTCAATCGGTTTCTTGGTTTAGAAACTACGATCGAAAATATGGAAGAAGTTGAGGAAAAACTGAAAAAATGGCAGGGTACCTATATCTCACAAACTAGAGCTGCTAGAAAAAATTGAAGGGTAGATTCGGAATCAGCGCACCCAAATGAGTAATGCCCGGTTCTGACTATGCCATATATGGTGTCATTTGTAGTCAGTTAAATGAGAACGGGTTGTCATATGGTGTCATTTGCGTTTGCCTGCATGTATGACTACAATTTGCCATACGAAACGACAATCAAATGAGAACGATCGAATGTGTCGAACAAACGATTTGACTACATTTGATGAGAAAACCAAAAATGTCAACATGCTGGCAAACTTTGTCATATGTATTTTTGGTCAGTTTTGCCGTGCAATGAGAACACATTTGACGACATAGGACGAACATGACATATATGGCAGTGTTTGTCGTCAGTGAATATGACACCATATATGACATAGTCAGAACGGGGCATAAGAAACAGTAGAAAAACTCCATGCAACAGAAAAAAAGTGTTTTTTTGTTGCGCTGTGTTATTTCATTATAACGGTGAGTACAAAAAAAGTTACGTGGGCGACGTTTGGGTGAAATTTCACCCATATACAAATTGTATGGAAACTCAACGTAACACATACAGAAAATGCCATAAAATTACGTCACTGTATTGAAAGTTTTGAACTCCTTTTATAGGCAAAACATTTTTAGAGATCAATGGACCTCCTCAGTTTAACGGGAAAGTAATAGCTGATTATATTAGTTCAACTAAAGGTGGTATAACTCGCTATGCTTGAAGTCGGGTGTCAGCAATACAAGATGCCAGTGAAGACCAATGTTAAAGATAATAACTGACTAAACTAATGTTGAAGTTTTGCGAGTTTTTGGCAGTGCATGGATTAGCATTGTTTATATTCGGGCATATTTTGGTATTTTAATTTTGAGTGGTCGAATGGAGAATCTCTTGATAATCTGTAGAGTTACACAACAGGCAGACCAAACTTTCGTTATGTCGGTGACAAAAGCACTCGCCAAGAACGTAACGATTTTAATGAAGAATGACACCCATAAGAGATATATCAGATAAGTATGTTTAGCGACAACTGCTATGTACGTCCTATGAAAAGGACACTAAGTAAACCAGGGAATGTGGGTGAAAAAAATTACCCGAAATTATATCGTTTTGCAATAAGTCAAAAGCAATAGTTGACACTTCAGACCAATACGTTGTTCACTAACTATACCGTCAAGCGAAAAACGAATCGCTGTCGTTCCCAGCTGGCATTACAACAAAAAGTACAAGCGGCGAATTTTTCTTGAAGACTTAGATTTGAGATTAGTAAAGCTAAAGATTTTGCGTAGAGCAACGTTACCGAAAGGAAAATCTTCATGCTAACTTCTTATCTCAATACAGCCATTTTTGCAAACCTTCGTCAGAAAATCAGAGCGGAAAAAAGTAAAAAACTATTGAAACACGGTGCCAGTTGGGTATAAAAAAAGATCGAAAGGCATATTCTGCTTGCAATTCTTGAAAAAACTATACATGTGGTGAACACAAAGTTTTAGTTACCTACTGCCCTTCCTTCCCCCCTTTCCCCATTCGCTTGAAATGTGTGCTGTAACATATGTTGAAAAAAAGTATTACATACACATTAAAAAACGGGTGAAATTTGTTGTATATCACAACGGGTCTCATAATAGGCCTCCGAGTGGGTCTCTTACAGAGGCAGCTACAATAAACTAACCTAACCTAGTTGCCCTAATTACAAAAAAATATAGACAAATTTGTTAACTTATTTATCTGTAAGACAACAAAGATAATAAAGATTAAAGATAACACAGCGCAACAAAAAAACACTTTTTTTCTGTTGCATGGAGTTTTTCTACTGTTTCTTACTAATTTGGGTGCGCTGATTCCGAATCTACCCTCCGATTTTTTCTAGCTGCTCTAGTTTGTGAGATATAGGTACCCTGTCATTTTTTCAGTTTTTCCTCTACTTTTTCCATATTTTCGATCGTAGTTTCTAAACCAAAAAACCGATTGACATGATTTTCACCTTATCGCAGTAACAACACCGCACGGCTTCTTTTCCGATGCAACTTATTTTTATAAATGTTAAAAATTGGATCTCAAAGTTGGAAAAAATTGAATTTTAAGGCGTTTTCTTTGATGATCAAAAACATACACATTTTTTGTAAAACAATTAACGAGTTAGGTGTATAATGAAAGCCGACACATCAAGCAATACAACACAGCTAAATTATTTGGCGGAATACACACTCGCATCGAAATAACAGGAAAAATGTACCATCGCGATTTTCATCACTTTTCATACTTTTTCCTTAAAAAATTAGGGGCCTGAAAATATGCAAAGTTTTTAATTTTTTTTTGTTTCGAGAAATTCAAAATATTTTTGTTTTTTGCTTGTATTCCAAACTATAAATGGAACATATAAAAGAGCATATTTTGAGGCTCCTAATTTTTTAAGGAAAAAGTATGAAAAGAGATGAAAATCGCTATGGTAAAGTTTTGTTATTATTTCGATGCGAATGTGTATTCCGCCAAATAATTTGGCTGTGTTGTATTGCTTGATGTTTCTTCTTAAGATATTCATATACTTCGAAACTTGATTTATGAAACATCTGTACAATTTTCGCCATCAGAAAAAACGCCTTGAAATTCAATATATTCTTACTTTGAAACCTTATTACCACGCCCATTTAGAACGCATAAAATTGATTAATGTCAGGAAAGATGGCGTGAAATGTTGTAAGTGCAACGATATAAAAATCATGTCTATAGGGTTATTGGTTCAGAAATAACAGTCGAAAACGAGAAAAAAGCCGAGGAAAATTCAAAAAAGTGACATGCCCATTTTTTGCAAAAACTAGAGCTGTTACATAAAAACGGAGTATGGTTTTGAAAACAGCGTGGAAAAACGATTCAGATTCATGTGAAAAACTCCATGCAACAGACATGCTGTTGTGCAGTGTAACAAATTATTTTTTATTTTAATTGGTCAAAAAATTCATTAAAACAATGCAAAGTACCATATATGTGAGTTTTTTTGAACGTCGGATGAGGGTTAATATTTTTATTCAATTTTATTGAAATACATTTTTTCTAAAAATAATAATGTTTTTTAAATAAACTTTTAACAATTTTTGGGCCTTTTTCAGGAGAAGTTCGGTACACAAAGTTTTTTATTGAATATTTTAATATTTTTAACAATTTTATTTTATTTTTTCACATAAACTTTAACAAATTTTGTACCTCATCAGATGTTTCGAACATTTTTCGAACACCGAAAAATATTCGTTCAATTATTTTGAATTTTGACTACTTTTTCAAAGTGTCCAGCCAACGAAGAACCCAGTAAATCACAATTCTCTTAACCCTTTGTTGACACCACAAAATGTTGATGAAAAAATATTTATCTAACTATTTTGATGAAAAAGTACTTGTTCAATTATTTCTCACTTGAAATAATTGTCCAATGTTGGGTATTTTCGAAAAATGAAAAGCACGTTGTCAATGTTTTGATTTGGAGTACTTTCACCAAGTTTGAAATCCATAGACCTAGTTTGAAATCCATAGTTTCTTCCTACAAACTTTTAATCCCTGGTTGACACCGCCAAATTGCGATTTTTTTTAATGTGAAACACGTATGGAATTATTTCTCATTTCAAATGCTTTCAACATATTTGAAGATAAAAATTCTATGAAATCATTCCATACAAACATTTAACCCATCGTTTACTTCGTGAGATTTTGATTTTCGAAATAATGCAAGACCCTTTTCAATTTTTTTTCGATTTGAAATGTTATTTCAAAGTCAATAGGTCCTTTGGTTAATTGTTGCCCCTGTAAATTTTCATGTTTTGAAAACTTGAAAAATAAGTGTGGAATTATTTTTGATTTAGAGTAACTTTCACCAGTCAATCATGTTTCTTCATTGAAAACCTTGACCTATGTTTTGCCTCTTTAGACCCCGAATTTCCATTTGAACGGAGATACATTTTTTAAATGATCTACAGTTCAGATTTAACGTTTTTAACTTCAGCAGTGTGGGTTGGGCCGCCAGAAAATCAGTCAAACATTCTGTACAGAAAATTATTGAATCTTCAATCTTCGACTGTAACTTTTCGTACAAATTTCAAACGAAAATCTAACTTATGACAGTTTGGAAAAGTAAACTTCCCACCGGCAGCGGTGAAACTGGGCCAGTGAAATAAATCTCAACAGCACAATTGCAAAAATTCTTCAACTGGTTGGTCATTGTTTTTGTTTCGAAGGTGTTTCTACACCTTCAAATGGTCTAACGGCACTGCAATCAAGATGACACCGATCATGGCTGTCGCGTCAGTGGTGCAAAGAGATTGAAATGACACTTGAGCGGCAAAGGCGATGAGAGAGTCCCGCACGAAAACCAGAAGCTCCAAATAGTTCGCCGAAGTGGCTGCTACCAGCGACGGGCAGCGAACACCGACACGCTGGCCGCATGTCAATGAGTGCCGGCACCAACGACGGCGGCGTGTGAGAACCGTCGAGCGCATGTCGCCCAAAACAAAAAATTAAAAAAAATAATACATTTTCGAATTAGGCAGCAAGTAGAAATTGACAATGTCCACAACTTTTCACCATTTTATGTAAAAAAAAAAAATTCCAACAGCGTCGAAATCAAATCACTCGTCGAAACGTGTTAAGCACAAGAAACGCGAGAAATGAAAGCGACGAGAAGAAAAAAATCCAAATGCGACAGGCAGTCAGAATTTTTGTGTTTCCGAAAACACGCTAAAATGAGCAACAACAACAACAAAAATAATAACAAAAATAACAAGAGCAACAAGAACATTTTTAAAGGATTTTCATTGACTTAGTTAATTTCTTGTAATAATCGATTAGTTGTTGTTGCACAAAGCCCATAAAGCGCCCAAAATTTGTGGTTTCTTGCTGTTGCAGTTGTTGTTGTTTTCAATTTGTCAGTCAACGCGCGCAGTTTATCCGTTTTTCTGTCCGTCCATTGCGTTGTCTGTCCGCAGGTCTACATTTACAGCTGTGCGTGCATGAACTGGCGGCCAGTTGAATAATAATAATATATGTATATGTGAGCATAAATGTATATATGTGTTTGTGAATTTCATTTTGTCATTTGTCGACATTTCATTGAGGAATTTATGTGTTGCACTCGAAACGTGACAAGTTTATGAAGATTTATTGAGTTCGAAAAAGTTACGTTTTTCTTTCATTACTCGAAAAAAAGCTCAAGCTGTCCAAAAGTAATCACTGCGCCGGGCGTTGGTGTTTAAATGTTGTATTTAAATAATTGACGCCTGTTAATTCTCACGATCGACGAACATCGAATGTTGAATGTCTGCTGCGTTCAATGCTTTCAAAACATTACTGTTTCGTTGTTTGTAGTAAACATTCAATTCAATTACTCATTGTCGCCAATCTTTCATGTAAGCCTCAGCATAAAAATTCAAGTATATAAAAATGTGCGCATGCGCATTCGTGTCGCCCATTGATTTTTTTAATTCGCTCATTAAAATGCAATCATCACACGCAGCGCATCATTGCCGACAATCGGAATAGCCCAGCCGGCGCACTAAACACGTCCGACTACGTGCTGCGTCGCCACGCTCTGCCCGCCTGCCTTCCCGCCCAGCCACGGCCTACACTCCATTGTATTTTATTGCCTGAATTTGTGTTGTGTTGTGTTTGTCAACGTTGCTTCTTTGGAAATTTTAATTTGCAGCCAAAAATCAAAAATTGTCCCCCTCGCTTCGCCGCCCCAAAACATGACATGATTTTGTGTAATTTGTTGCTTTATTGGTCGCTCAAGTTTTGGTCTCGTCTTGCCGCTGCAGTTGCTGTCGCTCATGCAATTGCGAACGTTGGCTGAATATTATTTTGCAAACATATTTTTCGCCGTCATTCGACCAGTATTTTAGCAATTGAAGTGTCTACTGAATTTTGCGTATTGTTTAACAAATAGAGCAATTTCTTTGCATTTCATAAACGGTTTTTGAGTGAGCAAAAATTGCTGTCAAATAAATCCTTTGAATTTTAAATATTTGGTGATTTTTGTGGCACAGTTAGTCAACGAAACACATTAACTCGAACGTGCCAGCTGCCCAATGACATTATCTCCATTTGACTGTTGCGAAATAAAACAAAAATATATACAACTATTTTTATATTCAGAGTACAAATTAGTTTGGTACGTTTTCAACAGATTGCTCTGGCTATTGTGAATGGTTCATAATGAGAGCTGATGGAGCTGGTTCCAGAGTGGTTAGACATCTGTCAAATACACCTAAGTCTGTTTTTACACGGTAGATTGGTTCCAGAAGAAGCCGTGTAAAAAAAAACCGTGTAAAAAAAGACATTGATCGTATACAAAAATGGGTGATTTGTTCCTAATCTCTAAAACCTATTAAAATTTCTTTACCAAACACGTCTTATTGCATTGACAGTTCACAAAATATTAACACGTTTCAATTGCTCTGACCAGTAAATTTTATTGTATGCACATAAAGGGAATTCCCCTAAATTAGTGCTATTCACATTTGCTTTGACCAGTAAAAATTGCTTGTACGCGCTAAAAGGGAATTCACTTAAATCTTTAAGCTAGTGTTCGCAAACTATCGATAGCACTATCGATACTATCGATGGTTTCAGACTTTTTTCTTTCATAAATACTTTTTTGTGATATGAACATACTTCGCAAAAATTAAATTTGACAAAAAAAATTTAAGTACATAAAATTTCAAATCGTGCTAAATGGAATAAAATCGTGTAAAAAAATTAAAAATATTCAATTTTCAAACCGTGTTATATCAAAACCGTGTAATAAAAGACCGTGTAAAAACAGACTTAGGTGTATACCATTTAAAATCGCTTTGAACTTATAAAAAAATCTAGTTTTTTACTATGTTGAATATGTTTAAGTTTGTTTTACTAAGCAGCTTTTTCCGGAGGTTTTGGTTTTTTGCATTAATTGTAAGAAAAGTACAACTAAAGCACATCGAAAGCTTGTACAGGGTTTTCCAACAAGAGGTGTTATTTTGGTATTCAAAGAAAAATGTAATTTTTTGAGATAAATGATCGGATGTTTATTTCATAATAAATAGGAAGGTATGCCGTTAATAATGAAAAACAACATCAGCCAAATGGCCACCACGACCACGCTTACAGGACCATATCCTTTTCATGAAATTTTCCATAACCCAATCGCAAAGTGGCTGCCCTATGTCCTCGATAGCCTCACGAATTCTATCTTTGAGGTCTTGAATCGACGCTGGGCCCCAAAGGAAGAAGTCGCAAGGTGTTAAATCACAAGATCTCGGTGGCCAATTGTGATCACCTCTTCCAGAGATAACACGGTCCGGAAACTTTTCCCGTAAAAGAGCAATGGTTTCGTTGCTTGTGTGGCACGTAGCGCCGTCTTGTTGAAAGTAAACGTTGTCCAGATCAATACCATCCAACTCCGACCATAAAAAATCATTAATCATCTCTCGATGGCGCAATCCATTCACCGTAACTGTTGATCCAACCTCATTTTCGAAAAAGTAAGGTCCAATGACCCCGCCGGACCATAAACCGCACCAAACAGTCACACGTTGCGGATGGAGAGGCTTCTCAACAATAACTCTTGGGTTTTCCGAGCCCCATATGCGACAATTTTGCTTGTTGACGTACCTACCGAGGTGGAAATGGGCGTCATCAGTCAAGATGATTTTTCGATGGAATTCCGGATCATGTTCATGCATTTCAAGGACCCAATCAGCAAAGACACGACGTTGCTGATGATCGGTCGGCTTGAGTTCTTGTGTTAACTGAACTTTATAAGCCTTAAGGGGGAGTTCTGTAGTAACAGCTCGTTTTCTTAGGTGTTTTTTGAAATTCTACTGTGAAGTAACTATTCAATTTTTTTTATGCGGGTTTTTTTCAATGTTTTATTGTACTTTTAACTACAAAATTCAGTATAAGGTTTGAAAAAATATTGATTCGTTGCTGCACTGCAGCGCCGCAAAGTGATGCCCTCCAAAAAAACATGCGTTGACGGTTCACACGATTGCTCCAGTCTGAAACATGGAAATCGGAAAATTTTTTTTTGTTGTAATCTATATGAGTGCGATTATCGTGCGACGGGAGCTTTTTTGTTTTTTATCAAAATTCTCAAAATGGCGCGACTTGAAAGTAAAAAATTTTTTTTTTCCCATTTTTTCAAATGAAAAAAATTTATTTAACACTAACTAATAACAAAATCGAAAAAAACGCTCGTCGGACGATAGCGACAACTTTTAGAAACATTTAAACAAAAAAATTATCAAAATCCGTCTACTCAATCATTTGTAATCGTGTGAACCAGTTCGAAAAACATGGTTTCGGGAAAAACGCGTTTAAAGTTTTTTGTTCTGTGGAAATTCGGCGGAGCGCGTGACGAAACCTCCTTTACAAATGACTTTCCGGTCCGAATTCATCAAAGACCTTTTTTTATACGATAGATAACAACATTACCTGTTGAAAAATGCAAAAAAAAAAAATCGATTTTTTGAAAATTTTACTACAGAACACCCCCTTAAGACCCAAGTCTTTATGCAAAATACGGTGTAATGACGTTTTTGGAATGCCGGATTCCAAAGAACGACGAGGAATCGACAAACCTGGGTTTTCTTCAACACTTTGGGCTACAGCAGCAATATTCTCAGTTGTTCTTGAGCGACGTGCACGGGTTTTATTCTTCACATCACTAACTTGTCCCAACAGCTCGAATTTTTCTACCAATTTCTGTATTGCGGTCCGACAAGGTGCTTCACGACGACCCAAAAATGCTTTAGTTTTGCGAACTGTGACTGCAAGATTTTCACCATTTTTGTAGCGAATTTTAATAACAACAGAAGTTTTCAACAGCGCATTGACTGTTGAAGCGTGTATCGTTCCATTTTTAGTAATGGCGTAATTTCTACTTGTCAAATGTCAAAGAATAAAAGCTTCAAAAGTGACAGCTACCGAAATACCGGGTGATTCAAAATAACACCTCTTGTTAGAATTTTAGCGTTGAAGACAAGCCACGCTCTGGACAGCGAATAAAATTCATAGACAAAAAATTGCAGGCATGACTTGATGAAGATCCGAGTTTAATGAAATAGGAGCTTGCAGAATCTTTGGAAGATACTAAACAAACCATCTCTGTACGACTGAAATCCATGGAAATGATTCAAAAGCAAAGCAATTGAATTAAACGAAATGACGTTTATAGACGATTTTTCATTTGCGAGTAGCTGATTCAAAGGAAAAACAAGGAGTTTTTTTCATTGAATTGTGACTGGTTGTTCCAATGGATGCAACGCAGATGCAGAAATCAAAAATTGGTTCCTAAGTTGAATCTTCTTAAAAAACGAGACATTTTTCAAGATGGAAAATCATAAAATCATAAAATAAGAAGAGATTATAAGAAGTTTATGTGAAGAAACATTAAATTAGATAAAATAAGACAGGATTATTTCAATGAAATCATAAATTTCATGCCTTCAAAGCTGCCGGTCTTTGTAGAGTTTCAGAATGTCACAATCCAGAGCTTCAAAAGAAGCTATGATAAAACAACAAATCATGAACAATAACAACAACAACCAGCATTTGTCAACTATAGAATTTTCTTAACCCATTTTTTACCGCCGTGTCTTTAAAGACACGGCAACTTTGAAAAACTCTGAAAATTACAGTTTCTAACGCACATTAAATATTTTTACATTATCGGAAACCTACATTCGTTGGCTTTCAAACTGCGAACTATTTCCGAATTTTAGGGTTTCACTTAAAGTAAAACTGGTATAAACAGGATCACCTTTTTTAAGGGTTTTTAAAAAAACACAAAATGATTTTTTGCTTTCAATAAAACACTTAATCCTGCTTACCAAAAGAACAAAGTTGACATACAAATGATGAAATTTTCAGTTTTCTAAAGTTTTAAGCGTGTTCTAACTAACTTGAAATATTTTGGTGTGTCTTTAAAGACACGCTGGCAAAATACGTAAGCCAAATTCGGCAAAATTCCACATTTTTCAAGTTTAAGTTACTTAATTGTTAAAAGTTTGTAAAAATTGTAATAAAGTTAATTGTTAAAATACGCATCGGAAGTAGTTGCAACCCAGGAGAAAGTTGAAGAGAATGCAATTCTCTGTACATTGAGATACAAATTTAGCATATTTTTTATCGGTAGATCGAAATCAGCATTATAGTGGGCCTACCTACCTGCACGGACATATAACTATATGAAGATAAGACTTGTACTGCATATATTAATTTAAGAAAATATGTAACCATTGCCCTTTTTGACAAGAAACACAGTTTTTAAGTTAACAGATTTTTATTTTGATTGAAATATATATGGATATGCGATGTATATGTATTAGGCTGGATTTAGTGTTGTATGGAGATTCTTAATAATGGGTTCTCGATGCTCCGTTGTTGCTCTTAGAGGGTTAAAATCGATGAACGACCCCCCTAGTTTTCCTTACTGAACATTTCTTTCTAACATAATCACCCATATCTCCAACCCTTAATGGGGCTCGTTTTTATAAAATGGGCTCCCATTGCTCCCAGGTTGACCGACACCCATTTATTTTCTCTTTCGAATGTTTCTTCCAAACATACCTACCCGCTAACTCCAAGTCTTAAGGGGGCTGCCATACAAAACTGGCCATTTTCTATGCCATTGGCTCCCCACTTGCAAATGTAGTAGTTAAATAAGCGAGAAAACATCGTTTTTCGGAAATTACTGAACCGAATTAAACGATTTATTCAGCGATCACCAACATTCTTGAGTACAACAAATACAAAATTAATTGAGTTTCAGAATCGGATTTGTGACGTTGTCAACTTTTGGGTTTCTACAAAGCAAAAATCAGAATGTATTGTCGAAACCCCATTAACCATCCCACTTTGAAACTAATTGCAATCGTAATTGAGTGTTAAGAAAAAATTGCCGGCCTCGATAGCTCAGCGGGTAGCGCGCTGGCTTCGCATACCGAGCGCCCCGGGTTCGATTCCTGGCTAGTGATGGGACGATTAATCATTTGATACACAATAATCGATTTTTTTCAATTCACGATTTAATTGCATTGAAAAATGGGTTTCGATTAATCGAAACGTTAATCGATTAGATGCTAAAATAATCGAAAGAAAACGTTTCACTACCTTTTTTCTTCGCGCAAAATACAAATTTGAGACGGACACTTTGATGCGATGCTGATTTTGATTTATGGGCCCATCACAAGTTGCTGGCTCCGATCGTCACAAAAAAGACAACGATCTAACCCAAATTCAGGATGAGCTTAGCTTTTTTTTGAATGCTCCCGTTTTGAAACTAAAGCGCAACGCCATCAATGCCTGTGAAGAAATGCGAACAGTGTACCCTAAGCTTTATATAGTTAATAAATAACTCGTCGGTACTGTTATCTTTTAGGAACTTTGGTACCAGCAGGAGTTCTGCTCCAAAACTAGGTGCAACTGCCACTGAAAAGAGGCACACTGCAATGAACAAATAAAATACAAATACATATTTTTCCTTTAATATGTACTTACTTTCATTAATTAATTCATTGTTATTGTTTTTATAAGGCACATGGTAAAAATTTACCTTTTAACATACTTAAAATTAGACGGTTAAGTTAAAATATTAAGAAAATGATTCGATTATTCGATTAATATCCATTTCTTTCGATTAATTGCAATTAATAATCGCTCTGTTTCAATTAATCATATGATTCATTAATCGATTAATGAATTTTTTTCCCATCACTATTCCTGGCTTGGGCTGGAAAAAACACTAATCTACTTCTATGGCTATCCCATGAAGCAGATGAGAATTACAAGAATCGCACAAGTGCGCTCTTGGCAGGCAATGGCAAAACCTACAAGTGTGAAAGAAAAAAACTGCCAATCGCCGTTCGAATTCGGCGTTAAACTGTAGGTCCCCTCCCCTCCCTTTCCCCATCCGCTTGAAATGTGTGTTCTATGACATGTTGAAAAAAACAGTGTTGCATACGCATTTCAAAGGGTGGAATCTGTGGTATCACAACGGGCCCGTTAAGAGGCCTAAGCCTAGGCGTATACGGACACGCAGGCCTCACACGCAGCACAGCTCAGCGTAGTTCAATTTTTTGTAAATAATGCAGTACCATATGACAGCGTATACAGCGACATAGTCGCGTGAGTTACATATGTAAACGCCAATACAACTCCCGACAAGTTCGATGAATTCTTGCACTCAATAACTGTAAACAAAGTTGCAAACTCAACAATAAAATAACAAACTGCAAACATGCAGTTTGCGCAATACTATGTAGACTAAATACCAAGTAAGTGACCCAAATTAAATTAATGTAGACATAAGCACTATTGATTAAAATAAGAGGTTTGTTGGTAATCAATAAAGTTGGCAAAAGCCAGTCTGCAACTACTCTCCAGCCGAGTCTGGTAAAATAATCGCTTGTTGACTTTTTTTAAAAAACCGTTCGCGACGAAAAATTATAAAATTGGCGCAGTCGGTAGGATCCTTTTATTTTTACAAGGATTCAGTGATTCGAACCGCGGTCGGTCTACCTCAAAGATAACTTGTATCACACCCAAACAAATTCTGCGATTCCCCAGGGACCCTCCAGAATATAAATCATTAAAAGCAAACTGTGCAGTGCAAACTGGGACATCAGAGTGGAGTGAACAAAGGCAAGGAGTGCTAGTGACCACCTCAGATTAATCAACAGTGACACCACAGGCAAGGACCAAGGGTCAGTGAGCAAAAGCATCACGGGTAATTCAAAGCGACAGAAGGACTTCGATAAACGGAGAATGGCGCAGGACTCGACACAGGTGCCGACAGTGAGTTTGTTAGAGGAGTTGGCACGGAAGGACCAACAACTGGAGCAGATCCGAGCAGCATATCTGGACCTCCAGCAGCATTACCAACGAGACACCATGATGGTTAACGAAAGGATCCAGAAGAACGTACGACACATGCCGACGTTTACCGGGAGCGGCGAGGTCACCATCAACTCATTTTTCACGGGCGTGGAATATTTGCTGTCCACTCTAACCAACGAGGCGGAACGGAAGGAAGCAACGCGATGCATATTCTACCAGAAGATTCAAGGTGAAGCGAAGGACACAATCATAAACATCCCTCAACCAGAAAATTGGGAAGCAATCAAGAGGATCTTGAAACTTCGGTACCGGCCAGACACCGAACCGCACCAGATTTACCGGAGGATCTGCAATCTAAAAATTATTAATGTAAGTGAACTAGCAATAGAAATTCAAAAATTAAAATATAAGGCGGACGAACTAACAACATACTACCAAGGCGACCATGGTATCGACCTATCTAACATTGACAGTATACTAATCAACACCACTAAAGAGATGACGCAGGGCACATTATTAGACAAAATATATGACGAAAAAGAACTAGGAACCATATTAGAGATAATGAATAGCCGACGATACGAAAACACTTGCATTCGACCCGAGTTCAAAAAATACCGATCGAAGGACGAACGACCATTTGGCAGAAATAGCCCTCCCCGGAATACCAACGTAGAACATCACGGACGTCAAGGACAATACACTAACCTTAGACCAAACAACAATAATTACTATAATAATAATGAACATAAGGCAGAACACAGGAAACAAGACCAAGAATATATTAATAGAAATCGAGGATACCAGGACAACAATTCAGGGCAAAGAAGATACAATCCACAATCACCGCATCAAAGCCAAGATTATCAGCGATACAATTCGGGACAGTTCAGGCAACATCAACAGTCAGGAAACCCTAGGAACGGTTCAGGCCAAGATCGCCAAAACCCAAATAGGCAAAGACTGGTGGAGCCCATGGAAGTAGATAATATTGTAGCGCACAATAACAGACACCAAGTAGCAGGACACCCTGGCCAACGTCCAAGCCAAGATCGCTGGAACGAGGCCCGGCAAAGCCAAGAGAGTCTCAGGGACAATTATGATGTAGAAACGGAAATCAACAATTCAGTGTTTTTTACGAAACAGCCTCGGAATGCCTACCAAGAATAGAACTAACAATAGGAAATACAAGATATGCAGCGCTTATAGACACAGGAGCAACATTGAGCTTGATAAGCAGCGAAGTAAATGACTTTAAAAAAATAAAACTAAAAAGACCACTAACATTTAATACATTGACAAATAAAGGTACCATAAGTCAGGAGGTGCACACAAAAGCCCCGGACGAATTTAATCTGCCAGATAACGCAAGAGTCAGGTGGAAAGCCACACCATTACAAGGGCGAAAGTATAATTTTATAATCGGCATTGATTTACTAAACTTTCTTAATGCATTAATAGATATTGAAAGAAAAGTCATAATCCTGAATCAAAAGGAAAGCAAATTTTTGAATAATCCATATACTTTAAATGAAATTTGTACATTAGAGCACACAACAGAGGAGCGATTGAAACTAGACTATCTCAATGCAGAAGAATATAAGGAAGTGACGAAAATAATAAAACGATTCGGACAACTGTTTTTTAAAGAAGGAGACACACTAACAAGTACTACCGAAGTACAACACGAAATTAAGACTACAACAGACCAACAATTAAATTCCAAGTTATACAGATATCCGCCCCAACATGAGGAAGAAGTGAGGAGACAAATTAAAGAAATGGAGGAACAGGGCATAATCAGGAAGAGCAAGTCTAGATACTCAAGTCCTCTAATAGTAATACCAAAGAAAATAGACAATTCAGGGAAACGGAAATATAGAATAGTAGTCGATTACAGAAAATTAAATGAAATTACGATAGACGACAAATACCCGCTGCCAAATATAGATTCGATACTGGACAAACTTGGAAGGGCCCAATACTTCACAACAATAGACTTAGCAAAAGGGTATCATCAGATAGTAGTCAAAGAAGAAGATAGACAAAAAACAGCGTTTGTCACACCCCATGGTCTGTACGAATTCATAAGGATGCCATTCGGACTAAAAAACGCACCGGCCACCTTCCAACGCCTTATGAATGAAATTTTGAGGGACCACATTAACAAAACATGTGTTGTTTACCTAGATGACATTTTAATCTTCAGTACCACGTTACAGGAGCACGTTAAAGCAATAAACGAAATATTCAGAATATTAGAAGAGAAAAATTTAAAAATACAGATAGACAAATGCAATTTTATGAAAAGGGAAACAGAATTTTTGGGACATATTTTAACAGAAGAAGGACTCAAACCAAATCCGAACAAAATAGAGGTAATAAAAAACTTAGAACTGCCAAGGACCGAAAAACAGATCAAAAGTTTTTTAGGGATTACGGGATATTACCGCAAATTTATCCGAGATTACGCGAAAGTAGCGCAGCCTATGACCAAATATTTAGCAAAAGGAACAAAACTCAATGTAAAGGACCCCACATATATAGAAGCGTTTGAAAAACTAAAATATTTAATTAGTTCCCACCCCGTCCTTCGGTTCCCAAATTTCGAAAAACCGTTTACCTTAACGACAGATGCGTCAAACTACGCAATGGGAGCAGTTCTTTCACAAGAAGGACACCCCGTATGTTTCGCATCAAGGACACTTAACAACCATGAAAGGAATTACTCTGCAACAGACAAAGAATTTTTAGCCATAATGTGGAGCGTTAATTACTTTAGACCATATCTTTATGGGAGACAATTTAAAATCCTAACAGACCACCAACCCATAAAATTTTTACATGCAAAGTATAAAGGAAAAGACCTATCGCCAAGGCATCAAAGATGGTTACTAAAATTGGGAGAGTACCAGTTCGAGATAGAGTACTTGAAAGGAAAAGAAAATAAAGTGGCAGATTTTTTGAGCCGAATAAAAGAAAACGAGGAGGATATTAAAGAAGAATACGACTCCAACCCAAATAGCCTTACACAGGAAGTTGACGATTCAGATACACTGAACAATATTGAAGATGATGCAACCGTAGCCACCATCCACTCAGCAGAAGAAAACCTGCAAGACCATATTCCGATTAAAGAAGAAATAGTGAATAAATATAAGACGCAAATTGTAATAACAAACAATAAAACGGAGGAAATAAAATTTACACACAATAAGCGAATTATTTTTGTAGCCGAGCACGATTTCAACAATTTGGGAGAAATATTTAGAAAATATATAGGAAAAGGAAACGTCGGAATATTTTCAGAACTAACAGATAATAAGTACAATGTAGTGCAACAAAAGCTCATTGAGATGTTTTCAAATGATAAAACAATTAAATTTATAAATTGTACAAAAAGGGCTCGAGACATCGACACAGAAGTAGAAGCCATTAAACAAATTTCGCTTTATCACGTCAGGGAAAGCATTCATTCAGGTATTCAAGAAACGTACAATCAGATTAAAGACAAAATCTACTACCCGAAATTATTGGAATTAATCCAGATGGTGATAAATCAATGTGACATATGCCAAGAAGTAAAGTATGATAGGAAACCAATAAAACCAAAATTCGCACACACTGAAACACCAACAACAAAAAATGAAATAGTACACATTGACACATACGTAATAAAAGGTTATCACTTTCTAACGACGATTGATAAGTTCACGAAATTCGGAGCGGCCTATTCGCTAAATGACAGAAATCACATAACAATAATTGAACAGCTAGAGGACCACTTCGCAAAGATTGGCAAACCAAAAAAGATAATAGCGGATAACGAATTCAGAGCGGCAAGAATAAAGGAGTTCCTAGATAGCGAAAATGTTGAAATACACTTGACCAAACCGCATAGCCACACGGGCAATGGGGACGTAGAACGATTCCACAATACAATGACAGAAAAGTTTAGAATAATATACAAAACCAATAAAGACTTACCAATCAAACAACTAATACAAAAAACAGTAAGAAATTACAATGATAGGTACCATTCCACTATAAAGGGCACCCCTAACGAAGCGCAACAGGGCAAAATGGATGAGCATAAAATTAAAATAAACATAGAGGAAAGTAAAAGAAAATCGAGAGAAAAATTAAACCTAAACAGAGAAAATTATAAAGAAGAAAGACAGGAAGGGTTCATAAAAAACTACAAAGCGGTTAGGCACAAGGAACAACCGAAATATAGAAAAGCAAATTTAGAAAATATTCACCCGTGCAATATAAAAAGACTCTATAAATTTACAGATGGGAATCATATTCATACTGACACTGATGTGGACAAACCAAACTAAAGCAGAACTATACTGGAAAGAAATAACAACCCAAGCCGGCTTTGCAGACATTCAGACAAGGACCCAACCAATAGTCACAAAGACGAACATAATCCTACATATGATCGACCTAGGTAAAATAGAAAACATCTTAAACGCATTGACAGACAATATAGTACAAACTAAAGCAGAACATAAAGACATATTATACCAAGAACTAGTAGACACAAGAAATAAATTTCTAACATTAGTACCAAAAGTTACCAGACAGAAACGCGGACTTATAAACGGAGTAGGAAACATATCAAAATGGCTATTTGGCACAATGGACGAAGACGACAGACGTGATATTCAAAATCACCTCTCACAAACCAAGAACGACATAGATCAACAAATACAAATTAATGACTACTTCAACGCCACAATAGAACAAATAAATGATATTGTAATAAAAGATAGAAAAAAGATTAAAAGTAGTTTAAATGCTATTAATAAGTTTATAACCGAAGAAGAAAAACAAAACGCATATATAGAACAACTAACAAAAATACAGCTACTAAAATCAAAAATAGAACACATCCAGGATAATGTAGTATCCGCTAAATACGGGATAATACACCCTAACATATTATCAGGCACAGAAATAGAAAGATACGAAATCGATTACAATAAACTCATGTATGTAAGTTAACCCGACGACGTCGCAACCCGCCGCCACAAACTAAACCGGCGACTCTGCAGCCCGCTACATCGTTGCGTAAGCAAACAACACTGCTGTCGTCGTCGCCAGCGCAGGCCACCGACCCAGCTACTTCGCGGTAGCTGCCGTCAGCAGATTCGAACAATGCTGCTGGCGATCGATCGTTCGATTCTTGCACGGGTTGCAAGATCAGCGAATCGTGGACATTGCTGCTGATGGTCGATCGATCGCTTGCACGAGCTGCAAGATCAGCGAAACGATACGGCGCGCACGGAGTAGGGCTTTAGGGTAGGTTTAAGAATTGGTGGCGGTTAATTCACTAAGGCAGCTTAAGTAGAACGGAGCTCACGAAGCTCCAAGAAAAGCGAATAAATAAACTTACTGAGACTGTCAACTCTCTCCTTGGGGAGGCCAAGAAGAAACAAATTGACACTGCTCACCTCTATGAGGTTGCCTTGGCCAGAAATAGAATTCTAACAAATGAAATTCAGAACTTAATGCTTTCTATTGCACTAGCTAAAATAAACGTTGTAAATCCGACAGTCCTAGATGATTCGGGCATAAAGCTAGTGGTTAACGAGCAGCTCACAAGTGTAAGTGTAGCGGAAGTTATGGAAGTATCTAGTATTAAGGTTTTGCAGAATAATGATGTTCTACATATTATTATAAAGTACCCTAAACCTAAGCTTAGTTGTAAGAAAGTTAGCATTTTCCCGGTCGCGCACAACGGAATGGTCCTGTCTCTTCTGGATAGTAGCGTCGTGGCCGACTGTAGTGGACTGACGGTGGCGGTCGTTGAGTGCGCCCCAACAACAACGTCGACATTCTGCAGGGAAAGGACTGATTCGACCTGCGCTCTACAATTGTTCTCCGGCGGCGTGGCACATTGCAAAACTCGTCCTAACCATCTGGACCCATTAGTTGTCATAGACGACGGTATCGTTGTAATCAATGACGGTACTGTCAGGGTGCAAGGGACTGGTGATACTGAAAGAACTGTCACCGGCACTTATCTCCTGACATTTGAGGGAGAAGTCCAAATCAACGGCACCACGTATGTCAACCGGAAAGGAGTTCCGATGCGTCAACCTATTACGGCTGCGCTCCCCCTGCTAAACATAACTGGCCATCAGGACATCTTGAGTCTTCCCCTCCTGCACCGAATGAACATGGAGAACCTGCATTTTATTGGCGAAATGAAGCAAAAATTGGTGACGCACCCTCTGGTGGCCTGTTGCTTAACCTCTATCCTCTTCATTGCTTGCTACGCAATCTTGGTAATAAAACGGCGCCGAAAGAAGAGAAGCAGGAAAATCGAGCTCCGTGAGGTCGTAGGAAATTTGGCCAAGACCGAGGGCGGCCTTGATCTAAGCAAGGGAGGAGTTAACCCGACGACGTCGCAACCCGCCGCCACAAACTAAACCGGCGACTCTGCAGCCCGCTACATCGTTGCGTAAGCAAACAACACTGCTGTCGTCGTCGCCAGCGCAGGCCACCGACCCAGCTACTTCGCGGTAGCTGCCGTCAGCAGATTCGAACAATGCTGCTGGCGATCGATCGTTCGATTCTTGCACGGGTTGCAAGATCAGCGAATCGTGGACATTGCTGCTGATGGTCGATCGATCGCTTGCACGAGCTGCAAGATCAGCGAAACGATACGGCGCGCACGGAGTAGGGCTTTAGGGTAGGTTTAAGAATTGGTGGCGGTTAATTCACTAAGGCAGCTTAAGTAGAACGGAGCTCACGAAGCTCCAAGAAAAGTAAATAAATAAAGAAACTTGTACAACTAGGGACAGCGTTTTTTAATAACACATATTTAGTATTAGCTATCAAGATCCTAAAAACGCTTGTGAATGTCAAATTAAGATATATCATACCAATGCCCAATAAAGACAACAACGAAATAGAAGCGAATACAGAACAAATGTTTAACTATGGAAACAAAACATACACATATGAACAAAATAAATATCTGAAAGAGCTTAAACTAAGTAAACACTGTGTAATAAAAGAAAATTGTCAGCTCACAAAAAATAGAGAACTAGAAATTATAGAAATAGACATAGATACAATTATAATAAAAAATGCAAAAAATTTGGTAATCAATCAAACATGTAACGATAGCCAAATTGTTGTAAATGGAAACATTCTAATACACTACAATAATTGTTCAATTAAAATTAACGATTATTATTTCTCAAATTGGGTCGAAAAAATAGAAGAAAAAATCATGCACACAAAAGAGCAACAAAATTATACGGTTAAAATTACATTCGATGAAATAATACAAGAACACAAAGCAAGTATACACAACATTAGCAAATTAAACACACACAACAAAGTTATATATGGATGCAACTTAATTACGGTCATTACAGTAATAATAGTGTTTGCAATTGTAATAACTAAGCAAAAATATATAAAAATAAAGTTAAATAATCGAATTCAGGAGAATTCTAATTTAAAGGAGGGAGTAGTTACATATGTAAACGCCAATACAACTCCCGACAAGTTCGATGAATTCTTGCACTCAATAACTGTAAACAAAGTTGCAAACTCAACAATAAAATAACAAACTGCAAACATGCAGTTTGCGCAATACTATGTAGACTAAATACCAAGTAAGTGACCCAAATTAAATTAATGTAGACATAAGCACTATTGATTAAAATAAGAGGTTTGTTGGTAATCAATAAAGTTGGCAAAAGCCAGTCTGCAACTACTCTCCAGCCGAGTCTGGTAAAATAATCGCTTGTTGACTTTTTTTAAAAAACCGTTCGCGACGAAAAATTATAAAATTCGTGCGACGGAGAGACGTGCCTGCGCACAACTGCGTCGCGTTGTAGTTGAAATACAGTTTCCTACGCGCAGCCGACACGTTCTCTTGCAAAAATTGAAGAATAAATTGAAAAAGTGGACAGCCAATATTACACTCAAATTATATTATATAGGTTATATTTCAAAGTCTGATTCAGACAAAGAACTCATATTACTGGGTTTATGGAATGAAAACGGAACACGTGTGCTGGTTTTCCGAGATTCGTATACGCTGTTCAAACATTTGCTGCGTAATACAGTTTAATTTGCGTTGCGCTGCCCTGTGCTGTGTTGCGTGGCCTGCGTCTCCGTATACGCCTAGGCTAAGTGTGTCTCATACAGAGGCAGGCACCGCAACCTAACCTAACCTAAGAAGAAATTATTAAATTTTTGTGAGAAAATGTGAATTTTTATTTAGCCGGCATAGGTACTCCTTGCGTAAGCAGCTTGGAGCAAAACTTGTTTTGTATGTCACAAGTAGGGATTGCAATCCCGGGATCGCGAATCCCGTAATCCCGGGATCCCGGACAATTCCAGTCCCGAAAAATCCCGGGGTTGACAAAATCCGATCCCGGGATCGAAACAAAAACAAAAAGCTTACTTTTTGCTTTTGTCACGTTGATTTCAAAAAATTTAGCCCTTCTTATTTAACACAAAAAATAAATTGCCCATTGCCTGTGACGTTTGAATAAGTGTTAATGCAACAATAGCTCTGTTTGTGTAGAACTACTTTTTACAAATTTGTACAAACTAGCTCTGTTTTGGTACTTTTCCAGTACAGATTTGCCAGTAACCAAAATCAGAAGTGCAAACAAGCTTACGCTCCATTCAAAAAAGTAAACAACCAGAATTTTTTAAAAACATGCAAGTTTAATTCTTCTTTACACTAATGTGACTTGTCACATTCACAATACGCAAGAAAAATTGTGTAAATAAGAGGATAAAGAAAGAAAAAGCTAATATAAAACCATCAGCATTTGTGAATTAAAACTATAGCGAAACGTAAATTATTGATAGTTATTACTCACACCTAATTTAATTAATTGATTGGCACGACAGCCCGCTTACGCGAGGCCTAGCTTCCCGCAACCACCCGTGTTGTGCGTGTGAATTTTGTACGCGGGTGGAAGGGACCTACAGTTTTATGCCGGTTCCGAACGGCAGGTTGGGAGCTTTTTCATAGGCAATTTTTACTCTCAGAGGTTTGCCATTTCCAGCTGAGAGGACAGCCACCGAAAGAGAAAACGAGTTTCCCGTTATTTTTTTTAGGTGTTACTACATGCAGAATTCGAACTTGCGTCGCTCTGCATGCGACTCGCTGGACCGCGCACTAACCAACTGAGCCACGGCGGCTGCTCATTACTCACACCTAGTTTCACTTATTTTGAATGGCCAAAACTTGAAGATTTATACATAATACGATTTGATGTACTTGTATTGAACCTGCTTGTATTTAGCAGGTTAGCCAGGTGATTTGGCAATTAAATGCGTTTTTAAGTTATTTGTCATAAATATTTTGTTCTTAGTTTTAAATTCAGTACACAGAATTGTATTTAATACATAGATATAATTTATTTGACTGAAAAAAAGTCTGAACTAGTTCCTTAAAGTAATATATTCAATCCCGAAAAAAATCCCGGGATCCCGGGATTGTGATTTTCAGTCCCGAAAATCCCGGGATTGCAATCCCTAGTCACAAGGACTCATTATATTCTCTGATGAGTTTCAGGCCCCTTCCGACAGTATCGTTGGCCACATGTAACTTATGCACAATGTTTTTTGCATCCTGGTAACTCAATTATGCAACTGTTTTGACTTCTGTGTCAAAATACCCACTCAGGACGAGGGTCTGACAAAAGAGAGTACTTGCTTTGGCTATATACACTCACTACACTGACGGGGCTGGTCTCTACTGGAAGGATGTGCAGCCTAGACCGTCCTACTATTCGCCAGACACGTGCAGCAGAGCTCAGAGTCTTAAGAGGCGGCAATGGCTTCTTAATGATATTTGAGTTAAAGCGATGAACATCACTATTTGGGTTGAAAGTCAGCTCGCTCAGGTATGTATTTAAAATGGAGACTTTAAAGTAATATCGTGGTTCATTTATGGGTGTCTGGACATAGCAATTTCAAAGGGAACGAAATGGCGGATTAGATGGTACAGCAGGGCTTGGAAATGAGTTGCTTGCAGAGTTTACAGAGTCGGGGCAGCACAATCTGTACCCTCTTTTGATTTTAGGTACTCAACTTTCACTTCTCCAGCTATTTCATCCAGTACGGTCGGATCTTTCACTTGCGAAATGACCACGTCGTCGTCGTTCAGTATTTCCTCATCACTCACAGCATCAACTGGCGGCGGAATATAACCGTGACCGCGTTTTCTTCATCGCTACTTTCTTCCAACATTTGGCACACTTCTGCCATTTTTGAAGTACATTCACGAGCCATTGCACAGTTAATATAACGCGGTTATATCTTGCAGTTTTATGTTTCACGTTACGATACCTAAATTCGAAGTTCACAAAAAGGGCGGGAAATAATCAGTTGATTTAGCTTTTTGTCCAATTCTTATCAGCTGGGTACTAGCAAAAAGTATGAAACATAAAGAGTGTGCATCTCATACAAGCAAAAATTTGAATGCGGGTGCTGATATCGCCACCCGTCTTCTGGATGCGGGGGGGTAGACAACAAGAGGAAACATTTGAAACGACAGCACAATGCTCTGAGCGCAAATCATAGAAACACGAATGCCGCGTCTGTGCTCACTCGTTCATTCTCGCTCAATTGTGCGAAGAGGAGGAAGACGATGTGCTGTTGTTCTTGTTGTTGCGCTGGCGAAAAGCTGAAATTGTAAAACGATTTCTATTTTCTGGCTGGCTTTTGTTCTTCTTCTATAAGCCTGCACGGCGTCGCATATTGCTCCTGAACTCACTGCTGACTGTAGTGTGCGAAAAATCATAGAAAAGAAAATATAATATGGCTGGCATGGCAACCTATATGATCGCTACAGGCAATTAAAAAATAATAAGTAATCAACAAAGACAATTAAATAAAAATGGAATTGGAAAGAAAAGAAAACGTTTTTATAAGCCGTAATAATTTTCCGTCTCGTTCTTTGGAACTTTTCTTACGGCCCACATATAATGCTTGCTTAAAAGAACTAGAATAAGAAAATCTAATATTGTAAATTTATGATCACATCATTCGCCATGGAATCATTCAGGTGTAGAACATTTAAACTATTTTTAAACGTAGGCATGCCGTAATACAATTTTCTTATGACAAAATACTTGTTTTATTATTTCTTTATTTAGTGCTTTCGCCCTATTGAAAGTCAATAGACCTATTAAATTCTGTTTTTCCATACGATCTTCTAACCCTCCGTTAGATTTCGATAAAAAAAACATTAAAACACGCATCTAATTATTTTTAATTTCAAGTGTTTCACGAATTTTGAAGTCAATATGCCTATCAGTTCATTTTTTTTCGTACTTTTCCCATATTCTCTAAATTGTAATCAAGCATGTGAAAATATAAACAAATAATTTTACTTCGAACTCGCCACGCAAAAATATTTGCAAACATTTTAAATTGGGATCACCCACCAAATTTTTAAATTAATCAAAGCATTGGCCAGCAAAAAGCCATACATCACAAACATTCGATTGCTGGTGACATTGCAGCAAAATCAATCACAACACAAAAAAGCATACACACAATAAACGACAACACCAAAAACATTAGCGAATCCCGAATCATCTTCGTTGAAACGACGATGACGATGCTTTGGTTCGTTGTTTACTCTTCGCTTGCGCTTCGACGAACAAGATCGCAAACTGTTGAGCGCGAGCCAATTTCCCGCAAGCTATGCCTCCGCTCATCTCTTCCCGCCCGCATCAGGAAACACGCTTGACAAATTTTTGAAGATGCGTATTCTTTATATTCTATATTCTTTGGTACTAGAAAATCAGGGATGCGTCATTATGGGTATGTTCAGTATTGTTGACTTGCGCATATATACGCATAAAGCAATATATGATGCGGGGGCGTAGCCAGAACTTGGTCATGGGGGGGTTTTAAAATTTTTGTTTTCCAGTTTAGTATTACGAGTTTTTTTAAGTAAAGTGCACTTTCCCAATAGGGCATTTTGTGGTGGCTTATGTGACTTACTGCATTGGAAATTATAATTATATATTAAATTATATATATTTCCCGATTTTTAGTAAACATTTCATGAAATTTGGTGCACTGAAAGCGAAGTTATTGCATCTGAAGTGAAAGTGTGTTTGTGTCGTCGTACAAAAATGAGCATCGAACAAAGATCAAATATTAACTTTTGTTTTAAAAATTTTTAAACTGTAACGGAAGCATTTAAATTAATGAACCAAGTTTATAATGATGATTGTTTATACCGTGCTGGGATCTGGCAACGCCACTCGTGTTACTGTGCGCAAATTTTCGGTGCTGTGATAAAAAATCTAAATAAGTGATCTTTAATCGTTCTAGACGTGGTTGTTTTTTCTCTACGTCCGGGACTTTTTATAAATTTCGGTTGTGCGTTCGCGGGTGAAGTGGGTTCCTGCTGCTTTGTTGGATTTTGCTTCGTGGGACGCCAACCTCTGTGCCGCGGTAGCTGGCGCTGCAGGGAAGGAGTTGCCGCTGTTGGAGTTGGATATTCATATTAGGCAGTTGTTGGTCGATCGACCAATCTCGCCCTCGCAACATGCGTACTGCAGGGGTAAATCTGTAGAAACCGCTCTGCACTGCTTAATCCATACCATAGAGAAATCACTTGAGTGCAAGGAATTCACTATGGTATCTTTTACGGATATTGAAGGGGCCTTTAACAACATCAGATCGGAGGCCATCACCGACGCACTTGCAGACCTAGGTGTAGGTGTGCCGCTAGTAGCACTGATTGAGCAGCTACTTCATAGCCGCGTCATCAATGCAAGTCTTGGTACCGCATCTGCACAGAGATCTGTAAAAAGGGGGACACCCCAGGGAGGGGTCCTCTCGCCTCTTCTTTGGAATTTAGCGGTGAACACACTGCTAATGCGTCTGGAGAGGGCGGGGTGCCGGGTGGTCGCCTACGCAGATGATGTTGCCATTGCGGTCTCCGGAAAGTTTCCTTCAATTATCAGGGATGTGTTGCAATATGGCTTGAACATCCTAACAAATTGGGCTATAGAATGTGGTCTTAGCGTCAACCCACATAAAACGGAGCTAGTTCTCTTCACAAATAAACATAGAATACCTGAGATTGATCCCCCGCGGCTGCTAGGGATCGATCTGAAATTCTCGGAAACCGCTAAATATCTGGGACTTGTGTTAGACAGGAAACTTAACTGGAAACCCAACGTCCTGGAGAGAGCTAAGAAAGCCAGTATTGCCCTTTATACATGTAAAAGGATGATAGGCAATGTATGGGGTACAAGACCTCATATTGTACACTGGCTGTATACCGCCGTTGTTCGACCTCTGTTGTTATACGGGATAGTAGTCTGGTGGCCTTCATTGGCCAAAAGGTCTCACTCCCAAATACTTGCTAAAATTCAAAGGTCCGCAGAGTTATGTATAAGTGGGGCCCTGCGGACTACTCCCACTAATGCTTTAGACGTTGTGCTCCACCTAATCCCATTGGATATCCTGGGGAAGCAATTGGCCGCCAATGCTGCCATCAGGATGCGCGCCTCCGCGCAATGGAGAATTGGGCGGCACGGGCACTCTTCTATTCTGAATTATTTCGAAGGCATATCTCAGAATGTTGACTACATGACACCCAGCCTGTCCTTTGATAAGGACTATCATGTTATAATCCCATCTAGAGCCGAATGGGAGCTGGGTGCGCCCCCTGCCAGTGGTGATATCCATATATATACGGATGGATCGAAACTGCTTAGTCAGGTGGGCTGTGGTATCTACTCAGAAGGATTAAACCTTAATTTAAAGCTCAGGCTGCCAGATTACTGTAGTGTCTTCCAGGCTGAGGTCACAGCAATCTGTGCAGCCTCCGACTGGCTCAGGGTAAACAGGATATCGGCTAATGGTATCCTTATATTATCGGACAGCCAATCAGCTCTTAGAGCTCTGGATGCGGTCACAATAACATCAAAGACCGTTCTTAGCTGCAGCAAATCTCTTAACGAGACTGCCAAGCAGCTTCATATTCGCCTATGCTGGGTTCCAGGTCATAGGGATATTCCAGGGAACTGTAGAGCGGACGAGCTCGCGAGACAGGGCACTACTGAGCAGTTAGGCCAGGAGTTGACCACGCTCGGTGTCCCTCTTTTAACATGTAAGCTTCGTACCCATGCGAGCTCTATACACGATACGAATTTAAGATGGGTTGAAGGCAACACAAGCCTCCTTGCGCGCCAACTTTGGCCAACATTAAATCCTCGACGTTCTAAAGAACTCCTCTCACTAAACAGAGCCCAGATCAGAACCATGATCGGTGTCCTTACGGGTCACTGCCTAATCGGTACCCACGCAAAAAGGATGGGGCTGTTTTCAAACGACTTTTGTCGCAGCTGTTTGGACGAGGAGGAGGAAGAAAATATTCCTCACTTCCTATGTCACTGTCCTGCTTTATCTAGAAGAAGGCAAACCCACTTAGGCAACTTCTTCTTCGGAAGTCTAGAAGATCTAGCTGATAAGACCATACGCCGTCTACTAAGCTTCGTTAATAGCTCCAATTGGTTTAACGAGTGAGCGATATGATGCTCGATCTCATGTGGTATCACAATGGGCCGCCTGGCCTAAGTGTGCTCCTCCTGGAGCAGCCACACCTACCTACCTACCTTATACCGTGCTGGAGTTCATAAGTGGGAAACGCGATTTAAAAACGATTGTCTGGTCATAAATGATGACTAACGTGTTAGCCAACTGAATTCCGCGATCACCGCAGATTCCATCAAAACTTGGCGGTAATTCATACAAGATTAGCCTAAATCTTCATTGAAATTCTTAAAATTCGATCAAATCCTCAAATTAACCACAAATTTGATAATTTTCAATTACATGAAAACATATTTTGTTTAGAAATTTGTTTCATGTTTAAAATTGAATTATGTCATTTTGTATACAAAATACCTACCTGGGTGATCCCAGGCGCTTTTGCTGCCATTTTGAATAAAACTCACAATAAATTTTTTTTACGTACCTAATTATGTGTTCATAAACCCTCTGGAAAGAAATCTTCTAATACTTATTTATTGTGAGTTTTACTCAAAATAGCGGCGGAAGTGCCTGGGGTCATTTGAGTGAACGACATGGGTAAACGACATATACAAAAATCTTTGGTAAGGCGAAGGTTAAGCATCTCAATGGCATAAATTTATCGCATTTTAACTGAACATTGGGCCATCTCATCTATCGACACTTGTTTTTTTGTTTACTAAAAGTCGAATTTTAACCATCAACCACTCCTCGTTTTTACTTGATGCGGCTCCGTGGACTTTCACCTTTTCAAAAAATGCATTTGACGATGAAAAAAAGCGTTTTGAGAACGTAGAAACAATCCAAAAGGCTTGTACCGACATCCTGAAGCACATTTTGGTCGACGAACTAAACTACTCTTTAGACATGTTTTTAGATCATACAAATCGCTGTATTGAGCGTAAACGAGACTATTAAAAAACAAATTAGTTTCGCCAAAAATTTTTTTGTTATTATTCTTTTAAATGTTTAACGTACATACGATGTATAGTGATTGAAAATGTTGACAAATTATAGGCTATGGGGGGGGTTCTAACACCCAAAAACCCCCACCCCCCCTTGGCTACGCCCCTGATATGATGTTCTAAATATAAATCGGCTTCACATTTTTTGGATAATTCTTATGTATAGCATCAATTCTTTTTAATGTTTTCTACGTACATACATACATACATACAAAAAATGTATATTTATCTGTATTACATATATGAATGTATGTATGTATATGAACTACATTTATACTATATATATTTACATATATGGCATTCCGAATAAAAGTCTGTTCACTTAACAACTGTTGTGTAACGTAATTTGATAAATTATATGCAATACAAGTCTTATTCTCTTTAAAAATTTTGCATATAGTTATATGCCCATGCAGGTAGGTAGGCCCACTATAATGCTGATTCCGATCAACCGATAAAAAAATATGGTAATTTTTTATCTCAATGTACAGAGAATTCCATTCTCTTCAACTTTCTCTTGGATTGCAACTACCTCCGATGCGTATTTAAAAAGTTACAGTAACTTAAACTTGAAAAATGTGGAATTTTGCCGAATTTGGCTTACGTATTTTGCCAGCGTGTCTTTAAAGACACACCTGCTCCAGCCCACAAAAACAATTTTCAAAATTTTTTGAAAGCAGAAATGGCATACGGAGGCTCTAAATAGGCTGTGTTATGAAAATTTTTAAAATCGGTCCACGGGATCTAGGGGCGGTAAAAGATGGGTTAAGGGGGTCTTACTATGTAATACCTCATTTCCGAGCGCTATATTCAAAAATTGATTACTAGAAAACTACAAATGATTTCAGGAAGCAGTTGTTTGTAATGTTATCATTCATTATTGAACATAAAAATTACGTATGTGACTGCTACACGTCCTTCACTGCGTCCTCGTCAAAAGTGTCCAGGGCGCACGGGGTGAACAATTTTGACCGATCAGATGATCTGAAACCAAAAAACCTTTAACATTTAATTTTCTCATCCCCTTGGCTATGGATAGACACGAGCTTTTTCAAAAACTCAAAAAATTCTTATAGTAATAGAATTTTGAAAAAAAAAATTTGTTGGTACTTTTTTCCTGCTAATCAAGGCTGTTAAAAATTTTTGGACAAGAATTTCAAAAAAAGCTCGTGTCTATCTGTTGCGACATGTTTTCTGATAATAAAAATGTTTAGTATGACAAGATCGGTCAGGTAGATTTTTCGAAAACTTTCACCCCACCTCTAAAAAGACGACTTTCGGAGAACACGTTTAAAGATTGACAACGTAATAAAAAACGACCGCGCGTGACCGTGAAAAATGCTCTGTCACTGCTAAACGAGCCCGTCCACAGGTTAATCCTTTTACCGGCGTATTTCTAACACTATTCAGATGAAAAAAATGTTTAAAAAAAAAAAAGATTTTTTTAAACTGTTACATAGTAAGGCCCCCTTAAAGGACATTTCGAACCCAAACACTTTACGCTGCCACGCGAAACCCTTACGTATAGTAAATAATTCAACTTGATTAAAAAAAGCAAAACCGAAAATCAGTGTCAATGCTTGTTCTGGGCAAAAAACCACCAAAAAAAGCGTAATCGATAAATATGCGCCGTCTGGAGGCGCAGGAGGCGCTCAAGCGCGAGCAGTTGTCAGGTTGAATTTGTCGGGTTGTCTGTACGAGTAGCGAAAGAGCGCTAAAGGCAGCTTGAAGTGCATTTGGCGACAGACGAAAGCTGATAAACCTCGGCATATGCGCTGACACACACACAAACACACCTAAACCTGTTCTGACAGACTTAATTTTTTATCATTAACTAATTGTGCAGTGCACAAAATCAAGTCAAACTACAACAACTTTTATAGCCAAGTTTTTGCTCAGTTTTAAAGTGAACACGGCGAGTTTTTTAAAAAATGGGGGAGCAGAAGCCGAAACCAGCAATAAAATTGGCGATGCGACGAGCCTTGATGAACCTGATGTCAAGTGAAGCCGCAGTTGTTGCAAGTGATTTTTGTAATTTTTTTGTTTGCATTTTTATTGAATGTTGTATCTGTTTGTCTGTGTGTGTGAGTGTGTTTTTTTTTTCCAGTAGGGGAAAGCATCGAAAGCCAAACGAGTGCGAGACTTTAACACGCTAAAACCCCTGTATTCACAGTCCGTGTACCCTCATCGTGGCACCGCCGCGAGGTATTACTTCACGATAAAGGCGAAAATGTTAGCGTTCAGCTACGTCCAGGCATGAGTCATGAGATGCTCTGCCGAAAAGTGTCGTGTTCGGACGGACGGATGGTCAGTCGTTGGCATTTGTCACCGGACAGTCCCGTAAGTCTCGTCTCTGTAAGAGCATTATGCGAGCAATACTCCTGCATGCTCGATCCCATGATTCTGGTGACGCAAGCATGTATGACACCAGTGAGGATGGTGTCATGGCACCGCCAATAGCCTTTTCGAGGACGGCTCTTTCATCGGCGTATTTGGGGCATTCGAAAAACGTATGGTGGACCGTTTCCGCTACCCCTATGCACTGATTGCAGTGAGGGCTCTCTGCGTGCTTGAATCTGTGAAGGTATGCACGGAAGCATCCATGGCCAGAGAGAAACTGCGTGAGGAAGAAATTCAGCTCACCATGCGTCCGCTTTAGCCACGGTGCCAGCTCTGGGATAAGCGTTCGCGTCCAATTGCCTTTCGAGGACGAACTCCATCTACGTTGCCATGCCACTATTGTGTCTTCGGCTGAGACCTGCGCGCCTCGTTTCTGCCAGTACGCATTTGCCTGTTGCAGGATGACTAGCTGAATAGGAGGTCTACCAGCAATTACGTCGGCCGCCTCGTCCGAGACCGTTCTAAAAGCGCGACATACTCGTAACGAGTTAAGTCGGTATGCTGATTTTAGCTGCCTGCTGTATGAAGCCACCAATACGCCTTGTGCCACACTGGACAGGCGTAAGTTGAGACAGCAGTGTTTACGACTGCAAGCAGAGTTCTTGCTTGGGTAGAGGGACCACCAATATTCGGCATTAGCCGCGAGAGCCTGGCTGTTACTTTTAGAGCCTTCTCGCCGGCATGCGATAGGTGCGCCTTGTAACTCAGGCGGCAGTCCAGCAGTACGCCGAGATACTTTATGTCGGGGCGCGACTGTATGAGATGCCCTCCAACATTTATGGTCACGCTTTCCACGTGATTTCTGCTGCTTATCAGCACGGCTTCGGTCTTCTCACCTGCCAGCTGCAGGCAAGCTTCAGTCAGCCAGGCTGTAAGCCGAGAGATCGACTCGTTTGCCTTGGCTTCGATTTCGTGTAAGTGTTTGGCAACTACGACTAGCGCTACATCGTCGGCGTATCCAACGGTGGTTACTCTGCTAGGCACCTCGGTACGCAACAGGCCATCGTACATCACGTTCCATAGCAATGGTCCAAGGACAGAACCTTGTGGAACGCCACACGTGATGGTGTATTTGCGAACACCCTCGCTAGTGTCGTAAGTGAGCTTCCTGTTGCTAAGGTAGCTGCCGATAACACGAAGTAGGTAGGCTGGCGTTCCAAGGTCTCTGAGAGCATCGATAATTCGAGTCCACTTGGCAGAGTTGAAGGCGTTTCGTACGTCGAGCGTGACGACCGCGCAATATTGCTTGGAGCCTTCTCTCCAGCGCTTACCTTCAATTGCCTTCGCGGCGATGTTGACCACTGCAGCTATGGCATCGACAGTGCTACGGCCTTTGCGGAAGCCGAACTGGAGTGGCGAGAGACCCTTTGGGCCTTCCGTGTATTGCTCTAGCCTGACGCAAAGCAATCTTTCGTAGAGTTTACCCATGGTATCAAGCATACAGAGTGGTCTGTAGGCAGACGCATCACCAGGAGATTTCCCTGCTTTGGGCAGGAGTACTAGGTGCTGAGTTTTCCAGCAGCATGGGAAGATGCCGGCTTGTAGGCAATAGGAGAAAACGTCAGAGAAGACTTGTGGCTTTGCGACTATTGCTGCCTTGAGTAAGGCGTTTGGTATGCCGTCGGGGCCTGGCGCTTTGTTGGCTTTAAGCCTGTGCGCCGCAGCAAGAACCTCATCTATTGAGAAGTCTTCAAAGCTGTCGCCAAAGCAGGCCCGGGGAGAGAGGCCTTGACGGCGCAGGGGAGATTGCGGGAATAGTATGCAAACCATCCGTCTCAGCATCGCGGGGCTTGTCGGTGGCTGCGGTTTCTGCTGCGCCAGTTTTTTTACTACAATCTTGTAGGCATTCCCCCACGCGTTATCTTCAACCTGTTCGACGAGTTCACTGAACGTTTTCTTTTTGCTGGCCTTGATTGCCTTGCGCAAAGCAGCTTTTTTGCGTTTCAACTCGGCAATGTACATGTCCGGCCTATCACGTCTGACAGCGCGCTGTTGTAGCCGCCTTAGCCGGAGGCAGTCGGCGCGGAGGGCTGCTATGTCGTGATTCCACCAATATACTGGCTTCTTGTAGACCCCAGCACCTTTCCTCGGCATAGTAGCATCACACACGTCTTTAAGTTGTTGAATGAAGCTGCCTATGCTTTTCTTTAAACTCGGCCTTGGAGTGAAGTGTGTTTTTTTTTTTTTTTTTTTTTTTATTTTATTTTATTTTAACGAGGAGGGAAGCATCAACAGCCACCCCGTCAGTGCGAGACTTTAACACGCTAAACCCTCCTCTCGTCCGAACGGTTACCCCCCTGGGAACACCGTGAGGTATTACGTCAGGAGGCCGTTGTGAGCGCTGCCACTCAATCCTCTGTCTTGTCTGTCTTTATCGTCTGTATCTTAGTTGCCGTGTTGGCGGCGCCTTGCTGCTGTAGAAAGAGTCGTTGTGCGCTGCTCTTGTATATCCGGCGGCGCAGCTCCTGCTGCCTTTGTCGGTTAGGCTCCGCGTTCTTCATTTCGCAGCGCTGAGCGTGCCGCTTTCCGCGCACGCTGACTGCGCCTCAGGCTCTGCATAATCGTAGCCTCTGCTGATGCGACTGCCCTCCAGTTCTCAGCTCTGTTGCACATAAGCGTCACCAAATTGGTTTGCTGTGGGCGTTGACCGAAAACTGCGCTCAGGTTTAGGTGAACGTCGCTGAAACGCGGGCACTCGAAAAATACGTGCTGCGCGGTCTCGTACACATCTGGACAGCGCGGGCAATACGGATCGTCCTCATGCTTGTACTTGTGGAGGTACTGCTTAAAGCAGCCGTGCCCACTTAATACTTGCGTGATGTGGTAGTCAATCTCGCCGTGTTTACGGCTTACCCACTCGCTGATGTCCCCAATGAGGCTATGCGTCCAGCGGCCTTTGTTGGACTGGTTCCATCTGCGCTGCCATTCCGCTACGGTTTTACACCTTTCGGATAATTTTACGACATCAGAGGATTTCGCGCCTGGCTTGTATAGGCGTCGCATCTCCATCACCAGTAAATCGACGGGCGGTTTACCTGCCAAAACGCAGATAGCATCGTCCGATACGGTGCGAAAAGCGCAGGCCACGCGGAGTGCGCTGAGCCTATATACAGCGCGTATGCCTTTCGTATAGGCTTTGACCTTCACTGCATCTGCCCAGATAGGTGCTGCGTATAGGATTATGGAGCTGGTCACTCTTGACAGCAGCAGGCGCCGCTTGCGCGCGGGCCGCCTACGTTCGACATGATGCGCGTAAGCGCACCATTCACCCGCGCCGCCTTCTCGCAAACTGCCTTGAGGTGCTCCTTGTAGGTCAGCTTGGCATCGATCAGCACTCCCAGGTACCGCAGTGATGACTGCGATGTGATTTGGTGTTCCCCCACGGCGATTGTGAGAACCTCGCTCCGCTTTCTGGTACTCAGAAGAACCGCCTCCGTCTTGTGTGCAGCCAGCTCTAGCTTAGCGCTGCCTAGCCACTGCTTGACACGCGCTATCACCGTGTCGCATGCTGTCTGCAGTGCGCTAGTGTGTTTTGCCACTGCCACTACTGCGATGTCGTCCGCGTAGCCGACGATGTAAGTGTCTGCTGGCAGCTCCAGACGGAGAATGCCGTCGTACATGACGTTCCACAGGGTGGGGCCAAGCACCGACCCCTGTGGAACGCCACCGGTGACTTCGTAGCGCTGCACGCCATCGTCCGTATCGTAATAGAGTACTCGATTTTCGAAATAGCTAGATACCAGCCGCTGGAGGTACGCTGGCACCCCGAAATCGTACAGCGCATCCATGATTCGGGGCCAGTTCGCCGAGTTAAACGCGTTTTTAACGTCCAGCGTGACCACTGCGCAGTATTTTTTGGTGCCACCTAGCCATCGCTTGCCGCTGATAGCTTCTCTCGCTATCTTAGTCACGGCGTCTATGGCATCCACCGTGGATCGTGCTTTGCGGAACCCATATTGTTGCGCCGAGAGCCCGCCTGGCTTCTCCAGCGTTTCTTGCAGCCGGTTGCAGATAATGCGCTCCATAACTTTGCCAATCGTATCCAGCATACAGAGTGGCCGGTACGAGGAGGGCTGCTCTGGCTGCTTGCCCGGTTTCAGTAAGAGCACCAGTCGCTGCTGCTTCCATCTGACCGGGAACACGCCTTCCTTCACGCACGCCGTATAGAGGTCGGCAAAGACGTCTGGTCTTGTGGTGATTGCTGTTTTCAGCGCAACGTTGGGGATGCCGTCCAAACCAGGAGCCTTGTTGTCTTCACTTCACTTGGAGTGAAGTGTGTGTGTGTGTGTGTGTGTTTTTTTTTTTTTTTTGCGCGCAGGAGGTGGAAATCTTCATAGATACTGATGGCAACCCATCAGCATGCCGGATTCTTACCGACTAAAACCACCCCCCGTTAACCCTTCATTCCCCCTACGGAACTGCCGTAAGCATCGCATCGTAGGGGGGGGTTAAGCCTTATATTGTCGGCTCACTTCTGTACTCCACGCGCCGTTGCTGTTCCAACCAACGTTGCTTGGCCATGACCACTGTTGCGAAATTGCGCACTGCCATCCAGTTTTGGGCCGATTCCAGCATTAGATCGACGACGCTGTCGGTTCGGACTTGCGCGCCCACCGTGGCCTCCAGATTAAGCCTCTGCGGCAGATAACGGGGGCACAGAAACCAGACGTGGTTGGCATCCTCAACCGCCGTTGGGCACGCCTCGCAGAATGGGGTTGCTTCGACGCCAATCCGGTGGAGGTATGACTTGAAGCAGCCATGTCCTGTCAGCAGCTGGGTTAGACAGTAGGTCACCTCCCCGTGCTTTCGGAAAGCCCACTTATGGACGTCTGGAATGAGGCTGTGCGTCCATCTGCCCTTGTCAGAGCCATCCCACCTTCGTTGCCACGCAACCATACTGCGTTGCCGCTCCGCCACCGCATCAACGGACATTGACTGGCGCTTCGCGTCGTACTTCCGATGCGCTTCTTCGACCAAGATGTCGATCGGGATCATCCCCGCTATGACACACGCTGCCTCGTATGATGTTGTGCGGAATGCGCAGCACACTCTCATCGCACCAATCCTATACGTGGAGTCAATAACTCTCCTATAGGACTTGATCCGCATTGCTGGGGCCCAGATTTGCGACCCGTACAGGAGCATCGACGATGTGACCCGTGACAGTAGCAGCCTGCTGTGCTGACTTGGTCCGCCGACATTAGGCATAAGTCGCGCTAACGCGTTTGCCGTCTTCGCCGCTTTTTCGCTTGCGTGCTGCAAGTGTTGCTTAAAGCACAACCGCGTGTCTATCATCACTCCAAGATAGCGAATTGCCGGCTTAGAATTAATGGTGTGGCCACCCACCTTCACCGAGACCGACTCGACCTTTTTCCTGCTGGTAATCAGCACCACTTCGGTTTTCTGAGCCGCCAACTGTAGACTGACAGAGTTCAGCCACTGCTCGATTCGCTGTATTACACTGTTACACGTTGATTCGATGCTTGATAACTGCTTTTCACGGACTACCACCGCAATATCGTCCGCGAAACCTACGATTTTGACGGTTTCCGGTGTTTGTAGGCGCAGGATGCCGTCGTACATCACGTTCCATAACACAGGTGTGTGTGTGTGTGTGTGTGTGTGTGTGTGTGTGTGTGTGTGTGTGTGGTGTGTTGTGTGGCCGCTTTTGCGGTAATTTAATGATGCGCCTGACGTTTGCTCAATTTTTTCATTCGTTCTGGCCCACCGCGAAGCCAATAAAAATCAGGCCAATTCGCAAAGCAATGTCACAAGCTGGCGCGCATGCGCCATGCTGCTGTACGAATGTGTTTGATTTCTTTCGTTTTTGCAGCGCCTTTTCACTGCTTTCGGTCGAGTGTTAATAAGCGCTGAAGGAGTTTAATTACTCTGCCTTATGTGGTATTTTTGTTTGTGTGGAGACTTTGTTGCAAAACGGAAAGAGTGGACATTTTAGTACCACAACATGTGAGACGAGTTTTTTTTTGGCTGCTTACTGCAATGAGAAGTGTTAAACAATGCCTACAATGCCTGTGGCGAGCAATGGACTCCTTTCTCGTGAAGGTGTTGCATGATAAGGTTTGCTACCGTATCGTTATAAGGCAGCAACATGGGATGCTTGGCGTCGTATGTGAGATGTGATGATGTCAATCGGCCCCCTACCCTGATGATGCCGCGATTGTCTATAAATGGAGACAGTCCATGGAGAGCGCTGTTTCCTTTGACTTCACCCGTATTTGATAGCTGATGCATTTCGTCACTGAAATCGCTTAGTTGTATGGCTCTTATGATGACGTACAGCGACTCATCCAGTTCGGTTGGTGTTAGGTTGATGCTACTATGTTTGCTCTTATCTTGTAGACGTTTAATAAATCGCAACACATAGCCAACAATTCGTTGCAACATTGTGAAGGAGTTTCGATGCCGTATTGTGTAGACCATGTTACTCAGATCATCCTAATGTGCGATAGTAAGCACGTTTGCCCTTTTCTTGACTTCTGCGTCTGTTTGATCGGGAATCACGAGCTCCTGACGAAATGGCTGCGGCCAACAATCTTGATTACCATGAAGGAATAATACCCGTAAAACCACATTGGATGTAAAGTGGATCTACACCTCGAGATAGCAAGTCAGCTGGGTTGTGTTTGGTGTTGACATGGCGCCATTGCTCAACTAGTGTCAATTGTTGAATTTTACTGACACGGTGAGCAACGAAGGTTTGGAATTTGGATGGATCTGAGTTAATCCAATGTAACGTTATTTCCGAATCAGTCCACACATAAGTTGGATGCTGTTCATATTCCAAGTCCCTTTTTACTCTGGCCACCAGTTGTGCTCCTAACAGTGCTACGCATAACTCGAGCCGCGGTATTGTCTGCGTTTTGAGCGGAGCGACCCGTGATTTTGAGCAGAGTAGTTGGACAGAGATAGTTCTATCAGCAATTTCTGCTCTGATGTAAACAGCGGCTCCATAGGCGCGTTTGGATGCATCGGTAAACACGTGAATTTGAATGTTTCTTGATTGTTTGTGGTGCATAATATGTCGTGGCACCCTCACATTGTTTAGCTCACCTAAGTTTTGGCGGAAGGTAGTCCACTGAGTGTGCATTTCTGTTGGTAGAGCTTCATCCCATGACAGTTTTAGTTGCCACAGTTTTTGGACAAACATTTTGGCCTTAACTACCACCGGAGCCATTAGTCCCAATGGGTAAAAAATGTGTGCCAAATCAGATGTCACTGTCCTTTTCGTTATTTTTCCATCGACAGCCCGGTTTATTTTGATGCAAAATTCATACGATTTTGGTAGCCATGTAAGACCTAAGATTTTCACTGTATTATGTGCGTCGTTGCTAATGTCTAGGTCTACATCTTGATCCTCTGGAGGTAAGCTTTGAAGTAATTTTTCATGATTTGCGCACCACTTTCGTGGTTTAAAACCAGCTGTTGCTAGAATCTTGATGAGTTGTTCTTTTGCTGCTATTGCTTCAATCAGGCTGTCTGAACCACTCAGACCGTCATCGACGTAGAAGTCCTTGCTTAGAGTAGCTGCCCCGAGTGGGAACTGTACTGCATGATCCTTTGCTAAAGTCTGCAGACATTTGGTTGCTAGGTAGGGTGCTGCTCTTGTTCCATACGTTACTGTTTTTAGTTTGTAGTAGCACAACTCGTCCTGCGCTGACTCTCTCCAGATGATGATTTGGAATTGTTCGTCTCTAGGATCAATCAATATCTGACGATACATCTTCTCGATGTCCGTTGTGAAGACGAATCGTGACCTTCTAAAACGCAATAGGGTGGATGTCAATTCGCTTTGTACGACTGGCCCATTGTGCATGAGGTCGTTAAGCGAAACCCCGCTTGACGTTTTTGCGGATGCATCGAAGACAACTCTTAATTTTGTTGTTGTGCTGTCCATTTTGGTTACACCGTGATGCGGCAGAACGTAGTGAGGAGTCAATATAGCGTCGCGATTGATTCGTTCCATATGTCCGAGATGCTCGTATTCCCGCATGAAGTTAATGTACATTTCTCTCATCACTGGGTTTTTTGACAGGCGACGTTCGAGGCTGAAGAAACGATTGGTTGCCATCTGCATGGATTCACCAAGAGCTGCTTGGTCTTCCTTAAACGGAATTTTCACGACAAATCGCCCCATTTGATTGCGCTTGGTGTGTTGGGCAAATGATTCTTCGCATTTTCTTTCTGCATCCGTAAATTGATCCTTGTTCTCTGGGAATTCCTCCAGCTGCCAGAATTTAGTCAGTATGTTGTCTAAGGCATCCTCGTCGCTTTCGCTGCATACGCCGCAGGTAAGAGCTTTCTGATCGGCACCGTTAATTTTGCCGCTGCATATCCATCCGAAAAACGTGTTCTGCAGATTCGGCAATCCATCAGCCAATTTAATCTGACCTATTGACAGAAGGCTGTGGTAGAATTCTGCCCCAATTAATAGATCAACGTGATTTGGCTTAAAAAAGTCCGGATCAGCCAAATTTATGTTTCGTGGAATTGGCCAGTCTGAAGTATCCAGAAGCTGTGTTGGTTGGGTTGAAATGATCCGGGGCATGACGAAAGCGCTGAAGGTCACGTTGAAGTTATTGATGCGGGACTGGATTTTTGTGGTCACGCTATATCTTGCATCCTTTTTACTTCTACCAATGCCCTCTATCCACAATGGAGATGGCTGCAGCTGCAGGTTCAGTTTCTTCGCCAATCTTTCCGTCATTAAATTTACTTGTGATCCAGAATCCAGTATTGCTCTGCAGTTGACGAAATCACCATGGATCGTAGCTATTCTTATGATGGCGGTGCTGAGCAGAACATACCCCTGGTTTGGCGAAGATGCCGTCAGCAGTGCTGAAGGCTGTTGTTGGGTTCTCTCGACCAGCACTTCCTGCTTGGAGTTGGGACCTGGCTGGTTACTGGCCTTGGTTGGCTCTGATAGATGCAGTAATGTGTTATGTTTCTTGTTACATTTATTGCAGTGACGAGCTCTGCAATCAGTGGCCTTATGTCCTATGCGCAGACAATTCAGGCAGAGGTTTAGCCGCTGAACTGCCTTGATGCGATCTTGTGGTGTTGATTGCAGGAATGCCTTGCAATGATATAATGGATGTGATCCGTTATTGCAGACTTTGCAGCTTGACGCCTTTTGCTTGTCTACCGCTGTGGTAAGAATTTTTGCGGAGCTTGGCTTCTCCTTGTGACCAATTGCCTCCAACGACTGAAATCTGGTTTCCAGGAAGGCCATAAACTCTTGAGTAGACTGGATCTCTCGTGGATGTGTTACTGATTGCTCGTATAACATGCGGCTTTGTTTATCCAGTTTAAGCAGCAGGCTATGGAGCAGTAATGGAGACCATGAATCGGTTTCTGGTCCCTGATTTTTTAGAGCTAGCAGTCCCTCAAGCGTGACGTCGTGCAGCGTCCTTAGTTCTGCCGCCGATGGATTGGCTGTCATTGATGGCTGATTCAGGATTCGTTCGATGATTGTTCCAACGATGATCCTCTTGTTGTGATATCGCTCTTGCAGCAACCTCCAGGCGGTTTCATAGTTTTCGTTGGTCAATGACAGATGTCGAATCAAACCTTCTGCTTCTCCTGACAGGCTGCCCTTGAGATACCACATTTTTTGTGCGCTAGGAAATTGTTGTTTGTGGATCATTTCCGTGAACAAATCATAGAACTGAGCCCATTTCAGGTAATCTCCGTCGAACTTTGGAATGGTTACCTTGGGAAGCGATAGGCAAGTGGTGTCTGGCTTGCTGCTCACTTGTTGCGGTTGTTCGTGATCTGCCAGCCTTGATGCCAATGAAATTAGATTTGATTGGACCAACTCCTCAAGTTCAACATAATTTTCAAGATTATATCCCACTGCAGCAGGATCGCTGGTGCACTCCCAGAGCTCGAAATTTATGGCTTCAATTTCGTTCCACAGCCTTTGAATTCTTCCGATATTGACTTCGTAGAATGACTTCGCCTGGATATTCGTTTGACGATTGGCGCCTGCGATGAGTCGCCTTAGTGAAGTGCCCATGGCAATTTGTTTTCGAACCAGGCGCGATGCGTTTGCATCTGGTTCCGCACATGGTGGTGGTTTCGGTAGAGATGGTAAATCTGCTGGTTCTTCGATGGCAGCGGCCGGAGGTTGTAGTGCATTTAATTCACTGCTGAGGATGTCGCTGTACTTCTCTACCAACGCCTTGATGTTGTTGAAATAGTCCTTGGTGAAGTAAACATCGGTTGTGTCTACATCCGGCACTTCTCTGATGGTTGTGTCGTTGTGGTCGAACTGATTCCACAACTCACTGAGTCGCTTAATACGTTCGGTGTAGTATTTGCGACTTGTCTTCCTGTCCTTCGAGTCCTTTCTGAAGTTGCTGATTAGTTGCTGAACTTCCTGACCCAGTTCAGATTGTTCAGCTACTAAATCTTGCATTGTCTTCATTGTTGCTGGATCCGAAGGTTGCGTTCTGCTTACTGAAGTTGTGACGGCAGTCTCTTACTGCCGAGGATAGACTGTTGATGTTGGGGCACTCCCGTTGTCCGTGTGTAACGTGAAAGGATCACGTCGGGGTCACCAAAATGTTTAGTGACTGGTTTGTCACTAAAGTCTGAATCGGCACTTAAACCGATTCAGAATAATTGGGTTGGAACCTGATTAGGCACTTAAACCAATTCAGGGTAATGTGGTTGGAGTCTGACTCGGCACTTGAACCGATTCAGGATAATGTGGTTGGAGTCTGACTCGGCACTTGAACCGATTCAGCCCTGAGTCAAGAATAAGCGTGTTATCTGTTTGCTGTTTTCCAATTGACTCTCTTTATTTACACTTTTCTTTGGCTTTTATACTATTTCCAATGTCAAACGTTCTCACGGGCACGTTGGACCTCGTTGCTGACTTAGCATTCCCACGCTTGCCCAAACTGTATTGCATATTGATTACGCCGCTTCTGCTTATGCTGCGATTAACTAAGTGAAATTTGAGTGTGCAAAATGCATTGGTACTTGCAGCGCACAGTGATTCGTTCCATAGACAAAATTCAAAAAATTTATGGTCTCAGAATTTAACGATTTTGATGTCATTTGAAAGGTAAAACTCCAACTAAGAAAACCCAAAAAAATCTTTGCAAAAAATTAATTAGTGTCTGTGCAAAACCGACTGTGCAAAAAAAAAAATGTAAACACATAATTTCTGTGTTTTAGTCTATTGAGTACAAAAAATTTTAAAAATACATGGTTACCAAGAACTTGCTTCAACTTTCAACATAGAATAGAAATGATGTCACCATTTTCGCTTTTAATGTTTTCTCAAAATTTGCAAAGCGTAGGCTTTTACTTCACTTTTAATTTAAAATATTTTTCTAAATTAAAAATCTGAAAATTGGCAAAACTTAGAGGAAAATATCTCAAAAGTATGTGAAAGTATGTTCCTAGATTTTTTTTTATTTTAAGAAGCATTTTTCCTTTGTCGGATAATGTAATTACATCCTCCGATATCTTCCGATCTCAGAAAGTAACTCAATTTGAAAAGTGGTCTAAACACGTATTTTTCGACAAAATTTATTTAATTTATGCCTAAAAGTATGCAATCAGCACGAAAAATGATAAAATCGGCAAAAATGCAAAACATGCATCTATTATTATCGTTTTTATTGCAAAACCAGAGGATCCTAAGACAATTTGTGTTACTCTTTGGAATAATCAATGTTGACGTTACCGAATAAATGTAAAATCTGAAAAATCTAGCCAACACACTCGTTTCTATAGTTCAACAAAAACGACGAAAATTGAAAATTTAAGTCTCAGGCATTGCTAAACTATAACAGTTTAAGAAAAACTAAATGGAGATTTCCCTTCAGCAGACCATCTTTAACTAGTATACCAAATTTTATGAAGAACTGACCACTCCTTCTAATTTTGTCCCGCGGTTGTATGGAGTCGAATCACTGTGCAGCGGTGGGAACCGAGCCCAATTCTACCGTGAGAACGTTTGACATTAGTTACATAATGTTTATAAGTACAGAGTCTGAACATTATTATTATTTTATGTTATTTATTTATTTTATTTTATTTTATTTTGGTTTTGTTCTGTTCTATTTCATTTTACTTTAAAAAATAAAATATTTTTATTTATTTGATTTGATTTGATGTGATGTGATGTGATGTGATGTGATGTGATGTAATGTGATGTGATGTGATGTGATGTGATGTGATGTGATGTGATGTGATGTGATGTGATGTGATTTGATGTGATTTGATGTGATTTGATTTGATTTGATTTGATTTGATTTGATTTGAGTTGATTTGATTTGATTTGATTTGATTTGATTTGATTTGATTTGATTTGATTTGATTTGATTTGATTTGATTTGATTTGATTTGATTTGATTTGATTTGTTTTGATTTGATTTGATTAGATTTGATTTGATTTTATTTTATATTATTTTATTTTATTTTATTTTATTTTATTTTATTTTATTTTATTTTATTTTATTTTATTTTATTTCGGTTTTGTTTTGTTGTAATAGGGGTACCGGTTATTCGTGCGGTTTTTTTTAGGGAAAATTGAAACTTTATTGTGAAAAAATGGTTACAAATTTAATATTCAAAGTATTGTCCATCACTAGCTATAACTTTTTCCCATTTTTCTGGCACTTCACGAATACCCTTTCTGAAAAATTCGGCCGGCTTTTCCGCTATCCACGAATCGATCCAGTTTTTGACTTCTTTATAATTGGAGAAGTGCTGGTCAGCCAGGCCATGTTGCATTGATCGGAAGAGATAGTAATCGGATGGCGCAAGGTCTGGACTATACGGCGGGTTGGGTAGGACATCCCATTTGAGCGTTTCAAGGTAGGTTTTGACGACCTGTGCGACATGTGGCCGAGCATTGTCATGTTGCAAAATTACCTTGCCGTGCCTTTGTTCATATTCCGGCCGTTTTTCGCGCAGTGCTCGGCTCAAACGCATCAATTGTCGTCGGTAGACTTCCCCTGTGATCGTTTCACTCGGTTGCAACAGCTCATAATAGATCACACCCAGCTGGTCCCACCAAATACACAGTATAACCTTCGGGCTATGAATATTCTGAACGGCCGTCAATGATGATGCATGGCCGGGGTATCCATACGTTGCTCGACGTTTTGGATTATCGTAATGGACCCACTTTTCGATGCAAAAAACTTTGTTCACGTCGTTGCCTGCCGTCACCGCGCATCATCTAAAATACATGTAAAATAGGTACATAATAAATAATGTTTTGTACACATCCTCTCCCACCTCGTATAACTACCTTATTACTTACCATTCCTATATACTTACCGCTACTCCTCATCCGCTATCCTATCTTATGTTCTCACCCATGTACTCACCTCGTACTCACCGACGGCATCTCTCGCTGTCCAAAACGGTGCTTGCGCGGCTGACGGCAAAACACTTGTCATCTGAACCCCGACGAAGACACCACGCGATCCGCGATCAACGATCAAACACATCCAACACAATACAAACATTCAGCATAAACCATCGAAATCACACACCCTGTAGATATACATACTAAAGAGCTGCAATGGATGATTCATTTCTCCCTACACACAGTGTGATTCGGTGCAGTGTGCACTGATTGCTAGCATTCACTGTGGTAAGAGAGCAGTATGAGAATGACAACAAAACGGAAACCGCAAGGGCAGTCAACACTCATTTGCTTGTCTCTGCAAGGCACGCACTGTTTTCTCTCTGCTATATACACTGCTAGCAATGCTAATGAATCGTTGACAGTGCGTAACGGGCCAAAATGCTACCTGTACACTGAATGCAATGAGTGATTACAAGAAGAGTTTGCTACTTGACTCGCGTAATTAAGTGAGGGAGTTTCGGTTTCCAATTGAATTTAATTGCTTATTAATAACATTTGTATCGAGCAGAAATGCTGTTTCATTAAAACATTTAGGTTTCTGACAAAATACCAATTAAAATGGAGGTTATTTATTCAAATAAATAATTTAAATGTAATATTAATGTAATATATAAATGTTATTTCAAAAAATTAATTAAATGTAATATTAAAAAATAAATTAGTCAGAATAAGTTTGCGTACAGGCAAGTCAAAATTATGTTATGATTAATTTTGACCTCAAAAATGGGTTCTTTGTTTATAAAAACGTATCCACATTTTTCATATATGCTTTAAGTGCACTTTTTGTTCTGTTTTAGATGCATTAAAATAATAATTTTCCATGTATTCGTATTTATTGACAGTATACTCACAAAACGGAGCAGAATAAGTTTGCGTACAAAACTAATAACGGGAATTTCCAGTTATGCTTTTTATTTGGAAATTTGTATTCCATTGAGCAGTAAACGGACTTGTAAATTTTTTTTAAACGTATATGTGCTTGAAATTATATAGAAAGCAATAGAACCCAAGCGAAAAAAATTAAAATGGATAAAAGGATAATCCTACTAAATCTTTCGGAAATTGACAAAAAATGTCGTGAGATTAGAGAAATTTTTGGAAGAGCACATTCGTTATTCCAAAAAGCCATCTTAAATCACAAAAAAAACAGAAAATCTTTCTTCGTTACTACGATCTGGCCATTTTCCTAAGCTACCCAGGCAATAGGATTAGATTGGTTTGCGATCAGTATATATTGTTAAGAATACTACGTCTAGTGGGCTGTTACGTATCACTGGATTGTGCAATTTGAAAATGAAACAACTTTAATTATTCCAACGCAGCCAATTCAAAACCAACAGTCACTTTATTATTCATAGTTTTACATTTTACTGTTCGTACACTTAAGTATTTGCTTAATTACTCCGTGTGGCAACTTCACTTGTCAAAACCAGACTGACTCGCTGCGCAGCATCCGGCTGCCTTTTATACCTGTCAGGCCATCGCGCAGATCGTTCCCGCACATTCCGGAGTGGACTAAAAGTTTCCATCATTGCCAGGTTGGACTAAAAGTGATTATCGCGGCCGTCATTGCCAGATTGGACTAAAAGTTACCATCGCGGCCGTCGTTGCCAGATTGGATTATAGCACGGCACGTAGCGGCAGGGTTGCTTTGCACAGCGACAGACTGTATTATCGTTACACTGCCCACCACTTAGACTTGTTCGTCCCGAACAAGTGCCGAGGCTCCGCTGTGATGAGGCGCCAGGCGCTCCAAATGGACTACCTTCAGCTTAGCGCCTCTATTGCTGCAACGTTGAATCCTGTATACCACGTCGTTAATCCTAGTCACGACTTCGTACGGTCCTTCCCATGACGCTTGAAGTTTCGGAGACAACCTTTCCTCCGTTGCGGGTTGTAGAGCATTACCAGATCCCACTTCTGATACCAAATGTTAAGAATACTACGTCTAGTGGGCTGTTACGTATCACTGGATTGTGCAATTTGAAAATGAAACAACTTTAATTATTCCAACGCAGCCAATTCAAAACCAACAGTCACTTTATTATTCACAGTTTTACACTTTACTGTTCGTACACTTAAGTATTTGCTTAATTACTCCGTGTGGCAACTTCACTTGTCAAAACCAGACTGACTCGCTGCGCCGCATCCGGCTGCCTTATATACCTGTCAGGCCATCGCGCAGATCGTTCCCGCACATTCCGGAGTGGACTAAAAGTTTCCATCATTGCCAGGTTGGACTAAAAGTTATTATCGCGGCCGTCGTTGCCAGATTGGACTAAAAGTTACTATCGCGGCCGTCGTTGCCAGATTGGATTATAGCACGGCGCGAAGCGTCAGAGTTGCTTTGCACAGCGACAGACTGTCTTATCGTTACACTGCCCACCACTTAGACTTGTTCGTCCCGAACAAGTGCCGAGGCTCCGCTGTGATGAGGCGCCAGACGCTCCAAATGGACTACCTTCAGCTTAGCGCCTCTATTGCTGCAACGTTGAATCCTGTATACCACGTCGTTAATCCTAGTCACGACATCGTACGGTCCTTCCCATGACGCTTGAAGTTTCGGAGACAAACCTTTCCTCCGCTGCGGGTTGTAGAGCATTACCAGATCGCCTTCTTGGAACCCTGCTGAGTTGGCCCGTAGATCATATCTGGCTTTCGCCTTATCGCTGACCAGTTTGGTGCGGCTCCTTATAAACTGGTGGATTTCTTCCAGCTCCGATCGCTTATTAACTGCGTAATCAGTCTTAGCGCCTTCCGTCGTGCTGACCACTCCGAACTTCAAGTCAGCAGGCAATCTCAGCTCTGTGCCGAACACTGCTCGGGCTGGAGTGATGGCATATCGTGCGGGGCTGACCTATACGCCATCAAGAACAGCTGAATATGCGTGTCCCAATCCTTTTGATTCCTGCCTACTACTTTCCGCAGATATTCCTCCAGTGTTCGATTGAATCGTTCCACCATGCCGTCGGACTGTGGGTGCAATGGACAGGTGCGAGTTTTCCTTATTCCTAGTAGCTCACACACTTCTTTTGATACAAGAGCTCGAAATTCCGCCCTTGATCCGAGTGCAACTCCAGTGGAACTCCAAATCTGGCCACCCAGTTGTTTACCAGCATTTCCGCGACCGTGGTGGCCTCCTGGTTAGGAATAGGGTACACTTCGGGCCATTTGCTGAAGTAATCCATTACAACCAGCACATATTTGTTGCCTTGACTGCTAGTTGGGAATGGGCCGGCGACGTCCATAGCAATTCGCTCAAAGGACGCTCCCACTTTGTACTGCTGCATGCGGCCTCGAGATTTTCTTGTCGGCCCTTTCGCGGCTGAACATCGGTCGCAGCTCTTAATCCACTCGGCTACAGACTCCTGACATCCTACCCAGTAGAATCGTCTTTTTATTTTGGCGACGGTTTTGGTGATACCTAGGTGCCCTCCACTGGAGTCGTTATGGTATGCCTCGATGACCTCGTTGATTCTGCATTTCGGCACTACTATTAGGGAGTTGCTGGTCTGACCATCCGCGCTCTCCCATTCGCGGTACAGGCATCCTTCCTTCAGCCGCAGACTTTTCCACTGTGCCCAGTAAGCCTTAGAGATTGGGCTTTCACCGGCCACCTCCTGCCAGTCTGGACGTGCGCCTTGCTTCTTGCCTTCGATGATTTTTGCAAGATCCGCATCCTCACGCTGGTCCTTTCGTAGCCTCTCCGCAGACCACTCTTCCTCTGGTATGACGCTTACCAACCGGACGTCCACTATCTGTTCTTTGCTTTCGGCTCGCGAGCATTGCCTGCATTCGACTTTGCACGGACGGCGGGACAAGGCATCGGCATTTCCATGGCTACTGCCCTTGCGATGCTCTATCGTGTAGTCGTAGCTCTGCAGTCGTTCGATCCACCGCGCCGATATTTCCTGGGTCGCCGTTTCCATTTTCGCTGCCATTTCTCGATTTGTAGTTTCCAGCTTCGCTGACAGCCGCTGCAGCCGTACTTTGCAGGGACGCAGCAGCAGCAGGCGATTCCTCCACCTAGGCCGACGCCTCTAGTTCGTGCGCTCCGAACTCGTGCACAGTCCAATCGACGCCTCGTGCCTCACATGCTTCTCGCAAGCGCAACTGCAACTCCACCTTTCCGCCAGCCGTCGGCAAATTCCAGGCAGCCAGCTCCTTCTTCAGCTGGTCTACCTTCAGCAGCTCGAGTTTAACCATGTCCGTGCTTTTATAATTTTATTTTTTTTTGTTTACTTTCAATTTTCCACAATCCCACTTCTGATACCAAATGTTACGAATACTAAGTCTAGTGGGCTGTTACGTATCACTGGATTGTGCAATTTGAAAATGAAACAACTTTAATTGTTCCAACGCAGCCAATTCAAAACCAACAGTCACTTTATTATTCACAGTTTTACACTTTACTGTTCGTACACTTAAGTATTTGCTTAATTACTCCGTGTGGCAACTTCACTTGTCAAAACCAGACTGACTCGCTGCGCCGCATCCGGCTGCCTTTTATACCTGTCAGGCCATCGCGCAGATCGTTCCCGCACATTCCGGAGTGGACTAAAAGTTTCCATCATTGCCAGGTTGGACTAAAAGTTATTATCGCGGCCGTCGTTGCCAGATTGGACTAAAAGTTACTATCGCGGCCGTCGTTGCCAGATTGGATTATAGCACGGCGCGAAGCGGCAGGGTTGCTTTGCACAGCGACAGACTGTCTTATCGTTACAGTATGAACAGTTGATTGTATAGGGTTCTCCAACAAGAGGTGTTATTTTGAATCACCCGGTATTTCGGTAGCTGTCACTTTTGAAGCTTTTATTCTTTGACATTTGACAAGTAGAAACTACGCCATTACTTAAAATGGAACGATACACGCTTCAACAGTCAATACGCTGTTGAAAACTTCTGTTGTTATTAAAATTCGCTACAAAAATGGTGAAAATCTTGCAGCCACAGTTTGCAAAACTAAAGCATTTTTGGGTCGTCGTGAAGCACCTTGTTGGACCGCAATACAGAAATTGGTAGAAAAATTCGAGCTGTTGGGACAAGTTAGTGATGTGAAGAATAAAACCCGTGCACGTCGCTCAAGAACAACTGAGAATATTGCTGCTGTAGCCCAAAGTGTTGAAGAAAACCCAGGTTTGTCGATTCCTCGTCGTTCTTTGGAATCCGGCATTCCAAAAACGTCATTACACCGTATTTTGCATAAAGACTTGGGTCTTAAGGCTTATAAAGTTCAGTTAACACAAGAACTCAAGCCGACCGGTCATCAACAACGTCGTGTCTTTGCTGATTGGGTCCTTGAAATGCATGAACATGATCCGGAATTCCATCGAAAAATCATCTTGACTGATGACGCCCATTTCCACCTCGGTAGGTACGTCAACAAGCAAAATTGTCGCATATGGGGCTCGGAAAACCCAAGAGTTATTGTTGAGAAGCCTCTCCATCCGCAACGTGTGACTGTTTGGTGCGGTTTTTGGTCCGGCGGGGTCATTGAACCTTACTTTTTCGAAAATGAGGTTTGATCAACAGTTACGGTGAATGGATTGCGCCATCGAGAGATGATTAATGATTTTTTATGGTCGGAGTTGGATGGTATTGATCTGGACAACGTTTACTTTCAACAAGACGGCGCTACGTGCCACACAAGCAACGAAACCATTGCTCTTTTACGGGAAAAGTTTCCGGACCGTGTTATCTCTGGAAGAGGTGATCACAATTGGCCACCGAGATCTTGTGATTTAACACCTTGCGACTTCTTCCTTTGGGGCCCAGCGTCGATTCAAGACCTCAAAGATAGAATTCGTGAGGCTATCGAGGACATAGGGCAGCCACTTTGCGATTGGGTTATGGAAAATTTCATGAAAAGGATATGGTCCTGTAAGCGTGGTCGTGGTGGCCATTTGGCTGATGTTGTTTTTCATTATTAACGGCATACCTTCCTATTTATTTTGAAATAAACATCCGATCATTTATCTCAAAAAATGACATTTTTCTTTGAATACCAAAATAACACCTCTTGTTGGAAAACCCTGAATATCTGAAAGTATAAGTAAGTATATCTGTAAGCATTGGTGCATACAAGGCGGAGGGTTGCATGGTTCAAACTCCCAAATATCTGACAAATTGTGGATCGAAAATATGAGTGCAAATAGCATAGAGCTCAACTATCTGTAACTTGTATGTGTAATGCGTGAGACATAATGAGATACTGACTCATCTGCAGTTAGTACCAATATTTACTAAGGAATCAGATTTGCTTAATGGCTGCTTTTACATCAACATTTTGTTGCCTTAAGCCAACAAAACTTTCTTGCAATATTTTTCCCGAATAAAAGAAAAATCTTGCCCAAAATTTCGCTTCACAAATATCTTTGCCAAACAGTTTCTGAGCTACTAACTGTTTGTGGAAATATTTAACAATGAATTACTTCTCTCAGGTAAATTTTCTTATGTCTTTGAATGCCTTGAAAATGTTCATGAATTGCCATTTCTTTGGATACATTGAATGCATTCATCGTAGGCATTCAATCATTTGCAGTGTGCATGCAATTTTCAATGGGACAGCGAACATTGTGCAAACATGCCACTGTGGAACAAATACAAAAACGTAGCACAAAACACAAACATTTTTCTTTATCTAATTTCACTGCCAAATTCCGTATGGCTTATTTTTTTCAGCTGTTTCTTTCTTTGCATTGCAGAGCATTGCTTGGCAGTATTTGTTTTTTGCTGCAAGAATATTTGCTGCAATTGTTGCTATGCTTTCATGCTATCAGAGTCAACATGCCAATGTGACATATCGAGCGAGGGGAGATTCAAGATCGGCTGCTCCTTTGTCAGCCAGCAGCCGCCACCACTAAAACTTTGTTTCGTTGTCCATTTTACTCGAATAGTGCGAGTTGTTGTTGTTGCGTTTGACTGATTTTCAAAAATCTTGTTGATTTTTCATGGTTGTTAAATTGATTGATTAGTGTGCGACTTTTGACACTTAGCGCAAGGTATGCACACAACAACAAGAAGAAGATGTGTAAAAGTAAAAATAAATCGGTTTATGTGTACTTCTGCTTCAGAATATGCACATTTCTATTCCTGTATATTTGATTTCTAAGGGAAATGCGTAAATAATTTTCTTTTTTATTTCCTGTTCAAATTTCCTATGCACCAATTTTTTTTCTTTTTAACATATTTTTCTATTTTATGCGTCTTACAGCCCTATTCTGGCAACCGAAACAATAGTCACCTCGGTAACAATTGAATACTTGGTAACAATTGTCACTTTTTGGTATTCTGGAGCAAATTCAAAAGCTCAAAAGGTGACAATTGTTTCGAAATTTGTTACCTCCGTAGGAGCAGGTGACAAGCATACAAATATTATAAAATTCAAATTTCGTATTCAAATGCGCCTTGAGAAACTGAAAAAAAAAGCTTCAGCTGCTCCTGCGTCGCGACGTGTCGTGCGCTTAAACTTAGGAACTCTAGAAACTAAAAGAATATATACATACATTGTGAAGAAACTCCAAAAAAAAAAGACTTGCTTCGCCAGATTTTCTGCATTTGCCTTTTTTTGTTTGTTTATTTTTTTACAGTTTGACAGAAAAAATACAAAAAACAGCTGTTTTGATGGAAAAAAGCTTTCACCTCGAGTGGTGAATTGTTTGAACTTTCTTCTTGTCACCATTTTTCCAGAATACGAAAACAATCAAATTCAATTCAATTGTTACGGGGGGTAACAATTGTTACGGTAGTGCCAGAATAGGGCGGTTAGGCACAAATCATGATGAAATAAACAAGGTGAAGCGAGTAGCTGACAGTTTTGTCAACCCATACCCTTATTTTGAAACATAGCAATTGACAACCAATTTTGCTTTGACATTGAGAGAAGATTTTTAACCCCAATCAAAACGTAAAATCGAAAATATTGTGTTTAAAAATTTTCATTTGTAAAATACGCGTTTAACTTCTTCTTCTAAAGTAAGAGAGTCAAGAGTTTTAATTTTCTTTCTGTAAATGAATTTGTTTCACATATTGTTATGTTTTTTTACATGTTTTACATAAATGTTAATCGTTTTTTAGTAAAGCATGTTACGTTGTGCTACGACATACATATTTATTTTTGGTTTCATATTTCTTTATTATTCAATACCAATAATTATGCAGCGTGGGGACCTGCCACCACGGCAACGAATCGGCATAATCTTACCTACAACGCACTACAATAATAATGAAATTGATTTTTTGATACACCAGGCTTAAGTGGGTTAATGCCAAGAAAGAAGAAGACTTTCATGTTTTGAGAGAATTTATTTTGAAAACGTCAGTTTTTCAAAAGCTCTCTTGTCGAAATAAGGGTATGTCATCTACTCGCTTCACCTTGTTTATTTCATCATGGGCACAAATATGCTTAAGGAGTTTTGTTTCTATTATTTATTTGACAGCTTTATGAGTGGTTTTGTGAGGGACGGCACTGATTGCAGTAACGAGCAGCATATGCCAATGGCCAACGGAAATCAATCTTTATATTGAAATCTGTAGGGTCCATCTGTATTTGAAAGATATACAATGGAGATATCGCAATCCATTTGACTGTTGATCGAATATATTTTTCGTGTAACTTTGAGTTTTATGCGAAAAAGAGATCATTCATAGATACATATGTATATGAGATCTGTAGGGTTCATCTGCGTTTGGTCCATCCAACGGAGATATCGACTGTTGGTAAAATATCTCCTTGGAAGAGCCTTGACTGCTATGCGAACATTGACATTGACTCTTTTCCTGAGCCAATATCCTATGTCCTGTCTGACGTTAAAAGTCGTTCTGGTCACATGATGAATCGACTAAAAAAGCTCCAAATCCGGTAATCCGGTCGATTTATTTTAGTATTCCTTACCCAGGACTGGATCTAACATGCGTATCAGGCACATGGAGTTCATTTGGGCTATTGTACTCTGCCCAAAGAAGGAGGGTAGGCGAAGGGAAAGAATCCCCGCAGTTTCCCCGTAGTTTCCGCTCAATGATTCAGCAGGCCTCATTCAGAATAGCATAGATCCGTTATAAGACCGCAGCTATCTCTCCTGTGGCGTACAAGTATGGTTTCTTCATCCAGTTCCTTGACAGGTCTTGGAGCCATCTGTGTAGAATGCATTCGTGGGACCCTGAGTCGTGAGATCCTTCTAGGATACATCACGGCATAGGTAGGTAGATAGGTTGTAGTGGCTGCTTCTGTAGGGCACCAGGGCGTCCATCGGCATCGAAAGCGGTTGACATTGGTCTGGCAACCGGCGGTAAATAACCCTGTGCCATTCATCGAAGTTTTCGTGCTAAGTTCCGTTTGATTTGAGTCGCCAGAGCGTTTTCATTGGAAGCAAATTTAAAGCCACGTTGAGAAGCGCAGCCGGCTTGGTGATCCGAAAACAAGTTATACCTCGGTACACAATTCTCTGGAGTTTGGCTAAGGCAGCTGCATTGAACTTAACCAATGCTTTGTGCCACCAGACTAACGCGACATATGTGACAACTGGTTTAACCAAAGCAATGTACAAACAGTGCACAATTTTTGGTTTCAGCTCCCACGTCTTGCCGTAGGTCGTGCGACACTGCCAAAAGATTCTGAGAGCGTGGCTTATCTTCAGGTCGACTTGCATCTTTCATGAAAGTTTATGATCTAGGGTCACCTTCAGGTATTTGACCTCTGAAGACAGTTGCAGGGTGACTCACCTCAGTGCAGGTAATCGAAGACCCTTCTGATTTCGTCTACGAGTAAATAGCAACAACGTGGTCTGACTGGAACTCACTGAGAGTTCCTGCAGAAGGCACCACACATCGATCTCGTCCGGAACCTTCTACATTTTGTGGCAGATTTTTTTTAAAGACTGTTCCGATATTAGTAGGTATCGAATGTGAATGAAAAGTTTCTGCACTTCACATAACAGAGAATCCTTGACGAAGCACCACACTGAAGACGATAGGTCACCCCCTTGGGGACACCGCTTAACCGCCTCCACTGTGATATTGTCCTCATTGCCATCCCCCAGTATCAGCTATCTCTTGGCCAGCAGGGAATGGATCCATCTGACACAAATATTTTCTACTCCACGTTCACTAGTTGCGAAATATATTGAATCAAATCTGGCGTCGGCCCCCTTATTATCAATGAACAGTCCCAAAGTGTACCTATTTACTTCCAGTCCCTCCTCAATTATGCGGACCCAATCACGGAAGATCGCAAACTCCGGTACACATGTTGTTGAATGTTGAGAGGGTCTCTGTTCAAGAGGGTTTCTTAGATAAAAATTATTCCTTCATCATTTTTGTCCAATTCATATTAAGAATGCCTCCTTTTTCGACTTCCCACTGCTTGGAGTCCAAAGTTAGAATATTTTGCTGCAATGCCGGTCTTGGTTAGAGATAAACAAAATGAATTTTTGCAAATTTTTCAACTGTTATTATTTCTTTATCTTGCCAACGAACATCATTGCAATCTGTTTCCGATACGAAGCGTCCAACAGACTTTTGTGCCCTTAAAAGTTCCACCTGCACCTGCGTTGAGTTCGATTTCATCAATGCTTCTCTTTTGCTTTGCGGTTTCCACTGTTTATTTCAGCTTAGCCACTGCACATGAAACCATTGCGTCGGTCAGATTGTTCAGATTAAAGCCCCTAAGTGGAATTTTTTGTTGGCATTGAGGCATTGCACATGTATGCGTATGGATTAAGGCACATGGACAGAGAGTTGTAAGTTAAATGTGTTCGCTGAATGCTGAGGGCTTAAGAGTCCAACTGATATGAATTGAAGTAGCGAAGGGGCGTGGTAAGGGGGCTGTTGGCAGTTTAAATAACACCTGATAACAACAACAGCAAATTAAGAACTTACCGCAAAGCGAAGGCGTTTCGCGCATGAAAGTAAACTTGCCAATATTTATATGTTTATTTATATGTTGTTGTTGTTGTCGTTGGTAATGTTGGGGTAAGTAAGAAGCGCACTTAGCAGTTGCCCTAAAAATGTACGAAATGAGGAAGTGTAATCGAGATTACAGTATTACAGTTGATTTTCTTGAACATACAGCAAAAGTACACTGTCAGAAATTTTAGGAAGAGAGAGAGACTGTAGGCTTTTCTTAGTGAAAAGATGGCAAATTTGAAACAACAGACATGAACTTAATGCTTAATGTTAAAAATTTGTGAAAACATTTGTCACTGTGACATTTTGTCACAATGCATTTGACAAAGTGCGCAATTATGAAAAAAATTGGAGAGACCGTAAGTCGACTTTTTTTCGGGAAGATATAAAATGAAATAGGTTTTCGTAACGCCAGACAGAAACCCAATGGTTAATGTAAAACATTTATGAAAACATTGTCATTGTGACGCTTTGCGACAAAAAATTTAACTTTGTGAGAAATAGTAAACTGAGAAATTGAGAGAGGGTTCTCTTTTGGGATTCCTAAAGCGTTATAGACCGCATTTGTGAAAATATGCTTATTGTGACTGGTTGTCACAATACATGTGGTAAAGTAAGGAATTATAAATCCAGGGAGAATGAGCCCGTAGATTTTTTTATACAGAAACCTAATTCTTAATGTAAAAGAACTGTGAAGAAGTGTCCAATGAGACGTTTTGTCACAGAAAATGTACCATAGTGAGAAATAGTGAACTGAGCGAAACACTGTGGATTTTGTTTTTATTTGTGCAACTTTTAAACTTCCTAAAACAACAAATGAGCTCTTAAGCTGTATAGAAGAAATTTGAGAAAATATTGGCATTGTGAGTTGTCCCAAGTCAGATAATGTGAACTGAGAGAAAGTCTAGTCGAGAAAGTCGAAGCCACAAACAAAAACCTAATGTTAATTCGAAAAGATTTGTGAAGAATCGTTCACTGTGGCTGTTTGTCACAAAAAACTTGACACTAAAAAATTGTAAACTGAGAAAGTAAGTGATTTTGAAGTTTTCGTTTTAAAGGGTGTCACCTAGAGAACGTTTTAAAACCATATAATATTTTATGAAACGTTTTAAAACCACAAGTGATTCCTAATTCAAGTCCTAAGGTAAAGTTATATAAGAGATTCGTAAAGCAGAAAGCCGATCAGTAGCGAAAAATGTACTCTATGGTTTCCTTGGCACCATTTTCTCTGCATTCTCTGCATTTATTCGACTCATAAGTAAGACCTTAAGATGTATTTAAAAAATCTGTGATACTTGTCACATATTTTAGAGGCACCTGTAACATATGTCACATATTTTCGAGAAACCGGTGACAGTTGTCACATAATTTATGTAACATATGTTACATATTTAAGAGGCACCTGTGATACTTGTCACAAACTCTTACAGCTTGGCACTCGTTACAAGGTTACTAAACGCTTTTGGCGTATTTTCTCTCCATGTACTTTGTTTGCGTATCGCCAGTTTTAATCATACCAAATGAACCGTAACGTATGCGTATTGGACAGACAGCTGAACTGAAAGAGATACGCTTTAATTTTGAATACATTTATTTTTGGCTTTCCGATGCGGCGACGGACGCAGTAAGGGCAGCAGGTAATGAAGTCTTTAAGTTAGAGATACGGTTGAAGGGTTGAGTTAATTTCAAGGTAAATACAGGGTGATGTGAGTTTATGATTAATAATAAGTTTAAAAAATTCAGAAACAAGGGCAGACAAATTTAAAATTTGAACATAAAATTCAATATAAGAGTAAAGATATTTTTGACGTCGCAAAAACCTTCTTAGAAACAATAAAATCAATGCTTAAAGAATTTACGATTAAATAATAATAGTAAATAATAAATAATAGATAACGGATTATAAATAAAACATAATAAATAGCACATTAAAAATAATAAAAAATTAATAATAAAAAATAAATAAGTAATAAATAATAAATAAACAATGATAAATAAAAAGTAAAAAATATAAAAGAATAAATAATAAGAAAGAAATAATAAATAACACTACTCGACACGAAAAATGCTCCTAAAAATAAAAGTATTTTTTAGACTAATTTTCGGCTGCTGAACACGAAACTGAAAATCAAAAAATGTTCTTAAGAAGCGTTTTCGAAAAATCTTCGAAAAACACGTTTTCCCCTCTTATTTCAGTTATGAGCACATATCTCGTAAACCAACCATCCGATTAACACAAGTTGCCCGTCGTTCAGAAGGTAATTAACTAACCTTTCCAACGATATATGGATTGTCCAAATTCGATCAGATTTGGGGAAGTTACTGACGTTGTTGTTGAAAAAATTTAATTTTTTGCACATTTTCAAAAATTATACATTTTTGAATAGTTTTTTATAGATAAAATAAATGAGCTCCTCTGGTTTTAAAAGTTATAAGGCACGGAGTGAAACCATCAACTTTTCATTTATTACACCGTACGAAAAATTTTTTTTATTTTTCCGAGACCCATCCAAATGTTGATATAGACGTGAAACTATAGGTCATTTATAATATCCGGGCATAGCCACTTTTTCATTTTCTGACCCATAAACCTTCTTAACCCTTATTCTCATACCCGGGTACCCGGGTGCCCACTGCGATGTATTTTCGTGAAAAAAACTGACAAATAATGAAAATTTTTTTTTTACCTTCCGGATCCTCGTTATTTAGGTGAAAAGCGAACAAATCATATCAAAATTTTATAAACACTTTTTTCATGAAATGGGTACCAGGGTACCCCGGGTGCCAAACGACGTTAGTAAGTTTGGGTATGAGAATAAGGGTTAAAGAACTTTAAAATTTTAAGGATATAACACTTCGTTCAATAATGTGTGTGACTGACACATAGATGGCGGCACTAATACTAACTCAATATTTTTTCGAGATTGTGAACCTTTTTAGGGTGTCTGTTATTATTATATGTCAATCCGACTATTAGTTTACAAGTTACAGTGCTTTAAGTGACACTTCTTTTGAGTTTTCAAAAAAAATGAATTCAAAGCAATTCCGTGTGCTGATTTATCATTGTTTTTTAATGAAAAAAAATACTGTTCAATGCCAGGAATGGCTTGAAAAACATTATTCGGACTCTGCTCCATCAAAAAGAACCATTTGTTATTGGTATGCCGAATTCAAACGTGGTCGTACAGACACCGATGACATTCCATCTACTGGACGGCCAAATGACGCTGTTATTCCGGAAAACGTTGAAAAAACACTGAAAATCATTATGTCCGACCGTAAAGTGACAGTGGGGGAGATTGCTGACATTCTAAAGATATCAGCAGGCAGTGTACACACCATAATACACGAACATTTGGTTATGAAAAAGGTGTTTTCGAAATGGGTGCCGCGTTTGCTCACACCGGAGCAAAAACAACAACGAATCGATGATTCAAAGAGCTGTTTGGACATGTTTACGCGCAACAAGTCGGAGTTTTTGCGTCGGTACATCACAATGGATGAAACATGGATCCACCATTTCACTTCAGAGTCAAATCGGCAGTCTGCTGAGTGGCATGCAACCGGTGAAAGCCGCCCAAAGCGTCCAAAGGTACAAACATCGGCTGGCAAGGTTATGGCGTCAGTATTTTGGGATGTGCACGGAATAATATTCATCGACTATCTTAAGAAAGGGAAAACAATCAATAGCGACTTTTATATAGCGTTGTTGGAACGTTTGAAAGAAGAAAGAGCGATTAAGCGGCCCCATATGAAGAAGAAAAAAGTGTTGTTTCACCAAGACAATGCACCGTGTCACAAGTCGATGAAAACGATGGCAAAAATGCATGAATTGGGCTTCGAATTGCTTCCTCATCCCCCGTATTCTCCAGATCTGGCCCCCAGCGACTACTGGCTCTTCGCAGACCTCAAAAAGATGCTCCGTGGTAAGAGATTTGGCTCAAATGATGAAGTAATCGCCGAAACTAACGCCTATTTTGAAGGCAAAGAAAAATCGTTCTACAAAGGCGGTATCGAAAGATTGGAAAAGCGTTGGAATGATTGTATCTCCCTAAAAGGGGACTATGTTGATGAATAAAAACGAAGTTTGGCAAAAAAATGTGTTTTAATTAGTTAGTCACACACATTATTGAACGAAGTGTTACACATTTAAAAAAATTTTTAAATATTTGCGATTGTGCAATGATGAAGATATGGGTATCAAATGAAAGAGAAAAATTGTCTCCTTTTAACTAAATTTTCTATTTTGAACTTTCAGGATTAAAATATGTCAGGTATGGAAAACATCAATGTTTTGGATTTCAGTTTGTCTGTCTCATACATCTAAATTTTTTCTATTTCAAAGTTCTCATCGTATTTGGACCATCCATATATCGTTGGAAATGTTAGTTAATTACCTTCTGAACGACGGGCCACTTGTATTAGTCGGATGGTTGGTTTACGAGATATGTGCTCATATGCTTCTTAAGAAAATTTTTTGTTTTTCAGTTTCGTGCTCAGCAGCCGAAGTCTAAAAAATACTTTTGTTTTTAGGAGCACGCGATGAACCCAGTTTTTGTCGAGTAGTGTAACTAATAACAAATAATAATTAATCAATGATATATAATAAATAATAAATGAAAAAGAAATAATAAATAATACAAAATACAAAATAAAAAGCTCGTACTGTCAAAGAGGCCTAGCTATAATATTGAAAATTATTTCTTAAAGGATAGACGGGCAGTTCATAAGTTTATTGACGATATTGAATAAAAGTTTGAAGGAGAGAGAAAAGGCTTGTGTGATTTTCAGTTTCAAAACAGGCAATGTGAATCATAGAAGGAAAGAATCAAAGAGAAATTAAAGGAAATTAAAGAATAAAGAGCATAGCGACTAAAATCTGATGAACTTGCTCAAGTTTGTATAAGTTATATAAAAACATATTCCGTTCAAATTTATTTCTCATTATCATTGTCATAAAATATTGTAGAACATTACACCGTGTGACAGTATTTTTGACCTATCCAAATGTTAATATAGTCCTGAAATTAGAGATCGTTCATAGTAACCTGGCATACTAAGATTTTAATTATCTTATCGGATGTCCTTTTAACCCATTTTTTGCGAAAACAATTATTATTCAAGTAAAATCGATATATATGCTATCAGTTATTCATAAAAAACTTATTTTATATAATTTCATTTTAATTTAAATTAATTTGTCGAACAACGCGCCAACTTTGCGTACACGCAACACAGATTCGAGACTTATCTAGAACACTCATAATGACACCCAGATAATTCACAAACCAATTATAATTTTTCCTTGCCTTTATTTGAACGTATTTTCATGTCGACCAAAAAAAGAATTAACGTTTGACAATTTTTAGTGTGCGATTCAAAATTTGTCTGAAAAACATGTGTCTACATTAGGCATCGCAATCCCGGGATCCCGGACTTTTTCCAGTCCCGAAAATCCCGGGATTCAAATTCTTTTATCCCGGGATTTTCGGGATTGCAAAAGATGCTTCAAAGTTCAAATGAAATAAATTTTAAGGCACAAAAACCCAATTCCTTATTTGAGGGAGAAGGGAGGGGATAGAGTGCGTCTTTTGCAAAAGGCTTATGATTATTTACTAAGCATTCAACCAACAAGTGTTGAATCTGAAGGATGTTTCTCTTCAGCAGGGTTCATTTGAAATAAATTTCGCTCTAGATAAGAGAAAAAAACACTTAATGCCTTTGTATTTTTAAGATCTCAGTTTTTAGTTAATCAAAACGCTTAACTTTTTATCGAAATAATCGAAGTAAAACTAAAAGCACAAACAAATTAACTATTTTATTTTTTTTATCAAATATGCATATATATGCACTTTATGATACATCGGTTGCAAAGTAATAAGTTATGTTTAAGTGTCATTTTTGGATAAAACAAAATGCTATGAAACTGAAGTTAAATGTCAAATGAAAAACTTTTAATTTAACTCTTCAATTCCCAGTGTCACCTGTAGGTGACAGATGCTTAATATTTGTTTTCCTACCACATAGGTTTTTATTTTAAAATTCTAACACTTGTATAGCAAAGTCAATTAGTAGTACTTGTTTATTTAATTTTCCTACCAACACTAGCGATACGTCATTTGTAAAATTTATTCAGTTGTTTCACGCGTAATTAAAGCAGTGCGAGTTTGTGTGGTTTCTTTCAATATAAAAATTAGGGTAGTTTAAACATTTTTTATGTATTTTTTTGTCTTATCCAAACGTATCTAAGCTCTTTTATTTAAAAAGAAAATTTTCTTTTTCACTATTTTGGACATGGGAATTGAAGCGTTAAACAAAATGTGATTAAATTCAAGATAAAAAATCTTGAAACTACCCAAATGTGATTAAAATGTGTCCATTTTTATGATAAATATATTATAAACAAGTATTTATGCAATTCGGGAAAATTGTTTTATTAAAAAATTTGTTATATGAATCCCGGGATTAAATCCCGGGATCCCGGGATTTGACTTTTCAATCCCGAAAATCCCGGGATCGCAAAATGGCCAAAAATTGCGATCCCTAGTCTACATATACAAGTGTGTGTGTCAGTGTGTGTTTTGTAGGTGGTTGAGATATGGAGGAGAAGAAAGCCTAAGGATATACCTTCCGAACAAAAAATTTATCGCAATACCTCACACACACTGCACATACGAATTTTTTAAATAGTAACGTTGCGTATACGCAACAGAGGAAGGAAATGGGTTAAGAGGATTTTAAAATTTTATGTACGCATTAAATACAACACTTCTACACAGTTATGCAGTTTTTCTATGCTTTATTAAAAAACTGGATAAATGCTTTTGGAAGCACCCTGTACGGTGCCCCATAGTAACATTTTCCCATATCATGCAACTGAAATTAGGGAAATAACAACACAAATTAACAGCATTGAAGCAACAACCAACGCAACAACCAAGTGACCGACAAGTGTGCGAACGAGAAAACAGAGGGAGAGAGAGAGAGACAGCATCGGTGGTTGTTCGACTTCGAGGAACGAAACCATTTCACCTGTTTAAGCGGCCAGCAAGATGCACCGAATTTTACGGTTATTAAAATTATATGAATACATTTTGATAAGCGATATCCCCCCTCTTCTCTTCCGCTTCCCCCATTTGTGCTGTAAAAGCGGCAAAACCGCACCACGCCGGGCGAGGGCCCGTCACGCTGGTGCGTCGACTCATTTAGCGGCAACTGCAATTGCAATTCCAAAACAATAACAACAAAAACACAAACAAAGTAACAAAAAAACAAAAATTAATAAACGCAGGAGAAATGCGCAGGAAATGCAACAACCCAGAATTGTGGCTGAAAAGTCGACAAAGTCGCTTGAAAAAAAAAAACTAAAAAGCCAAAAAGGCGTATTGGGGGTTTCATTGTTGTTGTTGTTTTGAGTGCTGCAGCTGCAGCTGGCAGTCGATAGTTGGCCGCTATACATTTAAGCGCAAATGCAGCCGTTTCAACTCATTCTTATTGCCTCTTTCTTCCCCGCATTGCTTGTAAGATTTGGATTAATTTCGGCGCTGGGCAGCTTGCGGTGTGCAGTGTGTGTTGTTGTTGCTGTTGCTGCTGTGCGTGTAATGTGCCCGCCTTTGCGGCTTAACAACTTTTCGTAATTGTTGTTGTTGTTGCTTCAGCTCCTTTTTGAGGATTAAATGTTTTTTTAATTGCTCAACTCATTCTTTCTTTCCCTCTGACGTTTGCATTCGCTCGGCGCTTGGTTTGCTTGATTTTGATCAATTTTTTTTCTTTGGCAAGTCTGCATTTTGGTTCGATTAATTTGCACTCGAAGGCATTTCAACATTTTTGACATTTACCAGATTAGTTGATTACTGTCAAATTGCACGAGACATTTAATTTTTATTGCACATGGTTTTGTTTTACCATAACATTTCTTTACGAAAAAGGTAAATGAAATGTTCGTAGTGGTTTGAAAAATGTTCATGATATTTGATAAGCACGCAAATAATTTTTGAATGTGACCAGCTGCTTTTTCTTTTCTTTTTCGTGGTATTTATTACCCAATGGGGTTTTTGTGGGAGATTCAGTAAAGAAATACTAAGCACTAAAAAGGGGTTCAGAACAACGAAATTCGTATATTTCACACAGGCTTCGATGGTATAGAATTATCTATGTCTGTGAGCCTCAGTGACACCATGTACAAATTTGAGTAATAATTTTTACTGTGCGAAATATATAAGGAAATAATATCTAAGGATATTAGAAAATACAGAAAATATTTAAGGATATGTTTGTTGCTGCCGCTGTTCTACTTTCTAATAAACTATTTTCAATATTAACCTATAATTAATTCCTAATACATTTTTTCTTTACATAATACAATCTCGTTTAACATATCAGCTGTTGATATGTTAAACTTTTCTACTTCAATACAAAATTCAAAGGTGCGACATCGGCCGAAAAACATCTGATGTTATGCGGAAGGAGGAATCGATGTTGACAAAACATCGGCTAAAAAACATCAATGTTTTTTTTTTTAATGGAAATGTTAGCTACAAATATCTCAATTGTTTTCATTATTTTTTTTATCATATTAAATAAAATCCAATACTAGTTTTGTTCAGTTCACATCACCACTTGAGTATTGATTTAATCTACAATTCAAATCCTTTAATCCCGGGATTTTCGGGATTGCAAAAGATGCTTCAAAGTTAAATGAAATAAATTTAAAAGCACAAAAACCCAATTCCTTATCTGAGGGAGGAGGGAGGGGATAGAGGGCGTCTTTTGGAAAAGGCTTATAATTATTTACTAAGCATTCAACCAACAAGTGTTGAATCTGAAAGATGTTTCTATTCAGCAGGGTTTATTTGCAATAAATTTCGCTCTAGATTAGAGGACAAAACACTTAATGCCTTAGTAGTTTTAAGATTTCAGTTTTTAGTTAATCAAAACGCTTAACTTTTTTACCGAAATAATCGAAGTAAAACTAAAAGTACAAACAAATTAACTATTTTATTTTTTTATCAAATATGCATATATATGCACTTTATGATACATCTGTTGCAAAAGAATAAGTTATGTTTAAGTGTCATTTGTGGATACAAAAGAAGACAAAATGTTAACAAACTGAACTTAATGTCAAATGAAAAACTTTTAAGTTAAACAAAATGTGATTAAATTCAAGATAAAAAATCTTAAAACTAACCAAATGTGATTAAACTGTTTCCATTTTTATGGTAAATATATTATAAACAAGTATTTATGCAATTCGGGAAAATTGTTTTATTTACAAAATTTGTTATATGAATCCCGGGATCCCGGGATTTGACTTTTCAATCCCGAAAATCCCGGGATCGCAAAATGGCAAAAAATTGCGATCCCTAATACATACATATGCAAAATTTCTTTACAAAAAATGAATGCTACAAAACTATGACGAAAAAGACATTACTTTAATTTCCAAAAATTGTTATTAACCCTTTCGCTACAGATTTTTACTGGGGAAAGTTAAAATTTTAAATTATACATTCCATAAGACATTTTTTAATTTTTATACTCGGACCCTGTCCTTTAGGGTGATTTCTATGAGAGCAACCACATCGCTGTGGTTGAAATAATTACTTAAACATAAAACTTTTTACGCATAACGAAAATTTTAAAATTAAACAAAAAATTATCTAAATTGAAAGAAAACGTCAAATTAAAAAGTTATTTAATTTTTCTGCTTCTTCTTCCTTTACTCTGTCAAGATATATCATTAAAAAAACATGTATACTTCTCTTCTTTAAGCTTAAATATTCAGTTTATTAATTTCGTATTTTTGCTAAAACTTCAAAACAAGTATTCTAAAAGTAAATAAAAAAAGTAGTAAATAGCGAAAGGGTTAACAGTTTGTGGTACCTTGCCGCTCGTCGCCGTGTACTTTCGCCGGAACTATAAGATGGCTCTATAATTTATATGCAGAGGTGCATTTTTTTTACTTATTGTGAGAATCTTCGCATGTAAAAAATCTGAACCAAAATATTGCCTTACATGAAAAAAATTACTAACACACAAAACATCGAACTAAAACATCGATGTTGAAGAAACATCGGGTTGCAAACATCGATGTTCAAAACACTCGATGTTGATGCTAAACATCGATGTTTATAAAACATCGATGTTGATGTCGCAGCTCTAGTCCGCATCCTGCTGCCTCATAGCGCTACTACTATATTTTTGAAAATTGCTTCTGAATTTTTTGCTCGCTCCTCCAGTGACAGCAACCTGCAACTGTCACAACACTCCATGTTGCCTTCACTCAACTTGAAGTGGCAGACAGTACGCTGTCAAATGTTGCAACAGGTAGACGTCACAATAAAGAACTCATAAATTTTATTACGCGCAAATGACAAAAACGACTAAAGGTGTTTCTCAATTTTCGCTTCAGCTTGCGGCCGTTTCAGCCGTTTGCGCGTGAGCGCACAGTAGCTGCCAAGAAAACGTATTGCATAATATTTTAGAAGCAAATGTGTAGCAGGCAATTACAGCAACATAAATACGCAACAACAACAACCACAACAGCAAAGCAAGTATAACGATAGCCAACACGAAAAGGAGTTCACCTTGCAACCGAACGAGCGCACAGCAGATGCAAAAGGACCGATTGGAGAAAAAATAGGACAAACGCCTCAGGTGGCGTTCACTTGGTTCGCATGCTGTCTGCATTGAAGGTTGCCGTGGCAAGACAAGAACAACAGCAGCAGTAAAAATATCCTTAGGGAATATTTATGCCACATTGGTGAGAGCGCCGTGCGGCTGCAACTGGGCGGCAAAGTACGAGTAAGCGAAGCTTGCCACATGCAGCACACGGTGACGTTGATTGATTTAGCTGCAAAGGTGTTTGCTTTTGCAACCATTTTTCATCGCTCGCTGGCAGTCTGACGGTCCTTATGCGGTGTGTGGTTTGTTTGTTAATAAATTAATTCAAAAATACTTTTGCTCCTTGTTCCGTCAGGCCACTTATAATTGAATTAGCCGCTCAACTGGTCACATGCAGCTTCTCACCGCAGTGGTGTTGTTGTTTTAGCTGGATACTGCCTGAATGCATTGGCCGCTTAATGCTGCTAATTTGACTTTGCTGTGTTATCCTTCTGACAAGTTCATCATTGAATTGTAGTCGGAGCCTTAGTTTTCTTTGGTATATATTAAAATATTTTAAAAGTTTTCTTTTAGTTTGCCCAAATATTTTCTACGCAGCCTATAGGACAAAAGACTAAAACAACGAACTGAAATATTGATACGATGAGAAATTCTGTGCCGCACTGTACAGGAATGCTTTTCTCCGCACGAATGTTTTCCAAGCATACTTTTAGGCATGCACTGTGAAGTACGGCAAATTTGGTATAATTCGCTTGGTATAGTCCGATATGGCAAGGATGGTTCTCGAAGAAATAGGCTGTGCGAGAATGGTCGAGCGCTTTCTAATTGGAAGTTGCAAGAAACTTCGGCGCGATAAGAAAACTGGTATAAAAGCAGCAGTGTGCAGCGCAATGAGTCGAGTCTGTGTTGAGCAAGCAAAGTGGTAACAAGTGTAGATACAAGCGAAGTGTAAATCTGTAAATAATGTGATTGTTGATTTTTGCTGAGTAATTCAAGTTGTTTTATTTTCAAAACCAATCCAAACGAACCTGTGAAATAATTTTCGTAACATTTGGTGTCAGAAGTTCGGATTGTGTTACTGAAGATAAAATTATAAAAACGCAGACATGGTTAAACTCGAGCTGCTGAAGGTGGACCAGCTGAAGAAGGAGCTGGCTGCCTGGAATTTGCCGACTGCTGGCGGTAAGGTGGAGTTGCAGCTGCGCTTGCGAGAGGCGTGTGAATCACGAGGCATCGATTGGGCTGCACACGAGTTCGGAACGCAGGAACAAGAGGCGTCGGCCAAAGTGGAGGAATCACCTGCGGGTGCTGCGTCGGTACAAAGTACGGCTGCAGCGGCTGCGCCACCACAAGCAATGGACATGAGCCAGCTTATGGTTGCAATGAGAGGCATGTTCCAAGAAACTTCTGCGAAAATCGAGAATGTCAAAGGCATGTTCGAGACTTCCAATCGTGAAAATCGCGAAATGTCAGCGCAGATAGCGGCGAAAATGGAGGCGAAACTGGAAATTACAAATCAGGAAATTTCGGCAAAAGTCGACACTGCGAGCCGAGATATGGCAGAAAATTCTGCGCGCATAGAGCAGAAGGTGGAGGAAATTTCCGGTAGGCTGAACGTGAAAGTTGAGCATCTCGAGACGCGAATGGACAATTGGGACAAACGAGTTGACGAAATGGGTGATTCTCTGCACAAACGAGTGGACGACCTGGATGATTCCCGGCACAAACGAGTTGACAGTCTGGAGGAGCGGCTCAGAGAGGTACAGCCACGAGAATGTTTGCCGCCGGTTCCGGAAAGTTTCGCCACCCGAACAGAAGTGCCTACTTATGATGGTGCTACGCAGTTCGATACATTTAAACTGCAATTCGACTTAGCTGCTTTGGAAAATCAGTGGACCGATATCAGGAAGGGTCGGAGATTGGCACTGGCGCTAAAAGGTCCTGCGGCTGAGGTAATGAAATCAGTTCCGGAATGTTCGGGAAATGATTACGAGGCCGTCATGAGAGCCTTGGCAGCGAAGTACAGCAACGAGCACAACCATACGCTGTACTACTGTGAGCTGAAGAACCGCAGGCAAAGCGCCAGCGAGGCGCTGCAGACATATGCAGCAGACATTGAGCGGCTCGTACAGTTGTGCTACCCAAAATTCGGCGCTGATGATCTCGAAAGGATGAAGATTGAGTCGCTCATTGAAGGTCTTCATGATCCCGAGACACGTCGCAGTGCGTTGATGACGGGCAAGACGACATTTAAGGAGACGGTGACCAGCGCGATGACATATGAGGCGACATGGATTGGAGGCACTCGGTATGCACCTGCAAGGATACGCCAAATCCAGCCGGACAGCGACATTTCGATCCAGGCTATAAGCTCTGAGACACCGGGCAGGCCACGGGTTGTCTCCTCTAAAGTTGTTTGCTGGACATGTGGCAAGCAGGGTCACATATCACGAGACTGCCGCCAACGAAAGAGGCGTTCCCGTTCTCGAACGCAATCGCCTGAAGCGAGGAATACTGACGATCGAGGCTCAGCCAACAAGCGCAGGGCTGAGGACGAGGAGTCGTTAAACTAAAACGGGTCAGCCCAAAGGGGCGTGAACTGATCCCCACAACCCGCTGCCCCACCGTCCTTGTCTCACAGCTGAAACGGCAACCCAGCAGCTTGACGATTGAAGGAAAGATAGATGGAAAATTGTTCGTGTTGACACTGGATACTGGAGCGTCATATTCGATCATACAAAGGAAACTTCTGAAGAACTGGGAACCACTGCATGGCATACAGCTGAGGACTGCGACTGGCGAGCGTGCGCCGGTAAGAGGAAAAGTAACAAAAACAATTGCTATCGGCACCAGCAGCCTGGAGCATGAGTTCATCGTCGCGGATATAATGGACGACGTGATTATCGGCGTGGATTTCATGATTAGGCACGGTTTTACGCTGTACCTGAAAGAAAATGTGCTGAAGTATGCCAACGTTGAATTCCCCCTGCACACTGGCTATGAGCGAAGCGTTGCGGCAAGGAAAGTTGTCTAGTGTCAACACCAGAAGATACCAGCGAATTCCGAGGCGATTGTGTGGGCAAAGGTGGACGAAAACGATGGGACAAGTCGGCTGTGGGTTGTAGAAGCGCCAAAACAAGGATACGACAACATAATTATCGGACGTACATTAGTGGAACCCAAAAATGGAAAAATACCAGTCAGGATACTCAACCCACTGAACACACCCAGATATGTCGGAAAAGATGCGGTCATTGGCGAGTGTAGAGAGGCTGAAGCAGTTGTCAATTGCGAAAGCAGTCCGCCCGGAGGAAGCAAGAAAAGCGGTTCTAACATGGACGCCATACCGCAGAACCAGTGGAGCAGCGAATTGACAGCCGAGCTAAAACAGAAGGCACGGTCACTCCTGCAGCACTATGGGTCAATATTTGCAACAGAAGCGGGCGGAAGAATAGCCATAGTGAAGCACAACATCGACACCGGAAGTGCGAAACCAATCCGCCAACCGCCAAGACGAGTTCCTCTGGCCAAGGGGGAAGAGGTCACAAATTTTATTGAAAACATGCATACAGAAAAGGCCATAGAGCCTTCGTCAGGTCCTTGGTGCTCGCCGGTCGTGCTAGTCAAGAAAAAGGATGGCAGTACCCGGTTTTGTGTGGACTATCGGAAGCTCAATTATGTGACCAAGAAGGACAGTTATCCACTACCTCGGATCGATGACACCCTGGACACACTGTCAGGCACACAGTGGTTTTCCACACTCGACTTACGCAGCGGCTATTGGCAGATGGAGCTTGCAGACAAGGACAAGGAGAAAACTGCTTTTAGTGTTGGCGACGGTTTGTGGCAGTTCACCGTCATGCCGTTTGGACTCTGCAACGCACCAGCAACATTCGAGCGACTAATGGAACGTGTGCTGAAAGGGCTGCATTGGCGGACGTGTCTGGTATACCTCGACGACATAATCGTGATGGGTAAAAGCTTTGACGACCACCTGGAAAAGCTGAAGGAGGTATTTGAGCGAATACAGAAAGCCGGATTAAACTCAACCCAAAGAAGTGCTCGCTGTTCCAAAAAGAGGTCAAGTATCTGGGTCACACGGTTTCCGCTCGCGGAGTACATACGGACGAAGGCAAAATCACGGCGGTGAAGGAGTGGCCCCGGCCACGCAATCTACACGAACTCCGTAGTTTCCTTGGCCTGTGCACTTACTACCGAAGATTCGTTCCAGGATTTGCGAACATAGCTGGCAGCTTGCACAAACTGACGAAAAAGAATCAAGCCTTCGCGTGGGGTGAAGAGCAGGAGCAGGCTTTTGCACGACTGAAGGAAAAACTGTGCACTGCTCCAATTCTGGCCTTCCCCGTGCCTGGAGAGATGTTTGTGCTGGATACAGATGCAAGTGGGCATAGTATTGGCGGTGTGCTGTCACAGATAATAGATGGCCAAGAACAAGGATAGCGTACTACAGCAAAATTTTGTCAAAGCCTGAACGCAACTACTGTGTGACCCGAAGGGAGTTGCTCGCAGTATTGGAATGCGTGAAACAGTTCCATAAATACCTGTATGGGCAAAAGTTTCGCCTGCGCACAGATCATGCGGCATTGAAATGGCTGCTGAACTTTAAGGATCCGGAAGGCCAGTTGGCGCGGTGGATCGAACGACTGCAGAGCTACAATTACACGGTAGAGCATCGCAAGGGTAGCAGCCATGGAAATGCCGATGCCTTGTCACGCCGTCCGTGCAAAACCGAATGCAGGCATTGTTCGCGAGCCGAAAGCAAAGAGCAGATAGTGGACGTACGATTGATCATCGTTATGCCAGAGAAAGAGTGGTCTGCGGAGAGGATACAAAAGGACCAGCGCGATCTTAACAAAATCATTGAAGGCAAGGAGCAAGGTGCACGTCCAGACTGGCAAGAGATGGCCGGTGAGAGCCCGATCGCGAAATCTTACTGGGCGCAGTGGCAAAGTCTGCGGCTGTCTGATGGTTGCCTATACCGCGAGTGGGAGAAATGCAGGATCAACGAGGTGGTCGAGGCATACCATAACGACTCCAGCGGAGGGCACCTAGGCATCACAAAAACTGTCGCCAAAATAAAAAGGCGATTCTACTGGGTAGGATGCCAGGAGTCTGTCGCCGATTGGATTAAGAGCTGTGATCGATGTTCGGCTGCGAAAAGGCCAACAAGAAGATCTCGGGGCCGCATGCAGCAGTACAACATGGGAGCGCCGTTTGAGCGAATTGCCATGGACGTCGCCGGGCCATTCCCACTTAGCACTCAAGGCAACAAATATGTGCTGGTGGTGATGGACTATTTCAGCAAATGGCCCGAAGTGTATCCTATTCCTAACCAGGAGGCCACCACGGTCGCGGAAATGCTGGTAAACAACTGGGTGGCCAGATTTGGAGTTCCACTGGAGTTGCACTCGAATCAAGGGCGGAATTTCGAGTCTCTTGTATTAAAAGAAGTGTGTGAGCTACTAGGAATAAGGAAAACTCGCACCTGTCCTTTGCATCCCCAGTCCGACGGCATGGTGGAACGATTCAATCGAACACTGGAGGAATATCTGCGGAAAGTAGTAGGCAGGAATCAAAAGGATTGGGACACGCATATTCAGCTGTTCTTGATGGCGTATAGGTCAGCCCCGCACGATATGACACTCACTCCAGCCCGAGCAGTGTTCGGCACAGAGCTGAGATTGCCTGCTGACTTGAAGTTCGGAGTGGTCAGCACGACGGAAGGCGCTAAGACTGATTACGCAGTTAATAAGCGATCAGAGCTGGAAGAAATCCACCAGTTTATAAGGGACCGTATCCAACTGGTCAGCGATAAGATGAAAGCCAGATATGATCTACGAGCTAACACAGCGGGGTTCCAAGAAGGCGATTTGGTAATGCTTTACAACCGGCAGCGCAGGAAAGGTTTGTCTCCAAAGCTTCAAACGTCATGGGAAGGACCGTACAAAGTCGTGACCAGGATTAATGACGTGGTGTACAGGGTTCAACGCTGCTGCAGCGGAAACGCCAGGCTGAAAGTAGTCCATTTGGAGCGCCTGGCGTCTTACTCCGGCGGAGCCGCGGTACTTGTTCGGGACGAACAAGTCTAAGTGATGGGCGGTGATACGATGAGAAATTCTGTGCCGCACTGTACAGGAATGCTTTTCTCCGCACGAATGTTTTCCAAGCATACTTTTAGGCATGCACTGTGAAGTACGGGAAATTTGGTATAATTCGCTTGGTATAGTCCGATATGGCAAGGATGGTTCTCGAAGAAATAGGCTGTGCGAGAATGGTCGAGCGCTTTCTAATTGGAAGTTGCAAGAAACTTCGGCGCGATAAGAAAACTGGTATAAAAGCAGCAGTGAGCAGCAAAGCAAAGTGGTAACAAGTGTAGATACAAGCGAAGTGTAAATCTGTAAATAAAGTGATTGTTGATTTTTGCGTAATTCAAGCAATTCAAGTAATTCAAGTTGTTTTATTTTCAAAACCAATCCAATTACTGTGAAGTAATTTCCGTAACAATATTTAGCAGCTTATACTGTTTAGAGTTGAGCATAAACTAAGACACTAGCTCCTACCTCCTCAGTTTATAGTTTGCTATCTACAAGACAAAAGACACAAACTCGAAAAGCGAACATTTTTACGTTCATAATTTTAATTAATATTAGTTTGCTATCTTCAAGACAAAAGACTTTAGTCACAAATTTGAAAAGCGAACATTTTAACTTTGCTAAACATGCTTTTCATATTTCATAATTTTTCAACTCCCCTGCTGCCGGATATCCGCAATTATTTTTTCATGCCTCTTCACATTTCTTATGCCATGCACGTGACTCTCTTACGCCACAATCGTTGACTTTAACAGGTAACAGTGTGTATCCTTCTCGATTTTTTTCCGCTTGCAATTTGTTGCCGATTAACATGAAAAGTGTCGAAGTAAGAGCTTGGTAACCGGATATGTTGTTTGTTTGGCTGCAATCGAGCATTAAATTGAGTTTTTGCAACATATCTTTTTTTTTCTTTCTAAAGGAATTATTTTGCAATTTTTTTCTATGCAAAGGAAGTTTATTAATGCAATGAAAAAGGAAGAAAACAATGTTAGTTGTTACAAAATAAGTTTTTTGAAATATGATGACTCAGCTAAAGTCCTCACATTTGAAGCCAGCTAACAGTTTTAACATAAATTCAAAAGTGTCAAACGACAAAGTGGTTATTTAGGAGTCATAAAAATCTGTGTCTATGTGAAGACGTTTGCATGAAGAAAATTTACTTGATCGTCCTACGAGCTTGAAACCTCTGCTTAGTCCAACCCACATCCGAAAATGTCTGACCTGGGCAAAGGATTTTTTAGGATGAATCAATTTTCGGGTTGGGGGTTCGGATGAAGTGTTAGCACGTTGTATCGATTTCATCCAACGCACTTTAAATCCGTAAAAGTAAATATTTGGCAGTGTTTCTCAGTGAGCTGATTTGAGTGCTTTGGATGCTGTAGAATGCTAAAAGGGCCACTTCAAAGTTGGCCATGAAGATACTTGGATCCAATATCGAAATTTGAGCATTGTAAGAGGAAGGATCCGAAGCACCGGAGCCGCCTCTGTGACGGCATTGTGTCCATAAATTGGCCTCCAATCTTCAGATGTAAACCTATCGAAATCGTCTGGAATGTTACGAAGAGCCAGCTCACAGAAAAGCTGTTAATCATTTGAAAAAGACGAGATGAGTGCGATGATTGGTGCTCCGATTAGTCAAAGTGCACTGGAAACCAACGCAAGAAGCTTGCTTGCTATTTAATGGCTTCTGTAGGAGTTATATGGACGAGGAAAATGAAAATGCACTCCAAATTCTTCATATGATTGTACTTGTTCCCCCTTGGCTAGTAAAAGGAAGATTCACCAGGGCTACTACTTCTTCGACAAGGATAGAACTTTTTGGAACTATTTACAGTCTACTAGGCTTAATGAACATCTCAGACTAGTTAAATGAGTAAACCGTCTTAAGTTCGATTGATTGTGGTATCACAATGGGCCTTTATGGCCTAAGTGGGTTTCTCTTTGAAGCAGCCACTTCTATCAAACTTTGATCGCTGACATTGGATTAAATTAGCTATAGCAATTCTAACAAATTGTTTTTATGAAGACCAACGCTCAGTTGCTGAAAATTAGCTGCATTTCCTTTAAATATTTTTGAACAAAACTAACGCTGCAGCTGAAAATCTATAGAACTCATTAAGAAATACAAGAATAATCAACTCTCTAATAACATTAAAGGAAATTCAAAGCAAGAGAAACAATAGGAACAGCCCAACAAAGACACGCAGATAAAGATGTATCAGGTGAAATGGCCTTTTGTTCAGTCTAATAAAAAACGAAACAATGGCACCAAAGTTGACACCTTCAACGCTCAATTGTGTGAAAAATTTTTGGGACAGCATTCGAAAGACACCAATGCTTCACTTTATACGAGTAGAAGTAAAAAGTTTGAAAAGGTAAAAAACACTGAAAGAGAACAACACAATGACAAAATATTAAAACTAACTGAAGGTCAGGTATGGCTGTTTCAGTTGTGCCCAGCATTGGGTTATGAAATTTCTATGCAGGTGCAAAATATAAAAATGTCTCATGTTATTTTGAGAATGCGTTGCCATATTAAACATATATGTTTTTCTTAAAAAATATATGCGAAAAACTATTTACAATGATTTTTTTTTATTTTTTTCAAATTCCCGATATATTTCAAACACTTATTTCTCAAATGGAAATTGCAATGGAATTCATGCGCCAATGCCGTTCTGTGCTTTCCAGTCAATGCCAAACAAAAGACTTGAGCAACAAACTTAATGCGTCAATATGTTTTTTTTATTGAGCTTGTAAGTGTTTGATGCTACACTACATTAGAAAACCCGCTAAGAGTTAATTTCGGCGCTGTCATAAAAATAGTAAAATGAAGAAAAAAAATATTATTAAAGTACTGTGGGAATGAGTTGAAATTAAAATTCCGCAAAGTGTTGCTGCCCTCTGCGCACCTGACCTCATCAAACAGCAGAAAACACCATCCTTTGGAAAGAAAAAAAAAACCAAACTAAAAATAACGACAAGTGAGAAATTTCTCGCAACTCACAGCAGTAATAAAGATTGTTCCCCCTCCCCACCGAAAAAGAAAGCAACATAAAACCGTAGATGCTCCCAAGTCTCACTGCGTCCATAATTAACACTTTTGACAGCTGGACTTTCAAAACTCTTGGAACGCAGCCAAACTGCGCTGAACCCAACTGTAGCCGAGTGAGACGAACATTTGGAGCACAACAACGCACACATCAATGGTGGAAATGAGGGTAGCGCAATGTTGTTGTTGAAGATGTTGCTGTCGTTACAGCGGCAAAGTGTCAATGCGCAGCAGATGAACAAGATTGGCAGCACCGGCGTCGACACGACAATAATAACAACTAAGCCAATGCCGACAAAAGTTCAGGTTGAAAAAGTTTTTTCATAAGGTGCAAAAAATAAGAAACAAAACAGTGAACGCGGCTAAACAAGTCAAAGGAAAGCTATACAAAAACATTCGACATCATAGAAATAAAAATTAAAAATTAAGACATTGTTAACAGCAGCAACGACAACAACAGCAACATGAACATTTACACTTACAGCAGCCACAAGTTGAAGCTGTTGTCCGTCGCACTACGCCTTGACCCCCCTTCAATCTGTTGCCTTCCAGCAATCGTTGCCACGGTGGCCTTCCTCACCCTTTTTCTCCTCGCCTCTAATGCGCGTTTTTCTTCTGGTAGACATTTTTTTGGCTTTTCCTGCCAGCAAATGTAGGCAGCCACATTTGGCTGGATGCTGTTAATTAGTTTTGCTGCTGCCAAATGAAACACGTGCAACATTTGACCGCAGTAGCGGTACATTTTTTATTGGCCCAATGCTTGTTAAGGTTTTTTGGGTTTTGTTGTTGGCAAAATTGTTATTGTTTGGCGGTAGCTTGTGAATGAAGATGGCGCTGGCATTGATGTTGTGGTTTCTGGAGTTTGTGCTTGTGTTGTGCTCATTTTTGATGAGCATTGTTGGTAACTTGACGGTGTTACTGTTGACGGTTTTCTTTGATGAGGCAGGCATTCTTGCTACTAATTCGAAGCATAGTCTAAAGTACAATGGGCTACTTAGCCTGAGTGTTTAACGAATGAACCTTCCTGAGACCCATTTTCTCGGCTGCCTCCCAACTCAATCTAATCCCATCCAATTCTATCAAATTCCATTCCATTCAATCTAATTCAATTAAATTATTAAATTCAATTTAACCCAACTCAAATCAATTCGATTCAACTCTATTCAATCTAAATCAATTATGAAATTCAAATAAATTCAATTAAATGAAATTAATGTGAATTCAATTACACACAATTCAATTCAATTATATTAAATCGAGTCCAATTCAATTGTTAAAATCAAATTAAATCAATTCAATTATTAAATTCAAATTAATTAAATTCTGTAAATTTTCGTGTCGCGGCGGAGCGGATAAATAAAACCACGGTGGAAATTCGGGTTGGGTGTTCTTTATTGAACGACGTTATAATTACAAGTGTGTACAAGAAACATTAAACGATACAAACAGCCGAAGCCGGGGAGCAGCAAATAGGGGGAACATTATTACAAGAGGAGAAGGAAAGATTGGGATTAGTGATGAGATCGACAAATCACTAGATATAGCACAGTACATCTGAACATCCCGGCCGCCATTGCAAATTGCAATAATATGGGGTGCTGCGGTCCCGCCCAGGGTTGCGGCGGACGGCTGGCTGGTGACACTTTTGGCGGTGATGCGTGACTGCCTGGCTGTAATGGGCTGTCGGCTGGAGGGTTGTCACCTTTCCACCATGCCGGAGCGCTGATGCAATGTGGAAATGCGAGTTTGCAGTTTCCATCAGTTGCTGTGCATATTGACGCGTGGCGTCGAGCCAACGCTTGTGTCGTACCCTTTTTCGCGGTCTCATTGGGGGCGATAGCCATCCTGCGGGGGGCGAAACGTTTGGCAACGGAGCGGGGTGTTTGCCATTTCGAGTTGGAGTGTGCAGGGATGGTGGGTTCTGCGTGATATGCCTTTATTTCCTTGGGTGGAAACCCTACGGGATTGAGGGCGGCACTCACGTCAGAAAGAGCTTTCTTTGGAGGAGGAAGGTTTTTCTGAAGGGCGGGACCAGTGTGCCTGTGATTTGGCACCGCGGCAGCATCTGTCAAATGTGATGACATGGGTACTGGACCGCTTAATATCCAACCGAATACTGTGTGTTGAGCAAGTAAGCTGCCACATACATTTCGGTGGAAACCTTTGAGTATGATCTGCGGGATGAGATCACTGCCAATCACTATATCGATCTGCGCTGCCTCGAAGGGGTTGGGATCAGCGAGATCTAGCATGGCGAAATCGTTCAAATTTGGGGGGTTTATCTTGGAAGGGGGGAGGAATTTCGTTAACTTTGCAAGCACGATTGCTTGCACGGGAGGTTTGTGCTCGTTTTAGGGACTGCCAATGTCAAGAAGCATATATGATTGGCGTTTTTCACAATTTGTCCGCCCATGCCCGAGATCTGGAGGTTAGATTTTTCGATCGGCAATTTTAGGCGTCTCTGGACCTTCGAGGAAATGAAGGTGCGCTGAGAGCCTTGATCGATCAACGCTAGAACTCTGAACAACTTTCCAAAGTGTTTAATGGACACCAGTGCCGTAGGCAGAAGTGACTGGGTGCCATTATTTGCGTGAAGGGCTGGTACTGGGAGCGTACTTTGCCTTGAACATGTGCTAGGTTGCGCATAGGAAAGGGGAGAATGAGTGCAGGAGTTGTTGCTCGGTTGTTGGATAACCGTTGAGATCAGAGAAGTGGTCGGAGGTGACCGATTGGAGGAGTGAGTGGGTTGCGCATTGCCTTTGGGAGATGAAGCAAAGAGTGGTGCTTTTTCTGGCAATATACGCAGGTGAAATTGAGTTAGGTGAGATGTAGCAAGACAATTTACACAGATCTTGTGCTTTTCCACATATGCTAATCGACTCTGGGGGGTGAGCCTTTTAAAGCTCCGGCAAGTCCGTACGGAATGATGTGCGTTGCAGAATTTGCACGCGAAATCCTTTTTCACTTCAGTGTGCAGATTTAGGGATCTGTTGGGCCGATTTTTGAGGACATTGGAAGATGAGGGTTGTGGTAGGCCGAAAGAAATTCAGCCGTTTCACTATCTCATATCGGCAGGTCAGGAACTCATTCATCTGTGACCAGGGTGGCAGATCCTTCCGGGATGTCAAAGATTGTTCCCATAATGCTAGGGTTTCTGCGGGCAATTTGGAAGAGCATATATACCAGGTATGCGCCTATGAAACGCTTTTTGAAAAAAACACGTTTATTGTGAGGAAATGATTACAATTTTATTCTTCAAAGTAATGGCCATCGCTAGCTACACATTTTTCCCATCTCTCAGGCAATTTATGGATGCCTCGCCAAAAAAATGTTTCGTCTTTTGCCTGAAACCAATCATCGATCCATTTTTTGACTTCTGCGTGAGAATTGAAGCGCCGTTCCGTTAATGCGTGGCCCATCGATGCGAACATGTGATAATCCGAAGGCGCCAAGTCTGGTGAGTAAGCCGCATGAGCAAGAGCTTCCCAGTTGTACGCTGCAACCAATTCTTTGGTGGCTCTAGTGCGGTGTGGTGGTGCGTTGTCATCGAGGAAAATCATTTTGTGTTGCCTGGCTTCATATTCTGGGCGTTTTTGGCGTATAGCACGGTTCAAATCGGCCAATTGTTGTTGGTAACGTTCACCGTTAACCGTTTCACCCGGTTTTAGAAGGTCATACCACAGATAACTCATCATATAGATGTCCAGCGGCCAAGGAAAAAATGTGTCAAAAAGTTCGACAAATTTGGCCTCCGATAAGAGCTTTTTGGCCTCTAATTTCAGTCACACAATCACCGCTTCACACGCATTGTACTCTGTTTTGAGATACAGAAATATGTGATTTTTTAGTCAAAACGGCGCTTGTCTGTTATCATACCTTTTAAGCAGTCAGTTGGAATTGAGTGTTGATGGTCAAACGCGTAAGCGGGAGTGTCCCGGACGACGAGTCCGCGGTTCGATTCTTACTGTAGCTGCTAAGATTTTAGTGCCTTTTTTTTAATATATTCATGTTTTACGACCCGTGAAAACAATATAAATGAACAATTTATTTGGTTTCTAAATCTCTTGATTTGTAAATTGATTGGTTTTGGAGACACATATAATTGTTCGCAAGTTTTAAAATCAATCAACCAAGCGCAGCATACGGTTACAAACAACCATACAGCAAAAAGGTTCGGTTGATGATGACAGGCGCTCATGGGCGTACCTAGGTATGGGTAGAGGAGGGTAGTTCCCCCTCGTAGTTCTATATTTTATATACATATGCACAGAAATCTATATTCTATTCTATTTGAATTTTATATTCTGAATTTAGAAATGTAGTTATGTCTTAATGTAAAGGGGGCACCCTTTAATCTGTTGCTGGGTACGCCCAGGAACTTGCTTTTCGCAAAAAAGAATGAAAAGATCCACACAATCTTCCAAAACGAATGTAATTCAGCGGTCACTTCATTGTCGTAATACAGTTACGCCGACGCAAAGGATAGACCTGCTGGCGCCGCACAATGGGGTAAACATGTCGAAAACCCGCGCATTACGGCTAATCTTAAAGTTATTATTATTATTGATGGGGATGACGCACTGCGACCTGTAGATCTATTGTGCCCCCTTCTTGGACTTCACAGACTGTCAGTGAGTCCGGTATCCAGGAGAAATTTTAGTATGCTTCCTACATCTCTGGATACCCAGTCCGTACCTGGTATAAGATGGTCGCCCAGGTGTTTCTTTCTTTTATGCATGAGTACAGGGCACTCACCTAGTATATGTAATGCAGTCTCGTTTTCCTGCAAGCAATCTTAAAGTTACGGGCCTAACTTTTTTTTTTATTTTTCGTAATCTACATGCATGTAGCAGTCAGAAAATGCTTTTTGCATGTAAATTGAACTGAAACTGTCTGCTGTATAGCCGTTCAAAGTTGGGTGTTTTTATACTCAATATCATTTTGTCGATGCAACTATTTTGATGGTGATGCTGAAATGTCAATTAAATCGTTATTTTTAAATATAATCAAATAATTTTTGGTACATATAATAAGCATATTCCTACATTTAATTTGACATATAATTGTTTTCCATGGCACATTTTCTTGTAAAGATATAAGTTCTCAAAGTTTGGGCAAAAACAACGATTTTATTAGGAAAATGTCCTACTTTCGTGGTGTATAACTTTTATGGATAATCATGGATAATCGGAAATCTTTAGGGAAGGTAAGTAGGAACATTCATAAAAAAAATGATACCCAACTTGTCTGCGGAAAGCTGCGGAATGGTTAGATTTTTGGACTTGTATTCACTTCTCTTAGTAAGAAAAGAAATATATATGAACTGAAAACTTTTTAACGCGCGTATGGGTCGGTACGTTTATAACACTTGGTGCATATATATAGTATTAAAAAAAATAAATAAAGTAAAAATATATGTGATTTATTACCTGAATTAATAAATATGCTAAAAAACATATTTTGTATCAATTTTTTCGGCGGGTACGCAGGATGATTCTTGAAAAAGGCAATATATTTCAATAAAACTTTGTGTGGAATTTACGAGTGACCTAACTATACTCTGACGTAAAAATGGGCATGGAACACCCACTTTTAAGTAGGGTTGCCATATAAGCATACTTGGTTACATTGGGAAAATGTATTATATTTATATACTTACCAACGTCATCTGCCCTTTTGTGGTTATTTATAACGGTAAGTGGGCATGGTACTCCCTATTAACCCGTTATGAGCCGTATCAACCCGTATCAAATGGTTTTTGCTTAAATACGAATTACCCTACATGTATGTGTTTTATGTGGGTGTTTTATGAAAGGAGGAAAAAAATGGGGGCGTGGCTGCAATCTAGAGTATTCATAAGTCAGTTTGGGTCGATTTAAATACTTTAACTTTGGTTTTGTTTTTTACTAATGAAGATTTTAAAAGTGCCTAATTGCCGACTGTAGGGTGCCGGTGCACGGTATAGTAAATCAAATAAAAGTATGGTGAACAAATCTCTGAAGAGTCCTGAAGGAGATGTCCAAATTTGAGGTATTTATCTTTAACCGTATAGATACTACAGCATAAAATAGGTAATGCGCGGGTTTTTGGCATGTTTACCCCATTGTGCGCCGCAGCTATTGGCAATGCGTTGCCTTAGCAACGATGTGTATGTGTCATGCCAAAGAAAATAAACACTTCATATTCTTTGATCATGCACAAAATTTTTATTTTCATTTATATCAAATTTTTTGAACACATTATTGATTTCAGGTATAACCGATTAAAAAAGATAATAAAAAAAGCGTTAAATGTTAAGAAAAATTTTGCTTCTCGCCCAGCCTTGAACCCGAGGCGAAATTTACGAAAAATAAATTACGGATATCTGATGTGCTGTCTACCTGTTACACCAAACACTGTACGTGATCGTTGTAGCTAAAATCATAAATGTATGTTGCAAAAAAGAATATCACAAGCAAGGTTAGGTTAGGTTGCGGTGCCTGCCTCTATAAGAGACACATTCGGAGGCCTGAAAGGCCCATTGTGATACCACATATTTCACCCGTTTTTGAACTGTGTATGCAACACTGTTTTTTTGCCAACATATGTTATAGCACACATTTCAAGCGGATGGGGAAAGGGGGGCGAGGGGACCTACAGTTTAACGCCGAATCCGAACGGCGATTGGCAGTTTTTCGTTCACACTTGGAGGTTTTGCCATTGCCTACCAAGAGCGCACTTGTGCGATTCTTGTAATTCTCATTCCCTTCATGTGGATAGCGATAGAAGTAGATGAGTTGTTCACCAGCCCGAGCCAGGAATCGAACCTGGAGCCTTTGGTATGAGGAGCCAGCGCGCTACCCGCTTGACTATCGAGGCCGACATATCACAAGCAAGAAAAGAAATTCAAAATTAATTCAATCCGGCAAAAGTTCTGGATGAGCACATGCAGCTGTGTGCGTAAAATAGCTTAGCGGAAAAAAGCTGTAATTCAGAGCTTGAAATTTTTGTGCCGTTTTCGTCGTCTGAGACTGGACATCTATATAGTTATAGTATAATCTGGCAACTCTTATAAACTACTTCTATTACTAACTATTACTATTACTGCTATTACAACTACTAATACTATAATAATTATAACAACTAACTAACATGTATAACAACTAAATTACTAATACTATTGTAACTAGTGCTAAGAGGCTGATTGGAAATTGTAAGAAGCGTCAGTTCGAAAATAAAGTTTCTGGAAAAGAGACCTAAAAGGAACTCTTCATAATTATATGATGAGTTATCTGTGGTCATACCATATGACACCACGCTGGTCCCAGAAAACACATAGCATGGCCTTCTTTCCGAAGCGATCTGGCCTTGCGGTCGATTGCGCACTTTCGCCGCGGTTAATATACGATCTTTTTCGTTTGGGATTCTTGAAATAGACCCACTTTTCATCACCAGTTACGATTCGATGCAAAAACGACTTTCTTTTGTACCGGGCGAGCAGCATTTCACAAGTGGTTTTTCGGTTTTCTTGCTGCCTTTCAGTCAGTTCATGTGGCACCCATCTACCGACCTTTAAAATTTTTCCCATTGCTTTTAAACGTTTTCCGACGGTCCGACGGTCAACACACAATTGTTCTGCGAGCTGTTCTTGCGTTTGGCCATCATCTTCATCGAGCAATGCTTGCAATTCGGCGTCTTCAAACTTTTTTGGTGGCCGGCCACTCTCCTCGTTTCTCACATCAAAATCACCACTTTTAAATTTATTGAACCACTCGTTACACTGTGTGCGACCAAGAGCATGCTCGCCGTAAGCTTCCACAAGCATTCGATGCGATTCAGAAGCGTTTTTCATCAAATGGTAACACAAAATTAACTGTGTCCGCAAATCGTAATTTGTAGGCACGTAATCCGACATTTTCCGGAGCGTCAAACAATGCGTTGTTGGATGAAACTTGACAAATTGTGAACTGAATATTGTTGACATATGACAGAAGAAGTAAACATGACATTTGGTACGGTTCCGAAGTTTATAAATATTCGGCTATTTACCGCTAGATGTCGTTACCGGTTTCATAGGTGCATACCTGGTATACCAACAGCGGATCCCAATTTTCCGTGTCTACGGCCTGAGACTGGAGAACGGACAGACAATTGTTTATAGAATTCTGGATCCGTTGTAGTGCCTTACTATTTTCGGTGTGGGCAGGAGTGAGATTCAATAGAGTAGGAATTTGGGCTTCCCACGCGAGTCTGAAATTCTCATCGGTTAATGCGTATTGTTTAACAACAGCACCGGCTTGGCCTTGCGTTTTGTATCGGAGGTGATACAATTTTTGGGCTAAAGTGAGCTCGGGGTGGTTAATGTATACCGCAGTAAACAAGAAATATGTAAATAAGGATTGGGGATATTATTATTAAACAACAAATTTTTTAATATATAGTCAAATGTGTATCTGAATCTGTCTTTATTTGTGTGCAAACGTGAATATATGTTTTAAAGAGCTGCAATTGTGTATTTGAAAGCTGTTTCAAGACACTCTCTCTCTTTGCACGGCACTGCACTGCACTGGCTCAGTGCAAACAGATCGAATCAGAACTGCCAGCGAAGAGAAGCAAAACATGTGTGTGCATGACATATGGGAGCTGAGTCTTTGTTGCTTTATAACATTAGTGTGTGCGAACACACTAAAGGCAATGCACAGTAAAGGCAATGAAATTTACTGCAATGACACTGAATACAGTAAGTTATACCAAAAAGTATGGAAAAATATTCTTTGGTTATACTAATAGAACAATTAGTGCTTTGTTATTATTGTAATAATCACGCATATTTTTGAGTTTTTTAATGGTATTTAATTCAAATTAAATTTCATATTAATTTACAAATAAAATATTGTCACCTAAATCAAAACTATTGTGTTTTATGGACATAAAAAATTGAACAGAAAAATTAAATTATATTTACTTGTGCTAATCTAACTCCTTTTTTTCAAAATTTTTATTTTAATGATGGCGTTGGTTAGCTGATTGCTAGACTAAAAATTACAATATTATTGTAACAATATATACACTAGTCAGAATAAGTTTGCGTACAAGGGGTACGTAGCTTTTTCATATTTTTATTTTTCAAAAACAAAATATTTTTTATTTCTTCCGTAAAGATAGTTATTTCATTCCATTAAGATAATAATATGAAAAACTTGACCAAACTGTAAAAGAAAAGCCAAAAACAAAATATGTTATGAATTCACCTCAGAAAAAGTATGCGTACCAGATAAGGTTATATAGTTAAAATTTAATTGAAACTAAGTTTTGAACTCCCTGCAGAAGTTTCGGCGTACATTTTATTAAATTCGGTGTTTTTTCAGCGCCTTTTTTTATATCCTTGAATTGTTATATTGATTTACTATATCTTTGAAGATGGAGTGTTTTTGGGCTCAGGGTTCAAGTAAACCCCTTATATACTCAATTAGATGCACGTTAAGTGACTAGGGAGGAACTTTTTCAACTTTGTTGAGCCCGTTTATAGCAAAAATAGCTTCGCATCGTCTGCACTGCGCCTTAAGGTCATCGTAAAGTTGAATGAAATGTTGGAACCTGATCCAAGATTTTGAAACTTTGGCTTGCTGGCTTTTAGAATATGTAGATGACCCCTCGGAACCATTTATAAATAAAACAACACAGCCTGCTCACTCCTTTACTAGACATGCAGTCCCATACCATACCCCCTCAAATGCTATGCTTTAACTGAACCCTCTTCAAATTAGTAGATGCCATTTAATGCCAAATATGCTAAACCATTATCAGAGAACAATAAATCTTCCTACTCCATAGATAACAACACATAGTCCTGGAAATGTGGTTTTCTAGACTCTTTGATGGACTCTTTCACGAAAGCAATTATGTGCTCCTTGTTAGTAAGCTAAATATGAGATTCTTACATGCTGTTATGTAGAGAAAATTTGTTCATTTCAGGACTTTTCTTATAAAGTCACTGCTACTGGGTTTTATAAAATATTTCTATACATTTCTGAAGGAATCGGATGCAACTAGCCTTATTTATATTGTAACGATAAGACAGTCGCTGTGCAAAGCAACCCTGCCGCTACGTGCCGTGCTATAATCCAAGCTGGCAACGACGGCCGCGATGGTAACTTTTAGTCCAATCTGGCAACGACGGCCGCGATAATCACTTTTAGTCCAACCTGGCAATGATGGAAACTTTTAGTCCACTCCGGAATGTGCGGGAACGATCTGCGCGATGGCCTGACAGGTATAAAAGGCAGCCGGATGCGGCGCAGCGAGTCAGTCTGGTTTTGACAAGTGAAGTTGCCACACGGAGTAATTAAGCAAATACTTAAGTGTACGAACAGTAAAGTGTAAAACTGTGAATAATAAAGTGACTGTTGGTTTTGAATTGGCTGCGTTGGAATAATTAAAGTTGTTTCATTTTCAAATTGCACAATCCAGTGATACGTGACAGCCCACTAGACGTAGTATTCTTAACATTTGGTATCAGAAGTGGGATCTGGTAATGCTCTACAACCCGCAACGGAGGAAAGGTTGTCTCCGAAACTTCAAGCGTCATGGGAAGGACCGTACGAAGTCGTGACTAGGATTAACGACGTGGTATACAGGATTCAACGTTGCAGCAATAGAGGCGCTAAGCTGAAGGTAGTCCATTTGGAGCGCCTGGCGCCTCATCACAGCGGAGCCTCGGCACTTGTTCGGGACGAACAAGTCTAAGTGGTGGGCAGTGTAACGATAAGACAGTCTGTCGCTGTGCAAAGCAACCCTGCCGCTACGTGCCGTGCTATAATCCAATCTGGCAACGACGGCCGCGATGGTAACTTTTAGTCCAATCTGGCAATGACGGCCGCGATAATCACTTTTAGTCCAACCTGGCAATGATGGAAACTTTTAGTCCACTCCGGAATGTGCGGGAACGATCTGCGCGATGGCCTGACAGGTATAAAAGGCAGCCGGATGCTGCGCAGCGAGTCAGTCTGGTTTTGACAAGTGAAGTTGCCACACGGAGTAATTAAGCAAATACTTAAGTGTACGAACAGTAAAATGTAAAACTATGAATAATAAAGTGACTGTTGGTTTTGAATTGGCTGCGTTGGAATAATTAAAGTTGTTTCATTTTCAAATTGCACAATCCAGTGATACGTAACAGCCCACTAGACGTAGTATTCTTAACAATATATACTGATCGCAAACCAATCTAATCCTATTGCCTGGGTAGCTTAGGAAAATGGCCAGATCGTAGTAACGAAGAAAGATTTTCTGTTTTTTTTGTGATTTAAGAATAATAACTATGAATAATAAAGTGACTGTTGGTTTTGAATTGGCTGCGTTGGAATAATTAAAGTTGTTTCATTTTCAAATTGCACAATCCAGTGATACGTAACAGCCCACTAGACGTAGTATTCTTAACAATATATACTGATCGCAAACCAATCTAATCCTATTGCCTGGGTAGCTTAGGAAAATGGCCAGATCGTAGTAACGAAGAAAGATTTTCTGTTTTTTTTGTGATTTAAGATGGCTTTTTGGAATAACGAATGTGCTCTTCCAAAAATTTCTCTAATCTCACGACATTTTTTGTCAATTTCCGAAAGATTTAGTAAGATTATCCTTTTATCCATTTTAATTTTTTTCGCTTGGGTTCTATTGCTTTCTATATAATTTCAAGCACATATACGTTTAAAAAAAATTTACAAGTCCGTTTACTGCTCAATGGAATACAAATTTCCAAATAAAAAGCATAACTGGAAATTCCCGTTATTAGTTTTGTACGCAAACTTATTCTGCTCCGTTTTGTGAGTATACTGTCAATAAATACGAATACATGGAAAATTATTATTTTAATGCATCTAAAACAGAACAAAAAGTGCACTTAAAGCATATATGAAAAATGTGGATACGTTTTTATAAACAAAGAACCCATTTTTGAGGTCAAAATTAATCATAACATAATTTTGACTTGCCTGTACGCAAACTTATTCTGACTAATTTATTTTTTAATATTACATTTAATTAATTTTTTGAAATAACATTTATATATTACATTAATATTACATTTAAATTATTTATTTGAATAAATAACCTCCATTTTAATTGGTATTTTGTCAGAAACCTAAATGTTTTAATGAAACAGCATTTCTGCTCGATACAAATGTTATTAATAAGCAATTAAATTCAATTGGAAACCGAAACTCCCTCACTTAATTACGCGAGTCAAGTAGCAAACTCTTCTTGTAATCACTCATTGCATTCAGTGTACAGGTAGCATTTTGGCCCGTTACGCACTGTCAACGATTCATTAGCATTGCTAGCAGTGTATATGTATAGCAGAGAGAAAATAGTGCGTGCCTTGCAGAGACAAGCAAATGAGTGTTGACTGCTCTTGCGGTTTCCGTTTTGTTGTCATTCTCATACTGCTCTCTTACCACAGTGAATGCTAGCAATCAGTGCACACTGCACCGAATCACACTGTGTGTAGGGAGAAATAAATCATCCATTGCAGCTCTTTAATATGTTTGTTTGTAAAAAGTCAGTGTTTGATAATATACACTCCGGGCCACCAGAATAGGTTCACATTTTTTTCTGGAGGAAAATGAGTAGTGTTCTTACAAAACACAGTTTTACCTCATTTATTGGTATCAATATGTTCAAGGCATCTTTTGTAAACCTACCTGTACAAAACACAATTTGACATTTATTTCATTTTTCTTTTTTGGCCCACTTTTGTAAAGTGAACCCCAAAACTGAGTACATTTTAGTGGGCCACCAGAATAGGTTCACTCTGAAAATTAAGATTGAAACAGTGGTAAATGCAAATAATATGGACTGTTTGGTAAACAACACTTAAATTTATTGATTTTAAAAGCGAGTATGGCCACCTTTATTTAGTATGGCTTCAAAAGTTCGCGTCAACATTGACTCGTATAAAGACTTAATTAAATCTAGAGAAATAGTCTCCCACGCTGCTTCAATGGCACCAATAAGTTCATCCTTGTTGTCGAACTGGCGTCCGAAGGCATAGACCTTCCTCACCAACCATCCCCATACGTTTTCAATTATATTAAGGGGGTCTTCTGCTTACGCGCCCGGAATTTTAGTCTATTTTTGGAAATTAATTGTAAGGAAACTATACAAGATAATTGAAAATTTTTTTTTTTATTATTTTTGTACATGTTTAAACTTGAAAAATGACAAATGCCTTATGTGTGTGCATTTCCGTTATCTTTAAACGCATTTTCCCGAAAATCACCTTTTTTATACTTTGTGGTATGACTTCTACAAGTAATTTTCATCGGATTTGACTAATTCTTTTTTTCACTTCTTCATAAAACACTTCTCTATGCTTCTCCGAGTACGATTTTTTTTATTTTTAAAATTTTTCAAATTATACGGTTTTTTGTGAAAAGTTGTATTTTCAACCACGTTTTTTGACCTGTTGAGGGTCATAAAAATTGAACAAAACAAAATTTCAAAAATCGTACTCGGAGAAGCATAGAGAAGTGTTTTATGAAGAAGTGAAAAAAAAAATTAGTCAAATCCGATGAAAATTACTTGTAGAAGTCATACCACAAAGTATAAAAAAGGTGATGTTCGGGAAAATGCGTTTAAAGATAACGGAAATGCTCGAAACGGCTGGAGGCGGCTATGTTTCCGGCTTCGAAAACCCAAGAAGGAATGTGTTTTTCACGAAACCGTTTATAAGACGTATTCCTTATATCCTCTATATTCAAAAAATGCAAAATAAAAAATATCGATTTTTTCAATCCGCGTAAGCAGAAGACCCCCTTAAAATCAGGAAAATAGGGGGCCGCTCCAGCTGATCAAAGTTTTGCTGCATCAACCATCGCTTCACGACCCGTAAAGTATGGATGGGTGCATTGTCCTGCTGGAATATCCACTTAATAGGACCAAACAAGTCAGACAATTGTGGAAAAACTCTCTCAAGCATGGTTTTATAGCCCAATACCGCCATTCTGGCTGTTTGAAATTTCAGCTTGACAGTTCCGTAGTAGGAAATCGCTCCCCATACCATAATTCCACCTTCTCAATGGTGGTGGCGTGTTAAAAAGCGTTCCTTTTTTCTAAGGTCATGGAAATACAAATTGTATTCATCGGGTCCATCAAGATTAAACCGTTTTTCGCCCGAAAACTCGACGTACTTCCATTTGTCTTTCCATGCCATATGATTTCTGCGAAATTCCAAACGGTTTTCTTGGCGCTGAGCAGTTAGCGGTGGTTCTTTTTGCAGTTTTTTTTCTTTTTTGGTTGGGGACATTTGATCGTAGAATAGCTTGCAGAAAGTCCAGTTTTAGCCTTGATTTTGGCAACTGAGTCAGCGGAATATGAAGCACATCGCAGTATGGCACGCTTGTCTGCAGACGTTGTCACCGAATGCGTGCAGCCTTTAATGTTTTTTCCATTAGTGCTTTTATTTCGCAAATAATTGCTCACCACATTTTGACTTTTGTTTATTTTAAACGCTATTTTATGCAAAGAATAATTTTCTCTTTCAAGCACTTTAATTTGGGCGATTTCTTCGGAAGTTAGAGCTTTTCCGTGACCCATTTTCATACAAACGTTAAGAAAAACATTTAATGGAATGATCAAATTTAGTTTTGCTCCCAAAAGTCCCGTTATTCGCCAAAAAAGCAGCGATTTTGAATGTGAACCTATTCTGGTGGCCCATTAAAATGTACTCAGTTTTGGGGTTCACTTTACAAAAGTGGGCTAAAAACAAAAAATGAAATAAATGTCAAATTGTGTTTTGTACACGTAGGTTCACAATAGATGCCTTGAACATCTTGATACCAATAAATGAGGTAAATCTGTGTTTTGTAAGAACACTACTCATTTTCCTCCAGAAAAAAATGTGAACCTATTCTGGTGGCCCGGAGTGTATATGTATATTTGTTTATTAGTGTTTACGGGTAATAATAATATTTACTTCATATTTAGGGAATTCACAGTTCGTGTTATCTAGTCTGTTAATTTTGCCGCTTGGTAAACTTAAAACATTTTGCCATCTGGTAACCCTTTTTGTTAGTGTTTCGCGTATAAATCTGTGATACCACTTTGTGCTAAAATTGAACTACCCTGTCGCATGTTTATTTTTCGTGTTAAAGTGGCAACACAAAACAGCTGATTTTCTTTTGGTAAAAAATGGAAGAGGCAGTCGCAGAAAAAGTAAGTTAATTGTGTTATTTTGCAATAATTTTGCACTTAAAATGTTATAATTGTATTTTGCATATTTTCAGACAAAACAAAAGCGAGTGCGCAAAGCGCCGTACAGGAAGTGGAGTGACCACGAGCAGCGGCAGCTGATTACCTTTCTGCGCAGCAACGTGCCAATTGAAAAGCCGACAGCGCAGCTTTACTACAAGCGCTTTTTAAATGACATGGGTATTGAGCTGGAGTGGGCACTTGTGCGCTGCAAAGCTAAAAACTTACGGCAAATTTACGCTAAGGCAAAGGCTTGGACCAATTTGACTGGGGCTGGTACTATGCGCGATGGCGAAACCACACGGGGTAAATGTTAGGTTGTATCGAGCCCTTCCCGCCATTTTTCATACGATAAAATCGCGGGAAGGGCTCGATATGGTTATGAAAGGCAGCTTTTTTCACACATTAATATTTTTAGATGTCATTTTAAGAATGTGTCCGGCATTCGACGAATTGGAGGAGATATTCGGCTACAAAGAGTACACTGTGAATGCTTGTGTTGTGGACACGGAGGACGACAACACATTAGGACCAATCAGTGATGAGGACACCATACGACCAAGTTGGTTGGTTGACGCAAGTGCCACACAGTTAGATACTCCAGCCTCTTCAGCACAAACTCCAGCCACTTCAGCACAAACTCCAGCCACTTCAGCACAAACTCCACGCGGCCCTACGCGCAAGGCATTTATTCGCGCACGGCACTCTCAGATGTGTTCGAAGTGCATTCCAGCTTGGTGGAAAACAGGAAGGCGAAACTAAAGGCGGATAAGGAGTTTAGAGAAAATGAATTTCAGCTAAAAAGGGAGCAGTTGGATTTTGAGAAGGAAAAACATTTAAGCCGAGAAAAGTTCAAAAAATTAGAACTCGAGATGAAGGAGAGAATTGCTCTGAGAGAAATAGAATCCAGAGAACGTGTGGAAATGCAAAAATTAAAAATGATTCCTTAATATTCCTTAATATTTTTGAAATAAAAAAATAAAATAAAACTTATTTCCTTTAAAATCTCAGTTTTTATTATTTGCGAATTCAGCTAATGCAGTCCTTAAATCGCTGTGGTCATACATTTCTCGTGGGTAATCACATTCTTCTTCAGAGCCATCATCTAAGGAATTGTATTCTTGTAGAATATTGTGTAAAATGCTACAAGCTAGTATCCACCTACAGCAAGAATTGTAACTTTGTTCATCTGACAGCCGCATCCGAAGCTCTTTTAAGCTGCCAAATCTTTCTTTTAGTTTACCAAAACAGTTCTCAACTCGTACTCTGAATTTAGAAAAATAACTATTAAATTTGGCTCTTTGTTCTTGAGTAAGTTCGGTACTATATTGTCGAAAAGGAGTGATTATATATTGGTTAAGACGATACGCAGAGTCTCCGGCAATAAATTGTCTTTCGCAAAAGTAGTTTTCTGGCGCTCGTCCAATAGAAGATTCCGCAAGAATTTTAGCATCATGGACACTTTCTCTATATCCAATGGTGGTCTGCCGAATCTTTAAAGTATAATCACATACTATTTGCATTTTAATTGAGTATTGTTTTTTGCGGGAAAAATAGAATTCGTGATCTTTTATGGGAGATTCCGCCAACTTGATTTCGGTGCCATCAATGTAACCTACACAGCCCGGCAGCTCATGCACTGTATTTCTTATAATTTTCTTACGTTCTTCCACAGACGGCCAAAATAAAAATTTGGATTTAAGATTAAGGATTGCGGCAATAACTCGATCTGTGACCTTTATAATAGTTCCTCCGTCACCAACGCCAAACAAAGTTGCAATCTTCTTGATGGATGCACTTTCACCACTTGAACCGAGACGGAAAAGAGCAATTTTCAATTGCAAGTCAACTGGCAATTGTGGGACCGAATTTTGATTCCTGAAAACAGGATCTTCTTTAATTAAAGATAAGATGTGTTTGAATTCGGTGTCTTCTACGCGCAGCATTTGGCGCATGCGGCCGTCATCGAAGTTAACTAGGACTTTTACATTCCAATGTGCCGATTTCGGGACATTCAATTGGGTGCTTCTTCGTGAAGATAATACTATCGCTGCAGTAAGAGTAAAGTCCATAAGGACATCATCGTCGTCGTCGTCACTGCCTGCAAGCAAGAGAGTTAAGAAATTGCTTACACTATTAAAATTACACTTACTCGAATCTTGCGTAATTATTTCCGCTAAACTCTTATGGCATAAGAAGTTTATTAAATTATCTTTTCCGTTCCAACGAGGCATTCTTTCTTTTTTATTTCTAAGCAAAACATGAAATACAGTTCACAGAACTTTTAACCAAAACATCCATCAAGGGTCGCTCACACATCATCTGTTTTATCTTTTTAAAGTTGCCACCTGGTAAATTTAAAAGGAAACTGTGAATTCCCTAATTTTATTTTATATTAGGGGAATCCAACAATATGTTAATAGTGTGAACGATTAAAATTTTTTCCGTACAGGTGAGGTGGTTTTGGCCCACTTTATTCGCTTGGGGTGACACAGCTGTGCAATGAGTGTGTTTGTGCAGCACTATTGAAAATTATTCAATGTGCTGCCAAAACAGTCTACTCGTCCCACTGTATTTGCGTTTTCTTACTTCTACCAGCGAGAGTGGGGATATTGCTTAGGCAGAAGTGCGAAAGTGCAATTGCACTTGGAAGCAGCAGCGGGAGTGCTCGCTGCTCAGTGCTTGCGTATTTCGCACAAAACAAAACGCGAAAATGCGTGCAAGTGGGTGAGTGGGAATGCAGCGGGAGAAATGCTGCGTGCCTATATATTGCACAGAATAGTGCGTATTTGGTATGCTGCTTGCAGCGTAGTTTTTGCTGCTTTGCCAGCGGAGGTCGCACAAAAGGGACCGCGAAAATATCCAAAGCGCCGAATTATGTGCAGTAGCGGGATTGCTTCCTGCACTGCGCTGTTTTGTAATTGGGGAAAATGCACGATAAGCGAGCAGTGGTGGGGTACCAAAATGTTAAATTTTTGGGGAGTGGGTGTATATTTGGGGGAAATATATTTGTTATTGTGTTATTTATATTAAGATAATATAAATGTGTCGCTTATATTTTATGGGCCCCGTGCCCGAGATAGGGGAAATCCTGTATTGCTGTTGTTTGTCCGCTGCTGTGCTGTGATGCTGCTGCTTGTGTTGTTCTCCTCTGTTTCGTTTTTTTTCTCTGCGTCGTGGGTGTAAGTTGTTGTTTGTGCTATATATGTTATTACCGCCGTCACTTTTTTCACTGTTTTGTATGTCTTATTGTTACACTGTTTTTTTTTGTGTAACTATGATTTGGTCGCCGTCACTTATGTTTTCTTAGCTGTTGTTTTGATATGCGTGTTTTTGGTGTTGTAAGTTTCTGCACTACACTGCACTGTCTATGTGTCGCTGTTGTTTCTTTCTTTGTTTTTTGTTTTTAATTTCAGTTTTTGAATTTTGTGCACTTTTTGTGGGTATGTATTTTTGTAACACTTTTTACTTTGTTTCTTGTGATTAGTTAGTGATTTTTCGCACTTTTTTATTTGATTTGTGTTCTCACTGATGTTAGTTAGTTGGAACTATGTACATATGTATGTATGTGTATTTATTTGTCACTTTTCCACTTGTTGTAGCTAGGTTTTTTTTCACACTTGAAATTGTTGAAGTTGTTGTGAATTGTTTTAATTGTTGATTCGTTTTGTTTTTGAAATTGTTTTTTGTTCACTAATGTATGTACATAGTTTGTGTCACTTTAGTATTTAATTACGCGGCGCGGGTTCGCGTTCGCTCGAAGGACCATGTAAATTTCCGTATCGCGGCGGAGCGGATAAATAAAACCACGGTGGAAATTCGGGTTGGGTGTTCTTTATTGAACGATGTTATAATTACAAGTGTGTACAAGAAACATTAAACGATACAAACAGCCGAAGCCGGGGAGCAGCAAATAGGGGGAACATTAGTACAAGAGGAGAAGGAAAGATTGGGATTAGTGATGAGATCGACAAATCACTAGATATAGCACAGTACATCTGAACAAATTCTATTCAATTTAATTCTGTACAATCCAGTCTAATCCAATTATTCAAATCAATTCAATTCAACTCAATTCAATTCAGTTAAATTATTTTACTCTCAATTAAATTATATTCACTCCAACTCAACTCAATCTAATCCCATCCTCTCCAATCAAATACAATTCAATTTAATCCAATTCAATTCAATTTCATTTAATTCAATTATACTTAATTCAATTCTATTCAATACAGTTCTATACAATTCAATTCTATTTAAACCAATCAATCAATCAATTCAAGTATTCAATTAAATTAAATCCAATTCAACTCAATTCAATGCTATTCAACACAACTCAATTATTAAATTCAATGTAACCCAATTCAATTCAATATAAATTAATTCATTCTAATGGAATTGGATCGAATTGAATCAAATCGAATCCCTATCCAATCCAACCCAATTATTTAACCAATCAGTGCTTTGTCATTCACATTTGACATCATGCCACAATTTTCTGCCTTTCAGCTGTAATTTGACTCGACTTATCACAACTTTCTGCTCTTCAGCTATCACTTTGTTCAGCTTTTCATCGCTGCTTTCTTTCAATTCTTTTATAGTTCAATTAATTATTTCTTAGTTAGGTACTCCGACCACCCACATCTAAATTCCTCTTAGTAGATGCGAATATGTTTCCTTCCTGACCCTGTTTCCTTCATTACACTCATCATGTCCTCTCCTTCATTTATAATTTCTTGGTAAATAAAATCACCGAAATTAAATAATTGCTCCCATTAATGCAAACAATGAACGCTTTTATTAGGGAAATGCAGCACTCAGCTGGCAACGTGTACGTGTGCCAGTCTGCGGTTCCGTGGCTTTAATTCAATTACGAAAAATTAAGTAATCATTAGCCTTGTTGTTGCGCGTGCGCACTCAACGCCAGCAGAACCACACGTCAGTTCAACATACGCCACGCGCAGTTGCGTGTGGGCCCAACTGCCGGCAACGCAACCGCCCGAAAGACACATAACAGCGCCTCAGCAACAGCAAATTCGTTGGGAGTTGCAGCAGTGGCCGCCACTCAATGACTCAATTATGCTGTTATTGTTTCAAGTTTTAATGATATGGTCGCTGTTGAATTTTTTCCACTCTACAATGTGCTTTTTCGCGTTGTTTATATTTTTTTAATTTCTGCTTTTGTTAAAATTTCGTTTGGGCCACACCGTTGAACTCATCTAACTAATTGCGTGCGTTCGCATAAAAATTTACATTTTGCGCGTAATTGCCAAAATTCAGCGCGACAGGGGGTCGTTCGGCGCACCACTGCGGGTCGCCGACGAACTCTAGGCGCACATAATTACCACTTGGGGGCAGTGGCTGCTGCTTTGTGAATTTGCTTAATTTGCAAACAATTAAAGCGAAACCTTTTATAGGCTTCATAATTTTATGAAGACGATTTCGGTGCGCCAGTGTTCAGCTGAATCATAATTTTAATTGGTTTAAATGAGCCGCACTGTGTCTGGTTATCTATTAATCAAAAGTTACTTAAGCTCGCAGTGAAATTATGTGCTAGCAATTTGTTAGAGCACACAACAAAAGACTTAAGTAACGAACTTGACGATGCTCATTGCTCTGTTTGAGGATAATTATGAGGTCACTTGTGGTAAATTTATTGAGATAATCATTTTGTTTGCTTAATATGAACTAATGTTGTTGTTGTTAAAAACAACGAATGCGGTGTGACTCGAGGATACATAAAACTTTCTATGGATTGGAAGTAGAGGTCAATGAGGGCACTAAATTCACAAAACTTATGCAAAATTTCACCAAAAGTATGACCATTCGTCAGACGGGACGACTATGTCAATGTCAAGTTTTTTGAAAAATTAGCTTTCATCAGCAAAAATTAACATTTAAAAATCATCAAAAAATATTTGAAAATTCTCTTTTTTTAAATGTTAACAAAATTTAAATAGAACTGCATAAAGTTTTACAAACATTCACTCTGCAACAAAAATTAAAACAAACTCAAGAAATCATAAAAAAAATTTTGTATTGTAAAATTGTCTTTTATAAAATGTTAAAAAATGCAACAAAAAGGGGATTAACTAAAAATATCAAGAGAAGAGATTCAAAGAGAATCTGATATAGTGGACTCCTTTTTTAATGTTTGTAAAAATCTGTTGTAACCCACTTAAGTTTTTCGAAAAATCAACAAATATCTGCAACAAAAATTACATATAACCTTAAACAAATTAACAAGAATCTGACGCTGGAAAATGTTCTTCTGTAAAATGTTTAAAAAATTGGGTTATTTAAAGTTTTTTTAAAAATAAGCAAGTATTTATAATAAAAACCAGTATTAGCTCAAACAATCAACAAAACAAAAATCAAACAAAAAATTATTAGAAAAAATTAAAAAACAAGAATCGCATGCTGCAAAAGTTTTTATTTTTAAATACAGGTAACCCTCCTACAACGCGGGTTCATATAACGCGTTTTCGCTACAACGCGGTTCCCAAAATGCGGACATTTTATTACAACGCTACTCTTACAACGCGATTTTTACGAAAATTTTAATGTACGAAAATTTTTTCAAATATTTACAATTTGAATTTGAAAAAGGTTTTCTTTCCCAAATAAAATTCTTTGCATTTTGTTCATACTTTGATACCTATCTTTTTTTTAGCATTGCCACCCTACACTTGAATATTTGTCTAATTCCAGTTAAATTATAAAAAATTTATGAAACAGTTTTTGTTTTTTTCGTAAAAGAATTTTGATAAAATTATTTTAAAAATTTTATCAGGTGTACAACTTTGCTTCCGCCGTTTTCCGATAGGTGGCTGTACCGGCTGAGGCTGGTTGAAATACATAGATGGTAATGCCTTTAAAGTGAGTGTGGTACTTTTCTGTTACAATTCGAAAAAAAATGCAGCTGAAGCGCATCGAATGCTCTCAGAAACTTACGGTGATGCTGCTCTGAGTGAAAGAACGTGTCGGGAGTGGTTTCAACGTTTTAAAAATGGTGATTTCGATGTCGAAGACAAACATGGTGGTGGAAGAGAAAAGTGAGTGAAAGAAAAGGAAGTGATTTACTACGAGCTCTTAAAACCGGGTTAAACCATCACAGGAGATCGCTACCGAACGCAACTGATGCGCCTTAGTCGCGCGCTAAAAGAACAGCGGCCACAACATCAAGAGCGACATGACAAAGTCATCCTCCAACACGACAATGCTCGGCCTCACGTCGCAAAAGTGGTCAAAAAGTACCTGGAAACGCTGAAATGGGAAGTCTTGCCCCACCCGCCGTATTCCCCAGACGTCGCCCCTTCTGACTTCCACCTATTCCGTTCGATGGCACGCGGCCTGGCAGATCAACATTTTCAATCCTTCGAAGAATTGGAAAAATGGATAGCGTCAAAAGAGGACTCCTTTTTTCGAGCCGGGATCCGAAAATTGCCGGAAAGATGGGAGAAAGTTGTCGCTAGCGACGGACAATACTTTGAATAATACATCTGTAAGCACTTTTTCGCAATAAAGCTTTTAATTTTGGAAAAAAACGGCGGAAGCAAAGTTGTACACCTGATATATCTAACAAAGTTAATTTCAGAAAATCAAGGTGAATAAGTAAGTTTCTTTTAAACCTTATTTATATGTAACTTTATTTAAATAACGGGAACTCGTTTTCTCCTTCGGTGGCTGTCCTCTCAGCTGGAAATGGCAAACCTCGGAGTAAAAATTGCCTATGAAAAAGCTCCCAACCTGCCGTTCGGAACCGGCATAAAACTGTAGGTCCCTTCCACCCGCGTAAAAATTCACACGCACAACACGGGTGGCTGCGGGAAGCTAGGCCTTAGTCTCGCGTAAGCGGGCTGTCGTGCCAATCAATTAATTAATTAATTATTTAAATGTAAATACATTTTTAATTTTAGCCACAAAAATGCCGAATGAAAAAAAAACGCCGTTAAAACGAAAATTTTTATCCATTGGATTAAAAATACAAATTTTGGATCGACTTCAAAATCAAGAGAGGATAATTGATATTGCCAGACATTTTAACTTAAATGAGTCAACAATAAGAACTATCAAACAAAACGAAGGAAAAATTAGAAGTTCGGTAGCATCTGGATCCTCTGCAGTCGCGAAAATAATTGCTCGTCCTAGACCAAAGATAATGGAGAAAATGGAGCAATCGCTTACGGTGTGGATAGAAGACATGACGAAAAAACGATTGCCCTTAGATGGGAATGTAATTAAGCATAAAGCACTAAAAATATTTAATTATTTAAAGGAAATAGAATAATCGTCAATCGATGAAGACAATCATCAATTCGTAGCTAGTAATGGATGGTTTGAAAAATTCAAAAAAAGACATGCACTTCACAATTTAAAAATACAGGGAGAAACTGCATCCGCAGACGCAGATGCAGCAGAAAAATATCCAGCAGAGCTCGGAAAAATTATTAAAGAACATGATTATTTACCTGAACAAGTGTTCAACGCTGATGAGACAGGCTTGTGGTGGAAAAAAATGCCTTCAAGAACTTTTATTTCGAAAAACGAAAAAAGAGCTCCTGGCTTTAAAGTTTCGAAAGATCGAATATCATTACTGCTGTGCAGTAATGCATCTGGTGATTTTATGACCATGCCAATGTTTATTAACCGATCATTAAATCCAAGATCTATGAAACAATGCAACAAAAACAACCTTCCAGTGTATTGGAGAGCCAACAAAAAATCATGGATGACTGCTAGTTTATTTAATGATTGGTTTTATCATTGCTTTGTTCCTGACGTAGAAAATTATCTAAAAAAAAAGAACTTAGCATTTAAAGTTTTAATATGATACTTTTAGATAATGCGCCATTCCATTCGACTGATTTAAGTCATCCTAATGTTCAAATCGAATTTTTACCGCCCAACACCACATCGCTATTACAGCCTTTAGATCAGGGCATAATAGCAGCATTCAAAGCTTACTACATTTGGAAATCCTTTGAGTTAATATTAGAGAAGATGGAGTCAGCAAATATTACGGTTAAAGAAGTCTGGAAACAATTTACAATTTTAAATTGCGTTGAAATTGTTGATACGTCACTTAAAGAAATTCGTCGTTCAACACTAAAAGCTTGCTGAAAAGCACTATTACCGGAAATAGACGTTCAGGGCACTGTTTCTACACCAATAGAAGATGAATATGGGAGCATAGTGAGATTGGCGCATGCAGTAGAAGGTGAAGGATTTGATGAAATAACAATGGCTGATATTCAAGAATTAATTGTGGACGACGAAATAAACGAAGCAGATTTAGTGGCAATGACACATGAAGAATCAGTTGCAGATAGCTCTGACGATCTTTCCGATGTTGAAAATAAAAACTTTTCACTAAAAAATATCGAGAAAGAAAAATATTTAAACGAAATCTTCAAAACAGTTTATCTCCCTATCAAGAAATTTATAAAGATTTGCGAAATAAGAGCAAACAAACTTCAATGGACGATTTTTTCAAACCAATAATCGTCGAAGGGATGCCCGAATCTGATAGTGGATCAAGCTCAGATTTTGAACTAGTACGAACAAAACGTTCGAGACAAATCATACTAAGTGATGAGGAGGAGTAGAAAGTTATCGTTCTATTTTGGCTTTAATTTATTAAATCTTTCAACTTCAATATTTTACGTAGAATTGAAATTTTATTTTATTTTGTTTTGTTTTGTTTTTGTTTAAATAAATGAAGTGTGATTAAATTACATAATATGTATGTTCTTATGACTCAACAAATAAATACACAAAAATATATTAAGCACATATTTTTACTATACAAATTCCAATATTTTACTGACAAATTTTTTACTTTGGAACCAAACTCTGATTTTTGTATGGAGTTCATATCTCCTACAACACGATTTCTTGCAACGCGGCATTTTTTGGGGACCTATTCCCCGCGTTGTAGGAGGGTTAGCTGTATTTAATGTTTATAACCATGTACAGTTTTTCGAAGAATCTGTAAATATCTGTGCAAAAAATTATAACAATCTCAAAAAATCCATTTAAAAAAAAAAACTTTAAATAAAACCATTGAAAGATTTTTTGAAAAATAAGCAACTATCTACAAAAGAAATAAGAATGAAGTAAAAAATCAAAAACAATCTGGTATAAGGACATTTTCTTCTCTAAAATGTTTACAAATTTCGAATATGATCACTTCAAGTTTCTTAGAGGAAAATATATTTCGAAAAAATTTAGAATAAACTCAAAAAATTCACAAAAATCTGATTTCAGGAATTTTTTTCTTAATGTTTAAAAATTTGGAATAATAATTTTAGTTTCTCAGATTAAAAAATATGTATTTGTAAACAATTTAGAATAAACTCAAACAATTTAATAAAAATTAATAAATTTCCAATAAAATGTCTTTTATTGGAAAATTTTCTATTATAAAAATTGAAAAAATTGGAAAAGAAGCACCCAAAGCCAACAGGAAAGATTGAAATAATTTCTAGTATACAAAGTTGAATACATTTGATTAGCTGTGATACAAAATGTTTCCTTCAAGCAAAATGTTCCAACTTATTCGGAATTGTTTCATTATTTCAGCAACCTTCAACCGTCTGCCCGCTGAATGCGCCGCCAGACAATGTCAGCGCCCGTGGAGCCAACAATGTCGAGATATTCATTATTTTTGTCTAATTGCTGTGCGCCAACAATTGAAGAAAAGTCTCTTTGTTTGTATAAAAATGTGTGCATGCAATATATATTTACAACATTTACAACAACAATCCCAACAAGCAACAATATCTGTTTGTGTGAATTTACAACATTCCACGAAAGCGCAGAAGTCGTGCTGAGTTTACGGGCAAAAGCAAATTTTTCATATTTCCGTTCACGCCATAGTGTGGCTGCTGCTTCTTCAGCAGCAGACATATTCACACATACAAGTCTATATGTGTTATGTAAGTATGTAGGTAGCGCGTACAGTAGCGAAATGCAGTTGACTTTTGTGCTTGCCAGCACAATGTTTGTAAACATCTCGCTCACATAATGTCACAGGCGCATACAAAAGCGAACAACAACAACTAACAACAATAGCAACAAATATTGTTATAGACGCAGATCTGTTGGTATGTTAGCGCATTTACACGCCACGGCCTGTTGCTGGTCCGTTGGAAAGTCTCAACTATTGCCGCGCCACTGTTGCCCTTTTTTCATATTTTTATGATATCTGCGCTCAGCCGCTTGTGCCATGGAGCGGTGTGACATTTATCTGATTTAGTAAAGTCATGCAATTGCCATGAATTATGGTGATGATGCGTTAGAATGTGTAAAATACAAACATTTCTTGTATTTCTTAGTTATTGCCATTTTTGCAAAATCGCTGCGAGTGGTCAATGTTGCAGGAAAAAACAAAAAAATTATACAAAATAAATTATAAGAAATATATATAAATAAAATAAAAGTTGCTAGAAGGAGTTCGAATACAGCAAATGTGAAGCTCACACAGCAACAAAAGACTTAAGCAACAAACTTGAGTTCTAAGCTGCGGGAGATGCCTTCAATGCAGCGCGACTTGCAGTTGCACTGCACGAGGAAGAATTTTGTTGTGGTTTTTTAATAAATTTGTTGTTGTTTTTTATTTAAAGCTTATCAACTATAAAAATTGTGACTGCCGCCACCACTCAATTATTTCCCACATCAAGAATCCAAATTACAACAGACACGAATATCTTTCGCCCAAACTTGACTCGCGTTTGCATTTTTAATTTTAATTTTAACTCTACCAATTCCGTAGATGCCTGGCCAGCACCGGCGCACTTAGCAATTCCCAAGCGGACGATTTGGTCTAATAAGCAAAAGTTGCATGCGGGCCAATTAAAAGCCAATAAAAAACAACCACTAATGAATTTTCGGCTGAAATTTTGTGCATTAATTTCATAGAAAGTGCAACGTTACACGCGAACAACAAACAAACAATTCGAATGTTGCGGCGGTGATGTGCAAAGTGCAGCCAGCCTGCAACTTGTGTGCAATTTGGTGCAACATTGAGCGCATTTTTGTTGCTGCCGATTGAGTGACTGACTGACTGCCGAAAGAGACAATAAAAATGCTTAACAAAAAGAACAACAACAACACTGCCAACACACCGGCGGCAACGTAAGGCCGTGACGTCGTTGCGCATCCTGCGGGCAATTACGGTCCGCACACGTGCGACTTTCAACTTAATTACACATTTTAAGTGGGGTGGCATACACAACAACAACAAAAGCAGCAAAAATGTGGTATACTTTCTTTGGCAATGCGTAAATATTTGGCGCAGCAACTTGGCGTTGAGACTAATGAAAATTTTGCACTACAAAAAGAAGAAGAACAAACATCACAAGGACAACTGCCAAAGAAACAGCACATAACTCTTGTTGTTGTCGTTTTATGACAACTCTGCACTGCATACATAACGGTAAAATTCAATTTTCTGAACAACGCGCACTGCCAGCCACCGTCGAGCAACACGCACGCACGCTCACAGAACGGGTGGCAAGTGTAACTGTCATGGGACACGGACGCAGACGGCTGCAGTGCGCATGTGTGCGTGTGTATGCACGGTAGGCAGGAAGCATCGATAGGTTGCAGAAAAATGTCGACGAAAACTGTAATCGGGGTTGTATTTGTTGATGTTTATAGGTGCAAAATCCGTTCGAATTGAAATCCGACCTGCTTCTTCTCAAAAGTTATTCATATTTTTATATTTCGAATCGGGACAATTTGTAACACAGGACAACAAAAAACACTTTTTTTCTGTTGCATGGAGTTTTTCTATTGTTTCTTACTAATTTGGGTGCGCTGATTTCGAATCTACCCTCAGATTTTTTCTAGCAGCTCTAGTTAGTGAGATATAGGTACCGTGTCATTTTTTCAGTTTTTCCTCTACTTTTTCCATATTTTTGATCGTAATTTCTAAACCAAAAAATTGATTGACATGATTTTCACGTTATCGCATTAACAACACCACACGGCTTCTTTCCGATGCAACTTATTTTTATAAGTTTTAACATGCCGCGGTAATTGGACCTCAAAGTCGGAAAATATGGAATTTTAAGGGGTTTTCTTTGATGGTCAAAAACATACACATTTTTTGTAAATCAGTTAACCATTTGGTGTATAATGAAAGCTGACACATCAAGCAATACAACCAAATTATTTGGCGGAATATACATTCGCATCGAAATAATAGCAAAAATGTACCATAGCCATTTTCATCACTGTTCATACTTTCGAAATCAGCGCACCCAAATTAGTAAGAAACAGTAGAAAAACTCCATGCAACAGAAAAAAAGTGTTTTTTGTTGTCCTGTGTTACAAATTGTCCCGATTCGAAATATAAAAATATGAATAACTTTTGAGAAGAAGCAGGTCGGATTTCAATTCGAACGGATTTTGCACCTATAATCATCAACAAATACAACCCCGATTACAGTTTTCGTCGACATTTTTGTGCAACCTATCGATGCTTCCTGCCTACCCTGTATGGTTGTGGGTCCTCATAAATTAGTGACACGAAACTGAAATGCTTCAAAATTTCGGCGGCCGCTGCTTTAATTCCACGACAATTCAGCATTTTTATTATTGTAAATGTTTTTTATTGGCATTGCCAGCGCTGCAGCCTGTTGCACAGGCGGGGCAGTAACAACAACAACACTTGAGCATTGGTGCAATTAATGCGCACGGCGAAAGCGCTCGGCGCAAACCGCACAAGTTAAGTCATTAGCATTAACACGAAAATGCCAAATTAATAAAAATGCCAGCCAAATGTAAATGTGTCAGTCCTGTTGGCAGCCAACAGCAGTGCCAGAGTGTGGTGTTTGGTAACAATGCGACTATGGGCATTGCCATTGGCATTGGCAGCAACAGCATAAATTAATTCTTTATGTTCTTCGTTTTATTATGTGCGCTTGTTTTTTTTAAAGGCAGTTTTAATTATTTTTATGTCTGTTTATTTTTCGTGCAAAAATATAAAATATGAAATTAATTTTTAGGGCGCCCACAGAGTGGTTAGGAGGAATCAAGGAGGCCAGTGTTGAAGGTGTGTATGTCGCCTTAGTAAGGTTACTTACTATTTACTAACTTACTACTTACTTACTTAGGTTCAGTAAGCTGGATGCTTAGACCCTGTTGGATCCCTAGCGGCCCCATTGGGAGCCTCTTAGCAATGCGAAATGACATAAAAGTAATCGGTGATATGAGTGGGGTGGGTTATAGTAAGTAATAAGTATACCGTCTCTATCAGCACAATCTCGTAGCGGCTGTGACTCACTAGAAACGGATCTACAATTTAAAAATGCATAACTAATAACAGCAGAGACAATAAGAAGGACTAAGGAAAGCTTTACAAGTGTTGACAACCCTGAAGACCGGGAATAGGGTGGCAACCCGGCAGTTCGTTCTTGCTGGTTGGCCGACGGGAGAGCACGCGCGTAGCCCCGAACAATTATTCCAATTTATATTAAATAAATAAACCAGTTGTTTGAGTTACAACAAAAACAAAAGTGTTTGTGACGTTAGGAGGACCCGTACCGTGGGTATCATCTACAATTCAGAAGTGGGATATAAGCCCTGCCGGCTCGGTGTAAACTAGCGCTCCGCGGGACACCCGTCCCGAGCAGCAAGAACGCGTCGTCGAAGTTTGAACTGTAACGAAAGCCCAGCGTGCGAGGGGCAACGATAAAGTGAACGAGCGAAAAAGGGACGAAAGTAAAAAAAAGAATGGTGAAAATCAGCGAGCTACGAATAGATGTTTTAAAAAATATGTTGGGGGAAAAAGGGTTGCCAACGCAAGGCAACAAAAATAACCTTGTGGAAAGATTGACGGAAGCGTTAGAGGTGGACGAGGTTGAAGTTAGTCAACCGTCCATTCAGGAGCAGGTCAACCATTTGCATTCCATGTTGGAAAATATAATGGGTATGCTGCAGCAGAATATTCAATTGACAACTGCACAGCCTGCTCCTCCGTCGCCGCATCCAAGTATGCAAAGCACAAGCGTGGCGAGTGACACAGTGGCTCACGAAGGCTATTCCGTGCGCGAAATAGCGGAAACGCTATCCGAGTTCGATCCGACAAGTGACACTTTGCAACAGCCGAACAGTTTGTGGAACGGGTGAACAGTGCAAAATTTGCATACATGTGGAACGAGAAATGTCTCATGCTAGCTGTGTGCAGTCGCTTGAAGGGCGCAGCGCGAATGTCGTATGACGCGATGCCAATTACCTGCGTCAATTGGAGTGAGTTTTCACAAAAATTGTTGGACGAATTTGGGCGTACGTATGACGAAGCAGAAGTGCACGCGAAGATGGCGCAAACAAGATGTAAGGAAGGTGAAAGGGTTACCGATTATTGTTTTAGAATGTGTACTATCGGACGCGGTTATGGGTTGAGTCCGCGATCATAAAACATGTTCGGAATGGAGTAAACCACAAAGAACTACAAGCCGCAACGGCAGCATTTCGTTATGCCACCCTTACGCCAGTTTCGAAGAATATTTACAAAATATTTCAGTTCCAAATACGTCATCGGCCGGACGAATACGCGATCAGAACAAAAGTGAAAAACTCGTCGGAAACGTTGACAGTGGGCAATTTTCCCAAGTCAAGTGCTACAATAGCTCAGAGATAGGACACAAAGCAACGAATTGTCCGAAACCACAGCAGCGACCGCGCTACCAGAACTGCAATAAGGTGCACAGTAGAAGCAATCCGGATTGCGGCGCCAATATTACAGTGGTCAGATAAATTAAATTCGCGGAAAAAGAAAAGGCGTTCATAAAGCTAATTGCGGTCGGTGAATACAATTTTACGGCTTACATAGACACCGGTAGCCAATGTTCGCTAATTAACGGTCAGCAGCTAACAAATTACGTGCACAATTTGAAGTCTGCTCGATCAAACTGAATGGGTTTTGCCAAGGCGAACGGTGCGCAAATAAAAAAACAAAGTTAACATTTACGATAGACGCTATTGAAATTGAGGCCGACTTGTTTGTGGTAGATGACGATTTGTTAACCACCGATATTCTCATCGGTCAAAATGTGTTGAATAGTAATTCCATATACACGGTACTACGAGATGGTGAAATGAAAATTAACACGACAAAGATAAAAGCTAATGTCTTGAGTGTAAAGATGCGAGGAAAAAATGACATTGAAAGTGAAGAAGTGGTCACAGAAGTTGACAGCGACGAAAACCGATGCGCGTTGTTAGAGCTCATAAATGAATATAAAGACATTTCCGCGAGAGAGATAAGTGAAGTCGAGGAAAGCGACCTAGTTGAAACGGAAATTGAGTTGGACACCGACCAACCTATTGCGCGGCGGCCATATTGTGTGCCTGAGTTAAGAAAACGGATCGTGAGTGAAATGGTAAATGAACTGCTCGAAAATGACATCCTGAGGAACAAACTAATCCTGGCGCTGCAGAAAGACCACGAAAACGACAACTCGGATGGTGCCATCGAAGCCGGCAACGACAACGACGAGGAGCTACTTGCCGACAACGCGCGTGAAGGCGCACTTAATCAAAAACGTCAGGAAGCGGCCGAGCGGATGCATCGAGAGAGGGAAAAGGCGAAATGGACGTTCTACACCAAACACGATAAGCCGACAATTTACGCCGAAGGTGAATCGTTTCGGTGGAGAATGAACCAGGTGCCATCGGCGGTTCACGCAAGCTAGAGCCAAGAAATAAAGGTCCGTTCAAGGTAGTCAAGAAATTCAACAACGCCAGGTACGCAATCGAAGACCTCCCTGGTACTCATCGAACTCAACGCCACTACCAGTCGGTATATGCCACCGACAAGATGAAACCGTACTGTAGCTTACTACGCTTCGAATCAGAAGATGATGAGGAAGAAGACGACGAAGGTGCTGATGAAGAAGAAGACCAAAACGACAGTCAGAAGCGAGGTCGCTTCAGTTATCAGGAACTTCCGACTGTTGACAACCCTGAAGACCGGGAATAAGGTGGCAACCAGTGTGCTTAAGATTAAGATTAAGATTGAATAGCGGGAGTCGAGCACTACCTGCCCGAGACACTGCGTCCAGTGTTGAACTATTGTGTCACTTCCCTTTATCTTACTGGAGGAGTTCGTATCCTCCAATATTATCCAGGAACTTCTTTATTTTCCTTAGATCAAATTCAGACAGATCTTTGTCTGTATCAGTTCCATTCCCAATACCCGCATTCTTGCGTGTATGAGGGCGGGACATTCCGTTATGATGTGTACAGAAGTCTCCTCGTCTTCCATACAAAATCTGCATAGTTCGTTGTCCGTGATTCCCAGTCGCGCTCTATGCATATTTAGCAGACAGTGTCCGCTTAGGATATCCGTCATGAATCTAAGCTCTGCTCGGCTTAGCTCCAGGAGGTAATTAGATTTCTTTGCAGAGTAAACTGGAAAGAAGAGCTTGGAACAACGTTGTCCCACTGTGTTCGACCATTTGTGATTAGCTCGATTTAGAAATTCCTGTTTTACACAATGTCTGTAATGAGTCTTGCTAACACTTATGATTGGTTCAGATCCGTAGGGTCGTCTTGCCGCCCCCCTCCTTTGCCAATCTGTCCGCCTCCTCATTACCATCGTGTCCACAGTGCGCAGGTACCCAGTGTATTATCACTTGGTTGTCCTTGGAAAGATCTTGGAGGACAGCGACTGTCTCCCAGACCAGTTTAGAGTCAAATGTCGTCGAGTTCAGAGCTTTGATGCCAGCCTGACTGTCAGACATTATGAATATCCTCTTCCTTTTAAAGTTAAGTGTTAGTATTGTCCTGGCACATTCATTAATGGCATAGACCTCAGCCTGGAAGACTGTGGCCTTGTCCCCAAGACTGACTGAAAGTTGGGAGCCAGAGCTTTAAATTCCCGCTAATGTTTCTTCTTCCGTCTTGGACCCATCAGTGCACCATACAATATCATCACACATCGGACGGATTTTATTATCAGCCCAGTCCTTCCTGTGCGGTATGTACGTTTTGTACCTTCTTCTGAAGAGGTGCTTCTGAGGCATCAGATCAAGGGGCATCCAAAAGCCTCCATCTCGCCTCCTGTCCCTCAGCAGAGATAAGTGACCGATTGCCTGTGTATACTTCGGTATAGATCCACTATGCACCAGTCTGTGAGTGCGGGCTATTGCAGCCATTTGCACTTTGAGTTCCAGCGGCATCGCCCCCAATATAACATTAAGGGCTGCCGTCGGAGTCGTCCTGAGACATCCTGTTATGCAGGTATTTGCTAGTCGTTGTAGTTTCTCTAGCTTAGTCGCAGTTGTTACTTCTGTGGTCTTCCTCCACCAAACTATCGCCCCGTAGGTTATCGTTGGCAGAACTACCAGGGAGTATAGTTTTTGAAGCCACTTCGGTCTCAGTCCTCAGTTTTTACCACAGATTCTTTTGCAACTCCAGAGGGCATTGCCTGCTCTCTTGATAGTGCGATCAACGTGGGGTTTCCAGTTCAATTTACTGTCTAGAGTTACCCCTAGGTACTTGACCTCATTCGAGATGTTCAGCACCTTACCAAAGATCTCCATCTGTCCAAGGTCAAATTTCCTTTTAAAGGTAAAAGGCACAATAATTGTTTTGTCCGGGTTCACAGACAATTTCTGTCTTACACACCAGCGCTCCACAATTTTCATCGCGTTCTGTAGCAAGTCCGAGACTGTATGTCCGTCTTTGCCCCTGACCGCAATGACTAGGTCGTCTGCATAGGCGATGACTTCATATCCCTGCTCCGTCAGTGAGCGGATTAGTCCATCAACGACCACAGACCACAGCAGTGGGGATAGTACCCCTCCCTGGGGACATCCCCTCCCTGTAAGCACCAGTGTGCTTACTTCTACCACATATGTGGTAGATCTACCACAATTATTTTTAAAATCAAGTTTCTACCACGGAGGGCTTAAAATCTACCACATTTTTGTGGAACATACATTTTTCTCTTAACCAACCTACATTGTGACCGAAAAGTTTCCGGAAATTCTCATTTAAAATTCGCGCGCTGTATATTTTTCGATATTTTAAGTTTCTGTAGGTTGGTAGCACTGTCCTTAATTACTATGCCAAAAATGAGCGCGATCTGTCAGACAGTTTGTTTACGGCAGCTGTTGAAACCAGTTCACCTCAGTAGTGCGTTGCGATTTTGTTGAGAGTTTTCTTCAAAATGAGTACCGTGAACGTGCTTGATCGTGCCAATTCCGATCGAACTTTCATGGAACGCATCATAACTGGTGACGAGACATGGGTCTACGAGTACGACATGCAAACAAGCCAACAATCATCGGAATGGAGAGGAAAAGACGAGCCGAAACCGAAAAAACCACGCCAAAGTCGCTCGAAAATCAAGGTAATGCTGATTGTTTTCTTCGATATTCATGGTGTGGTGCATCATGAATTCGTCCCTGAAGGACAAACAGTCGGTAAAGACTATTATTTGACTGTTCTAAGACGTTTGCGTGAAAATATCCGCCGTAAACGGCCTCAATTGTGGAAGGATAATTCATGGATTTTTCATGACGATAATGCTCCCTCGCACCGAGCCAACATTATCAACGATTTTAAGGCCAAACATTCAATAAATACCATCGAACAGCCACCGTATTCACCTGATCTTGCACCGTGTGACTTTTTCCTGTTTCCCAAACTCAAATTACCACTCAGAGGAACGCGTTTTGAATCCATAGAAGACGTAAAACAGAATTCGCAGAGGGAACTCAAAGTCATACCGGACAGCGCCTATAAAAAATGTTTTGATGATTGGAAGAAACGTTGGCATATGTGTATCGCTTCTAATGGAGCATATTTTGAAGGAGATAAAATAAATATTGATGAAGATTAAGAATTTTGCGTTTTGTTTAAAATTCCCGGAAACTTTTCGGTCACAAGGTACAATACAAAAAATCTACCACATTTCATTCAAATCTACCACATTTTTTTCACTGGGTCTACCACATAAATGAAAAATTAAGTAAGCACACTGGTGGCAACCCGGCAGTTCGTTCTTGCTGGTTGGCCGACGTGAGAGCACGCGCGTTTCCCCGAACAATTATTCCAATTTATATTAAAATACGATTTGCTTGAGTTAAAACTGAAACGTTAAGGTTTGTGATGTTAGGAGTACCCAACGCGGGGGTATCATCTACACAAGTTTAAGTCATTTGAATTAGGACTGTGGAAAGTTGACCCCAAACGAAGATATCAAAAGCTTATTCCCCCTAAATTACTTCAACTGTCAAATCTTCTAACATTTTCTTTGAACTTATGTATTTTTTACCTTCTGTTTCTCTTAACTTTCTGTACTGGACCTTTTCTTATACATTTCCGATTCTTTGGTTTTCAGTTTCCGGTTCGACTATGCATTTTCGAATATCTTCTTGATTCCTTTTTTCGTCGCCTCCTTTTACCCACATCATGACTAGCCAAACAACCACTAACAGGTCTGCGCCTGCCGCAACCTTTGCCTTCAGGATTTTCTATCTCTCGCTGGGATTCTTCAAGTTCTGATTCCCAACAAGGTTACAGATTAGTTAACATCCTCCACCAAGTGAATTGCCGAAGCCTTAGATGCCCTCTAGTTCTTCTTCACTTTCCATGAAATATTTGTTGCGTTGTGTAGGTTCAGATCGCTCTTAATATGTGCTCGACCCACCTTACTTTGTTGCCTTTCATGGTCAACACGAATGGACTTTTGAAAGTAAAAAAATCAGTTTTCTTCCTAACATCAGCTGAAAAAACCGCTCATTAACACTTGAAAGATTGCAAGTTAAAGAGACACATATTATATCCGCTGATATACCGAAAAGTACACATCGGATTCGGCTAATTGTAAATGTAGAACCCTAATTGTAAAACCTATTGTAGAACCTGATAAAAAATTAAAGTCTTCAAAGCAAAAGTTGATGGAAATACTAAAGAAAATACAGATACTTAAAAATTAAAAACCGTCCAAATGACTACAATGGTCTTTCTGGTGTTGACAACCTTCGGTGAGCACTGCTTTCTGGGCGTTTTCCAAGCGTTCTTCACACTTTGAACTTCTTCCCACAGTAAACTTTCTTATTATACCAGCGGACAGCTGAAAGTAAAGATGCTTCCATTTTCATTTACCATCCATCGATCTATCCATTTCGTAATATTCAACTCTCGACAGTATGCAGTTAGTTTCGCTCATAACTTTAACTTAAAGTCCATGTTTCGCTCTCATAAGTCAAATAAATGTGGCATAAAGGAAAATCTTTGTATTTTTGTTCAGTAGTTGGTGTTTTCTTCAATCAGTGCATTTTTTTCCTTATTTCTAGCACTTTTCTTCAATCATACTCTTTTCATCAACCCATAATTGATTTTTCCATCTTCATGCAATCAGTTTTTTAATCCATATGGTGACCATAAAAGAACAATAAGAAAAGAAGGAGAAGCATTCTCAAGGATCACTACCACAGCTCATAAAGGGATCTCCATCCAGCATCAATAAGGACCCAATAAGGATCGATATGAGGCCATTCGTGGCCAACTGAAAATCATAGTTACTTTTCTGAAGGATTTTTGTATGATAGGTAATCACATCTAAAAGTAAGAACTATTTTCTGTTTTTTTTTTTCAAGAAGCTGCATGAACAAAGATAAGGATGGAAATGTACTTTATTTTCTATGCAATTGTTGTGCGCTTTTTAAGATAAAAAGGACTCACTTGAGTAAATCCTTCTTCTTTTTGAATATTTTTTGTTTTGTCAATGTGTTCTGATTGAGGATTAAAAGTTTATGGTTGTCCCTATAAAAGCTTTTTTAAAATATTTTTTTCATTGTTTTGTTAAGTTTTGTTATTTTCTATATTGTTTCTACGCAAAAAGGCAATTCACATAAAAATCTCACACTAGTTTCAATATTATTCGAACGTCCTTTCCCATCCATCTCTCATCAGTCTCCTAGGAGCTCCGCAATTAGTTATGCGTTCCTTAAATCAATAATGACAAACATTAAAATTGCAATGCGCCAAAATGTATGAAATTGCATTGGTTGCGGTTGAAAGTAAACAAAAAATCAAAAACATCAACAACGGACCACAACAAATTTTGTACACTCAAAATTTATTTGACTTTCCTTCCAGTTACAATTATGCACAGTGCTCGATAGTCGACACAATGTCACACGGCATTGTTTGTGTTGGTCAGTTTGTTGCCTTTTGTTTATGCACATTAAATACATGAAAACATGAACATGAGCAATTTTTACGCAAATTACATGTTGCACAAACATGCGCAACGCAACAGTGTCAGAATTGTAGTGCCAGAAGAAGAAGAAGCAGCAGCCGCGACCACCAAACAATCTGTGCGCCACTCGAAGTCGGCGAGCCGGCGCACAGTGGCTGATTCTGCCGACGTAGGTTGCAAAAGTCGATTTTGTCATATTCGATTTGGGGGAAACTGTTATACTTGTCCGATAGATAAATGCTTGGACCTAAGACATCCGAAAACCTTAACTAAATTGGACAAATAGTTTTGCTTGTAGAGCCCGTCAAAGTTGAGCAATTTTTAGAGTGTGAAATAATATCAGCAATTTGCACTTTTTCGGCAAAGCTGAAGTTTTAAAATACGGAAATGAGCAGATTAATTGAAACTTTTTGCACCAGCATCGTAAAAGAAGACATTTGTAGTAAATAATTAAATATAGAAAAAAAAAGTTGGTTGTTGTTGTTGTGTTTTCATAGGCACGCACTTGAAGCACTGTTTTTATCACTCTTTTTGAACTTTCGATAGACTTTCAAAAAAAAGGCCATACTTGCCACGGTTCCGTCTTTGGGAAAATTGTTCACTAGTCTTCTGTGAGTTCTGCCATGAAGAGATCGGGTGCCCGATTTTGCCCGACTGGATTTCAGAGCGATATTTCTGTGGCCACCTCGCGCAATTTTGTGCTTTCGGGTGCGTGCGTTCGAACAAGTTCGTCAAGATTTTGATAGTGAATCAATTACACGCGATTATAATCGTTGCCAGGGCATGCAAATTTGGATTTTGGCTTCATTTAAGATGTGATACAAGCTTGCAACTCGATATTAAGTCGACTTTATTTTTGGCGTATATTGCTGTAAGCTCGAAGTAAAGAGTACTTTTGCTGGATGCGCAGTTCGCACGCACGAAAAACAAGTTGGCTTTCATTTCCGGCAATCAGCTATCATGTATCCTTTGATGTAATGCTTTTGTTTTTAACAAAATACTTACACTGTGCCTGGCATACATTTTTTTTTTTAATTTGAGCAAAACTCAGTCAGTCGCCATTAGTCTTAGAGTTGAATCGCGCCAATGAAACAATTAGTTATTGAAAAACAAAAAGTAGACTTATATCTATGTGCATTGCCTAAAACCCACTTATATGTCTGGGCTGTTCAAAAATCTCACAACCTAAGAACTGCAGGTACCTGCTATTACTAGAAGCTTAGTGCCTGCTATTTGAATGTAAGTAAAGTTAGTTTCGAATTTAATTTAAACTAAACTTCACTTCAACTCCGCCACTGCAACTAAACCGAAGAAGAAGCACAATAATGTTTTAAAAAAAATCGAAGCTCTTTGAAATATTTACTATTTCGAAGACAAAGGAGCAGATCGTTCTGGCTACGTCGAATTGGTTTCGTCGAAGGAAGTTTGCCTGCAGCCAACACATCTACGACTAAAGAGAAGATATCCAGGACTTATCTATCAAGTTAAAATGGATTGCGGCAAATCGTACCAAATTAAATTTTGTCCAGAGTAATGAGGAGTGGTTAGAAAAAATAATATACTTCGATGCAAGAGATGCATATAGCATAAGCGATGACCAACCATCGACATCAAAGGCGGCAAAAGGAAGGCCGAAAAAGTCAACTCAGGACTGTGCGTCATTCACTAAAAAAAGGAAGCTTATGGAGGCAACGGGAAAAATAACTGCCACCCACTTTTCAGAAGCTTTGATCATAAAATAAAATAAGAATCAGGGGAAAATGAAAGGCGTTATAGTGAAAGCAGTTTTACCAGCAAGCCCGGGTCGCGTTAAAAGAATAAAAGACAGAATTCCCACCCCACCCAATGTGCTACCGATCAAATATAGTCCTAATGAAGCTTTAGCATTGTTTTTAAACTTGGGATTATCCAAAGAAAAATTGACTTTTTTGGACATTTTTCGAATTCTGGTTCTCATTTTGAAAGCAAAATTTATGAATTTGTATCTTTAAATTTGACTCTTTCAGCTTATTTCTTAAATTTCTTATTACTTTTCATCTTTTTTAATGCATTTTCATTAATTTTGCAACTAAAACTTATCATTGTTGCTCGCATTATTCTTATTTACAGTAAGCCGAACTTTGACAAAGTATTACGAAGCACCCTGTACCTCGATTGAGTTTATTTTTGAGAATACAATAGCCTGATGAATTTCTAATCAACAGCAAAAATTTTCCAATTATCTCTATTCGTTCAGGAGTTATTAATTTTGCAACCTGAAATGACAAATTGAGCCACTGTGCGGCGCACGAATGAACGTTCCGGCAGGCGTGCACAATTCAAAAATAATTGCACACTTAGGCGTTGCAATATTTTCGCACCTTTAAAGTGGAAGTCGCTATAACAACAACAACAGCAACAATAATAACGGTGGCAAAACGAAATATTCAAGCGAGGGGATTAAAAAAAAGAATAGAAAATTAAAACAACTTTCGTGAAGTGTGAACATCAGCAACAATGGCCAGCGATGGCCAACAATTGCAACAACAACAAAAAGTACAATGATGTGACGCATGAGAGTGTGGATGCGCGCGCGCGCTTGAGAAACCAACGCACAGAACAAAAGCAAAACCGAGGAACGCTGAACGAGAAAAATGGGACACACGACTGGGATGAATGGACGAGTGTTTGGTGGCTGATTGAATGTTGTTGGCCGGGGTGTGTGCAGCCGCATAACACAACCTCATGTTGCATAAACAGCAACGCGGCAGTGGCGCTGATAAAACAAACGTTTGCATTGCGTGACACAGCTGCCGGGCGCAACTGGACAGCGCTACGTGCGCGCTGCCGGTTAGTCGGGACCATTGATTGGCGCGAACAGCGTTTAGCCGACGCATGTCGTCGATGATGACTGCTCGCGTTGATTGTTGCAGGCGCAGAGTGACCACACTTTCTTTTCGACGCAAACACGCCTTAGAAATTGCTGACCAACACAGGCAGCGAAATTCTTACGGCGAAAGTGCCAGCACTTAATTTATGAGCAGAATGAAGAAAAGGAAGAGAAGCTGCAATTCGCAGCTGTCTGAAGAGCAAGGAAAATTAAAATGGTTGAAAGAAAAGTTGACATATTAAGAGAGGTGCTTTAGGCTGCAACTGCTCAGGTATACAGAGTTCTTGCAATGTGTTGGAGGAGATAAAGTTTTACTATTGAATAAAGTTTCATATTGAACTAGCAGAGCCCCGCGGCTTTGCACGCAAGCTTGAAGTCAATGGGCTCAATAAATCAATTCTTCATATAACATTGTATGGGCAGTTCCACGCCTCTTTTATGCAATGCCCAATTCATTCCTTCAATCTATAGGTGCGACCCAGTTTCATTCAGAAAATTTGCCACGCCCCTTGTCCAACGCCATTACATTTCAGTAATGGTAATAGCAATAGAATGACACAATGCCACGCCCCTTCTACGCAATGTCCAATTCATTCCTCCAGTGGAAAAGTGCAACCCAGTTTCATTGATGTGCGACTTAAAGTTTTAAAGTTACGCGGCAATTTCAGCCACAAAAAAATTTGCCACGCCCATTGTTCAATGCCCATACAATTTAACTACTGGAGCGACACGTCTAAGCCATGAATCTGTACTAAATTTCAATGTTATCCGACTTATAATTCCGAAGCTAGTTTACGTTAAAAATTTGGATTGTATGGGAGGTGCCATGCCCCCTCATCCAATAATTACCATTGCCCCTGTCAGAGGCATGTCTAAAGAAAGTAAGTCTGTACCAAATGTCAAAGTTCCAAAGTTATTCAGAACATTTGGGTCTCTTTAAAAGTGCCGCGCTCCTTGCCCAACCCTTATGAAGCATTTTCAGTGCAACGACATACCTAAACGGTGGCTCTGTACCAAACTTCAATGCTGTCCGACCTATAATTCCGAAGATATTTCATATTAAAAATTCAGGTTGAATGGGAGGTGCCTCGCCCCCCTGTCGGGTCGTATTTGCAATATATGATTTACAGAGATTTAATCAAGACGAACATTCCATGAAAGATTTAGCTCAATCGACTTTCTAGTTTTTGAGTTTTAGTGTCGTATGACCAACAAACAAACATTTTTTTATAGATAGATCTCTTTGATTAATTTTTTTCGACTTCATAACTCATCATTATTAATGTTATTGCTTAATAGCCTTAAAGTACCAGACTAATGGTGATCTTTTGCGCCAACCTTGGTTTAACCCTCTTGATTGAGGCTTCTCAATAGTTTAAGCATTCTCTGGGGTTTTACAACTGGTTGGCCACACATAGATCCTTATTGGGTCCTTAACAATGCCGGGTGAAGTTCCCTTTATGAGTACTAGTAGTCATTCATGAGAATACGAGTGCTTTGGGTAAACTTCAGCTAACGTTTCAGGCCTAATTAGTCAAGCGAGCTCGGGTGCCCTTAAGACTTCACAACGTTATCTGGAGATGACGACGCAGAAGCAGAGGACATGTCCTAATGTCTCCAGAGCTTCGTCGTTCCCGTTCACATTCCGCAACTTTCTCCGTCCATCAAATCCATCCTCAGATGAAATTTTAAATTTGTTTGCAATTTCAGAATATTTTTGAAAAGATAACATAATTTGAAAAGATACCGTTGTAACAGGATCCACTTCACTGTTTCATCAATTTTGTGTTTTGAAAACATTTCTTTTCTAGCTTAATTAGTTTTCAGTATTCCGTCGAAAGAAGAACAAGGGCGGAAACGAATTTTGCACGTTTACTTAAATAATAGAAACGTGACATACAAAACGATTGCAAAAAATGCGAATACAAGCTATGCGACCCTACGAAGAACAATCCTTCGATTTATTGAAAACGTGGATGTGTCTATAAAACCAGGAACTGCCAAAAAAAGTTCGAGAAGAAATAAAACATTGGGAAAGAAGGTGGTAGATGCGCTTAAACGCAAGCCAGATATGTCGCTCTGAGATTTAGCGAAAAAATGCAATACCAACCACGTAAACATTTTAAGAATAAAAGAAAGATACGGTGTGAAGTCTTATGCAAAATATTAGGCGCCAAGGAGAGAATAAAAACAGCAAAAAATTGCCATTAAGCGACTTAGCAACGTGCCACTACTCCACTTCTGTCAGTGAATGGTATCAAAGAAAAAAATCAATTTTGTTGCAAAGGATATCAACCCGCCGAATTGTCCATAGCTTCGGCCGATTGAGCGCTATTGGCCAATTTTGAAGACAAAATTGCGAAATTATTGTAAACCACCTTCAACAATCAAAGATTTTAAAAAAATTTACCTTCAGGCCACCAAAATGGTATCTAGCAAAACTGTGCAAAAGTTGATGGGGGTCATTAAACACAAAGTTCGATTATTCCAACGTCAAAATTTAAAAAAATTGAAATTGTGATTTTTTCTAATTTTAATTTTAATATTATAAGTTCAAATAAAATAACTAGTGAACAGATTTTTTTTTAATTTTTCATTAAACAAATTTTGGTTTACTTTTTGCAATTTTTAATGTACCATGTCTTATAAATGAAAATGCCCCAATCTATAATCATATCACTCATATAGCGCACAGTTTGTTGGCCAACTGTCACATTCTACGTTTAATATTTTATCGTCTCTTTTCTGCAATCTCTACGCATTTATTTTCCCGTCTTCAACTCAAAAATGCTGCTTGTCAACTCGTTTCATCTTCACTCATTGTATCTCACTTTAATCTACCAGCTGCAGCAGCGGCGCCATCATCGAACACCTAAGGACCCAACGCGTTGACAGCTTAAATGATGAGTGTCATCGATGTTTTTATGCGCGTGAGATTGCGCAGACTTGAAACCAGTTGGCTGAGTTGCTGTTGGATCTTCAAAATGTGGTTGTCAAAGTTATGGCATTGAAGTATCAAACCATAGTGAAGATAAATAAATATAAGGAAATTAAAACAGTTGACATGAATAACATAAACATTTTACTAAATAAAAATAGACTTTTATTGAAATGAAGTATGTCGCTTAAGTCTTTCGTTATACTTTCGTATTGATTTTATTCGCTGGTTCAGCGAATAATTCTTGCTTCCAGCACTCAGACTTAGTAGCCCATTGTGTTTGACCATTGGTTGTGTCAGTTCTACATAGAACGACGATAAATTAAATTAAATAAATTAAATAACTTTAGTTCAAGACTGCTGCTTCTTTTGCCGTTTACCGTTCAAATTTAGTTTTGTATTTTCACTTTAATTTTTACATTTTATAATTTTAATAATTATATTATTCCCCTCATATTTTTTTCTAACTTTCATACTTTCATATGCAATAATTTCTCAACTTTTCCAGTAGTAGCAGTGGTATCCATAAATGTCAACACGAGCGCCGTAGCATTTCCTTTATTACTATACACTTCCACATTTTCGTACAATGTTCCCTTGTGCACCATGAACAATGAGCACACATGCTTTTCGTACGCATCGCTTACGCTGCCAGCGGTAAATCAAATTAATGGAAAAACTATTCAAGACAATGCTGCCATATTTCTTAAAAATGACAAGCTACATTTGTATGCGGTGGGGTTAAAGAATTTTCTCACCACACTGTTGGCTACTTGTACAAATTTTATCCACACAAAATAAGAATAAAGCAGAGAAAACTTAAATAAAATTAAAAAAATGTTCCTAAAGCTATGAAAAATCATAAAAACTCATTTTGAGTGATAATTAATTGAATGCAGGTAAATAGAAAATTCAGAAAATTAAACATTAATTAAAATTTCTTTCGCAACCCTATCAGTTCAACTTATAATCTCTAGGAGTTGGTAATTCTTTGGAAGTCATGCTTATGGAATATCATACAAACATATTCTACGAAGAAAATAAATGAATTTTGCTTAAAAAAAACAGAAAGTTTAACATAAATGAAAATTATTTTCGTAATGTTAACTTAACCTCTCTTGACTAAATAAAAATCTTAAGAAATTAATATATTAGGAAGTCATTCTTATGGAATGTATTCTGAGTGAAAATTTTTAATAATAACAGTTAAAAAAATTCAGAAAATTCAATTTAATATATTCTGAGTGAAAAATAAATTATTTCAGTTGCAAAAATTGAGAAAATTTAACTTTAATAAAAAGTTCAGTTTAAACACTAACTTAACCTTTTCTCGACCAATTTAAAATTTATAGAAATTATAAACTTTGTCGAAAGTCATACTTGGAAGATGGACAAACATGTTCTTAGTAAAAATTAAGTCAAATCAGCTAACCAAAATTCAGAAAATGCAACTTTAAGGGGTCATTCTCATGTGAAATTTTGTAAAAATCAATTCTTTTTTAACACATTTGGAATGTATCATCCTTGAAGAAGGTGCTGTCAAAATTTTATTGGAAAATTTCAAGTATTTCGGCTTCTACAGACATTTATATAACGAGCGGTCAAGGATTCTAGCGGTTAGTCAAAACTTTAAACGTGTTTTTCTCGGAACGCCTTTTTTTGAAATGGCGGGGATGATTAAAAAAAAACCATTCATCCGATCTCTCTGCGATTTTGTCATTCTACATACTGTTGTCTATCGCCCCTAGTAAATTCACTCCGATATGTTAAAAATTTCATATTTTTTTTAATTGATAAAATCTTCAAAAACAACAATTTTTTACTGATTTTACTTCCAATGCCTGCCATTTTGTGAGATTCTTATGAAAAAATTCAAATTTACTACGGGCGAGAGGTACGTTCATACTGATTAAGAATTTCTTTGAAATTTATGTTCCAGATAATCCTGTGACTCAAAACAATCCCCGCCAGCTGACCATGACGTGGCAGAAGCCGTGTCTTTAATCGAAAAAAAGTGTTTGAAAAAATAAAAAAATATATATTTTTTTTTATTTTTGTACCATAACAATGAATAAATTAAAGTGGAATATATTTTTTTGATAATTCCTCGTATTCACAAAGGAAATAATTTCTGAAGAATGTCCATTTTTCCTGTCCGCGCATGAGAATGACCCCTTAATAAAAATTTCATTCCAAACACTAACTTAACCCTTTCTTGATCTATATAAAATTTCTAGAAATTATTGCTTCTGAGTAAAAAGAAAATCAAATCTACAGAAAGATTAAGAAAATTCAACTTCAATAAAAATTTCATTCCAAACACTAACATTTTAACACAAACCCTTTCTTAGTCAACTTAGAATCTTTAATAATTGTAAAATCTTATTCAATTCATGGTTATTATTCATTCTTTTGGTCGCAAAAGGGTTAAAGTATCAGTTTAGTTAGTTCTAATATACCATATCAAATTTGTACCATAAAACCAAATTTCTTGTCTCTTTTCCATTTTCTTGCACATTTTTCCTCTGATTTCAATCAAACTGTTTACAACTTCAAGTTTGTCGCCTAAGTCTTTTGTTATGGTTTCGCATTGATTTCATTTCTCCGTTCAACAAACGAATTTTGCTGTAGAATCTCTCAAGTAGCAACAATAAAATCATGACTCAATTTTCCTACCGCTTCTTTTCTATAAAACTCATTGATAATTTTCTGTTTGTGTTTTGTTCCTAATAATAAGAAAATCATTTGGCATTACTCAGCGTTTAGGAAAAACGACATCCTAATGAAATCATCAAATCATGCAAAACTTTTAGAATTTTTAGAAAATCAATTGCAACTTTTCAAGTTCATTCAACAACAATCCCGAGTGTTGTAAAAATAGATTTTCATGACAAATACCGCTGGCCGCATTAACGTTGGTCAAGTCTCAAGCGCCAATGTTGCAACAACAACAAAAAGTAAAAAACAATACTGTCTCTATGCATTGTGGCTAAAGTCGTGATCACTTCCCAGGCTGCTCAATTGCATTCGCAACCCCCGCATCCTCCAATCTTTGTTTTTCATACGATGCGCTCATTTGCATTGCTTCTAAGCTGCTCGTCGAAGGGCACAGCTGGCTAAAATTGAATTACAAGCCGCACTAAAAGCATGCAGAATTGCTTAGAATGAACCAGTTGGGGGGCTGAGGGGGTGTGGCATATGGAATCGGGAAAAATTGCTGTTGGCGCGAGAGCAAACAAGTAAAAATAAATGACATCGAATATGAGAATTGTTGGAGAAAACAATAAAAGCGATCAATTGTGGAGAATTGTGTTGTCGTTGCAAGTGAATTGCATTTTCCGGAAAGGGTGAGCGGCAGCTAGCGCGGATAGACAGCTGGCTGGTTGGCTGACTGGGCAGCGATGTGATTGTGCCGACAGTTAGGTGGACGTTTGCTGAGCTAAGTTCTCGTTTGAAGAAAGCGATGGCAGACGTTTGCTAAACAATTGTTAGTTGTTGTTTTTGTTGTTGTTATGAATGACAAAAAACAGCACACGATGCCGTCGTTTGTTGGCGTTTTCTGATTGTGTACAGTGATTTCATCTATGCAATTTGCGGCAAAAACACAAACCGAATAAAACAACAACAACAAAATCAATGGTGATTTACAACAACAACTACAATAAATGGATAACAATAACAACAACAATAGTAATAATAGCAACGCAGCAATAACAATATAAGCAGTCAAAACAACAACAACAAAAACAACATGAGCAGCACTTGAAGCGATAGCTGAATTAACAACAACAAAAACAACAGCAGTAAAAAAAGCAGCAATTACAACAAAAACAATAAAACCTAAGCAACATTGGACGGAAAATAAAAGACAATAACCACAACAGCAATTACACCAGCTGCTGCTACTAATAACAACAACAACAACAATTTCATTTATAGCCTGCAATGTTCAATTGTTAGATATTTTCGCTGTTGCTGCTGGCTTTTCTCTTTTTCTTCTTTCAATAGTATTTTTTGTTGTACCTGTCTGTGTGTATGAGTGTGTGTGTTTGTGTCCAAGTCGTGTGCTTTACTTTGACGCGAACGGCCACATAATAACCCAGCGGGAAAAATAATGTATAAGAATGCATATTTGCTTGCAAGCTATGCATTACAACATGCATGAATTTTCTCACGGCGATGTCCTACGAAATGTAATGCTTCCCTTTTTTGCATTACCTGGGAGTATATGAAGACATGCATCCCAAAAACATGTACGTTTTCATAAATCGCCTAGCATGTAGGAAATCGTACATTACTCGGTAATGCATAAAATGATCTACCAAAAACCTGTACACCCAAAATAAAATGTTTGTTGTTTTGCTTTATGTTAGTTTTTATTTTTAAAGTAATGCAAGTTCAATAGATTACATATATATACATACATTAAATACATATAAATACATTAGATAAGTAAAACTAAAACACACTCACTTCAATAACATCCCTTTGCTTCTTTGTTCGTCTTTGGACAGGCATTCTGAAAAAGGAAAATAACTCAATATTAAAAAAATCCAGTAAACAAAGTTGTTTTGTAAATTCATACTTACCAAAGTTGCTTTAAATCTTTTTGTAAATATTTCTTGTTTCGGTTAATCCACGGGGCTTCATGATGTTTGTATGAAAACGCTGAAAACTGCTAAAAATATATTAATAAAGATTAATTAAATTAATTGTGTTTGCAAATGAAACTTTATTAAAACTCACCTTGTTTGGTGCAACGATCCGCGCGCTTGCTGTCTCAACGATTTTTCTATCACAACTGAAATTATTTTTCCGAAAATTAATAGAAGCGACCTTTTCAAAGAAACAGTTTCTTATTCTAAGAAAGATTGCGCTGCTCTCTCAGAATTTCTTCAGAATGTGCAAACTTTTTGGTATAAAAAACAAAGCACAATTAAAAGAAACGAAAGCTATGCATTACACCCTCGCTTACGTGGGTATAATGCATAATTGTTTTCTGTTTAGGTTTTTCATATACGAATTCGTGCATGAAAAACTTCATGCATTCCCAACTTTCCCGCTGGGAAGCGCCATGTCAGCGCTTCACGTTGCAATACCCAATACAAAAACAAAACAAACAGCCAGCAGGCGAAGCGGCTGCGTTCACGTTTGTTGTTGTTGCTGTTGCTGCCGCCACTGCTTTTGCTGCTGTTGATGATGAGTAGGAAGATGGCGAAAAAAGTTGCTTGGGAATTATGGAGACTTCCTGCTTTTGGCGCCGGTGTATAGTTGTTGATGTTGTATTTATTGTTGTTTTTTTAATTTTGTTGCTGCTGCCACTGCTGCTGGCGCTAAATGCATTCGTTTAGCTGATCGCCGCTGCTGTTGTTGCTACCTCTTCGATCTTCTTCGCTTACCGCATCGTTTACTTTTTTTTGTTGTTGTTGCTGTTGGTTGCCTCTTCTGCTTGTCAATTGGCTTTCGCTTAATCCATTGTTTGGTATTTTAACGCACGTTCGATTTTTGTTATTGCAAATTACATTTAAGCAGCAACTTAAGTGCACAAGTAAAATTAATCGATTTTTATGGTTTGCATGGCGAGTGGAATTTTTAAGAAAAATGTTATTCATTTGATTGTTTATTGTTAACAGATATTGAAGATTTTTATGTTGGAGAATAATTTGATGCATTTAATATTATTTAGTTAAAGAAATCTAAAGAATCATTCTGATAAATTTTTGTATTTGCCTTATGAACACATTTCAGTAGCCTAGATTTCAGCTTCACTCTTCATAAGCTTCCTGTTCCTCTTTTACAGAAATGTTTAAAAGTTAATCACAGCTTACGGTTTTAGAATGCAACTTGAGTCCTTGTCACACAACTACTCACTAAAAATAATTTATTCAGTAAACAGTAACACTTCGTTCAATAATGTGTGTGACTAACTAATTAAAACACATTTTTTTGCCAAACTTCGTTTTTATTCATCAACATAGTCCCCTTTTAGGGAGATACAATCATTCCAACGCTTTTCCAATCTTTCGATACCGCCTTTGTAGAACGATTTTTCTTTGCCTTCAAAATAGGCGTTAGTTTCGGCGATTACTTCATCATTTGAGCCAAATCTCTTACCACGGAGCATCTTTTTGAGGTCTGCGAAGAGCCAGTAGTCGCTGGGGGCCAGATCTGGAGAATACGGGGGATGAGGAAGCAATTCGAAGCCCAATTCATGCATTTTTGCCATCGTTTTCATCGACTTGTGACACGGTGCATTGTCTTGGTGAAACAACACTTTTTTCTTCTTCATATGGGGCCGCTTAATCGCTCTTTCTTCTTTCAAACGTTCCAACAACGCTATATAATAGTCGCTATTGATTGTTTTCCCTTTCTTAAGATAGTCGATGAATATTATTCCGTGCACATCCCAAAATACTGACGCCATAACCTTGCCAGCCGATGTTTGTGCCTTTGGACGCTTTGGGCGGCTTTCACCGGTTGCATGCCACTCAGCAGACTGCCGATTTGACTCTGAAGTGAAATGGTGGATCCATGTTTCATCCATTGTGATGTACCGACGCAAAAACTCCGACTTGTTGCGCGTAAACATGTCCAAACAGCTCTTTGAATCATCGATTCGTTGTTGTTTTTGCTCCGATGTGAGCAAACGCGGCACCCATTTCGAAAACACCTTTTTCATAACCAAATGTTCGTGTATTATGGTGTGTACACTGCCTGCTGATATCTTTAGAATGTCAGCAATCTCCCCCACTGTCACTTTACGGTCGGACATAATGATTTTCAGTGTTTTTTCAACGTTTTCCGGAATAACAGCGTCATTTGGCCGTCCAGTAGATGGAATGTCATCGGTGTCTGTACGACCACGTTTGAATTCGGCATACCAATAACAAATGGTTCTTTTTGATGGAGCAGAGTCCGAATAATGTTTTTCAAGCCATTCGTGGCATTGAACAGTATTTTTTTTCATTAAAAAACAATGATAAATCAGCACACGGAATTGCTTTGAATTCATTTTTTTTTTTAACTCAAAAGTAGTGTCACTTAAAGCACTGTAACTTGTAAACTAATGGTCGGATTGACATATAATTGTGACAGTAACCCTAATAAGGTTCACAATTTCGAAAAAAAATATTGATTTAGTATTAGTGCCGCCATCTATGTGTCAGTCACACACATTATTGAACGAAGTGTTAATTTGAAGGAATCGTAAGGTTCGAAGACTGAATGACTAGAGAAAGGTGAGCTAAAATGTTTACATAACATACTTAACCAAAACCAAATCTTATATATGGGTCAAATTTTCTCAAGTGGGCCACTTTAAAATCGATGGCCTCAGTTTTCGTTGATCAATACGGTTTTCGATCGGCTTGGAGGTAAAAATAACACCGCTAAAATAATTTTGAAAAAAAATGTTTTTTTCATTAGTTATTTACCGTTAAAGTTTTTGGTCATGTTTTTTTGAAAAATTCATAACTCACGAACGGTTTATCGGAACTCAACGTTTTCTACATCAAAATTGTTGTCAATTAATACACTTTGCCATGAAAAAATCTTTCTTCACAAAAAAATTATTATTTAGCTGAAAAATCCTATTTGTTGTAAATAATTGAAAATTAATTAAACTTCTCCGCCTGCGAGAAAATTCTAACATATTTCATTCAATTCTACAATCCCTTACAAAAATTTTGGTGAAAAAAAAAGTCATTATTTTGCATTAGGTCAAAAGTTATACATGTTTTTGTGACCGCGCTCCTACCTCTAGCGCTGGAAAAGCACATATTGACGCGCGAATTACGTTTTTAAATGGAAAACAACTGAACTCTTCGGAGTCTAAATATGTTCTCATTTATTTTTCAAAAATATCCTCTTAAATACTAGTTTACATTTTTGTTTATCTTAAAATATTTTTCTTATCTCTATTTGATGCGGTCCCTTCTTTTACGACTCATCCAAACAATTCTTATCAGTTGGTTTAGGATTGCTTAGATGGTTTAGAACATCTGGACTGCTCGGGTTACATTTCTTTATGTTGCCCAATTTATTGCCACGTTATCTGTTTGTTTAGGAGCTGGCAATGTCGAGGATCGAATCTTATCGCTGGACATTGCCTGTGACGTAACTCGCGCGCGCTTAGTCATCGTGTCACACGATGACGATTCGGTCACACGATAACTAAGCGCGCGCGCATCGATACGTGCTTTTCCAGCGCTAGAGGTAGGAGCGCGGTCACAAAAACATGACAAAAACAAAAACACAAAAACTTTTGACCTAATGCAAAATAATGACTTTTTTTCACCAAAATTTTTGTAAGGGATTGTAGAATTGAATGAAATCTGTTAGAATTTTCTCGCAGGCGGAGAAGTTTCATTAATTTTCAATTATTTACAACAAATAGGATTTTTCAGCTAAATAATAATTTTTTTGTGAAGAAAGATTTTTTCATGGCAAAGTATATTAATTGACAAAAATTTTGATGTAGAAAACGTTGAGTTCCGATAAACCGTTCGTGAGTTATGAATTTTTCAAAAAAACATGACCAAAAACTTTAACGGTAAATAACTAATGAAAAAAACATTTTTTTTCAAAATTATTTTAGGGGTGTTATTTTTACCTCCAAGCCGATCGAAAACCGTATTGATCAACGAAAACTGAGACCATCGATTTTAAAGTGGCCCACTTGAGAAAATTTGACCCATATAAAAAAAACTTAACATTCTGTGTGTAGCTGTGTGTGTATTAGGGATCGCAATTTTTGGCCATTTTGCGATCCCGGGATTTTCGGGATTGAAAAGTCAAATCCCGGGATCCCGGGATTTAATCCCGGGATTCAAATAACAAATTTTTTAAATAAAACAATTTTACCAAATTGCATAAATACTTGTTTATAATATATTTACCATAAAAATGGACACAGTTTAATCACATTTGGGGTAGTTTTAAGATTTTTTATCTTGAATTTAATCACATTTATGGAATTCACAGTTTGCGGGAAAATTTATTTCGGGCAATTTTCCCTAAAAATAAACGATCTAACTGTGAGCACCCCATTGTATATCTTTCAAACAATTGTGGACAATTTTTCAAAATAAAAATGCCTCGCTCAAATGGCAAACAAACGTTGAACATCAAATAAAGAAATCGTCCCGATAGTAGCATAAAGTACTCAAAAAAATTCGCTCCGTAGATTGTGTCAACAAATTAATTTGACTTTGTTTTTTGCCTCTTTCAATAAACATGCTCGGCAGTGCGGCAAATTTTGAAACTACCGGTATCTATGTTCTTCATACAAAACAAACGAAATTGAGATACCATATGGGAAAATTCGGGAAAATTGCCAAGTGGGAAATTTAACATGCTAGATACCGCTGAACTGTGAACGCCATAATTGTAAGGCGGAAAGGGAGGCAGTCGGTGTTGAGTCGTCGAAGTGGTTGGTTGTGCGCGGCACATCACCAAAATCCAGTTGTCATTTACAATCAGTTGTCAATTACATTCAAAATTGTCAGTTTAAATTTAAATCAAATAAATAAACATAGTCATCCTTGACAACATTTTGTTTAACTCAAAAGTTTTTAATTTGACATTTAACTTCAGTTTGATAACATTTTGTTGTATCCAAAAATGACACTTAAACATAACTTATTGCTTTGCATCAAATGTATCATAAAGTACATATATACGCATATTTGATAAAAAAAAATAAAATAGTTAATTTGTTAGTACTTTTAGTTTTACTTTGATTATTTCGATAAAAAAGTTAAGCGTTGTGATTAACTAAAAACTGAGATCTTAAAAATACTAAGGCATTAAATGTTTTGCCCTCTAATCTAGAGCGAAATTTATTGCAAATAAACCCTGCTGAGAGAAAACATCTTTCAGATTCAACACTTGCTGGTTGAATGCTTAGTAAAGAATTATAAGCCTTTTGCAAAAGACGCCCTCTATCCCCTCCCTCCTCCTTCAGATAAGGAATCGGGTTTTTGTGCTTTTAAATTTATTTCATTTGAACTTTGAAGCATCTTTTGCAATCCCGAAAATCCCGGGATTAAAAGATTTGAATCCCGGGATTTTCGGGACTGGAAAAAGTCCGGGATCCCGGGATCCCGGGATCCCGGGATCCCGGGATTGCGATGCCTAGTGTGTATGGTATATCTTCGGAATTATAAGTCGGACAGCATTGAAATTTAGTACAGTGTCATGGCGTTAGCGTGTCATTTCACCGATAAAATTTAATGGGCGTTGGGCATGGGGCGTGGCACTTTTTTAATTCCGGTGTAACTTTGAAACCAGAGCGTTCACATCAATGACACTTGGTACAAACTTACAATTTAGTCGTGTCCTTCGACAGGGGAAATAAGGTCGGTTTTGAACAAAGGGGCGTGGCACCGCCCGTACAACTCAATTCTTTAACATGGAATATCTTCGGAATTATACGTCGCTCAGCATTGAAATTTTGTACAGTGTCGTGGCGTTCCGCCGGTAAAATTTAGTGGGCGTTGGACAAGGGGCGTGTCACTTTTTAAATTGCGGTGTAAATTTTGAACTATAGCGTTCACATCAATGACACTCGGTTCAAACTTACAATTTAGTCGTGTCCTTCGGCAGGGGGAATAAGGTGGATTCTGGACAAGAGGCGTGGCACCGCCCATACAACTTAGTTTTTTAATATGGAATCTCCTTGGAATCGTTAACTGCACAGCATTGAAACTTGGTGTACCGTCGTCTCATAGATGTGTCATTCTACTGATGAGATTTGATGGGCGTTTGACAAGGGGTGTGGCACATTTTTGATGACCAAATATTTCACCAATGAAAGTTGGCACGAACTTTCCACTTAGTAGCACAATTCGACTAGAAGAAAGTTGTGAGCATTGGACAAGGGGGCGTGGTGCCGCCTTCATTTTTATATACATAGATTGTTTATCCTGTCTAACTGACTGGTTGATTGATTGATTGATTTATCATCGCCCAGACCAAACCGCTGAAGCTACAAACAAGAATTTTGGAGCATCTTGTAGAATGAACCTTCGCCAAGACGGGATTTTTTTAAATCCGGGGTCTAAAGGGGCAAAACATGGGTTTAAGTGTTGTATGAAGAAACGTGATTTAATAAACATAATGAATTTGAACTTCCTGAAAATATTCTAGATCAAAACTTATTCGACACGTCTTTTATAACAATGGGTTAAGGTTTATTTACGGAAAGGCTCCGAAACAAACAACACAAACCGATGGGCCAATTGACTTCAACAATTGTAAAAGTAATTGAAATAAATAAAATTAGGCACGTGTTTCTTATTATTTTTAAAATCGAAATCTAACTGAATCAACAAGAGGTTAAAAGTATGTATGGAGAAACACACTTTTTTGAGTCTTTTAACTTCAAACTTCGTGAAAGTACTTCAAATGTAAAATAACTCGATACGTGATTTTCATTTTTCCGAATATTAACACATTTTAAGCGGGTAGCCTAGTATATGAAACTATGCTGCGTAGCGGGCATTACTTGCAAAACAAGCAAAAATTGCGCGATCCAAAATAAATAAAACTTGATATTTAAGGCTTGTCCACGAAATAACTTTTACAATGTAAAACGAAAAAAAGTATAGTAAGCACCGAAATTTCTAAAAAAAAAATTCGCTTTTCAGAATCTGTCAAATTTCAGCTATTAGTGGTCAATTGTATTTTGAAATTCAAAGTGATTCAATCAAAATGGCATCTAAAGAAGTGAAAATTCGACAAAAAATAATTGCCCACTTTTTCGAAAATCCAACGGCTTCGTACGCATTGTTGGGAAGAATAGCCAAAGTTTCCAGGGCAACAGCTAGAAATGTGGTAATTAAATACAAGAAGGACCTGTCCACATCCCGTATCGTCGGAGCCGGATGAAAAAAAGGTTTCGTCTATAAAGATATAGCTCGTAAGGTGAAAGTTTCTCTGGAAAAAAATCCAAACCAATCTTTACGAGATTTGGCACGAAAATTCGAAGTTTCGAAATCATACATTGCGAAAATTAAAAGACACTACGAGCTCAAATCTTTCGTTGTTCAAAAAGTGCCAAATCGTAACTCCGAAGTGGAAAAGCGTGCCAGAAATCGAGCCCGAAAACTTTTATCGAATGATCTGTGTCGTTTTAAAGGCTGCGTGTTAATGGATGACGAAACGTATGTCAAAGAAGATTTCAAACAGCTTCCAGGTCGAGGATATTACACAGCATACCTGAAGGGTGGCGTTATGAAAAGGTTCAAGTATAAACGGATGGACAAATATGGTAAAAAGTATATGGTTTGGCAGGCGATATGCAGCTGTGGCAAATACACTCGTCCTTTTGTTACAACTGGCAGTCTTAACAGTAAAATTTACTTGAAGGAATGTCTCAACAAACGACTTTTGCCATTGTACAGAGAGCACGCTGTTCCACCTTTATTTTGGCCAGACTTAGCAACAGTCCACTATGCAGAAATTGTCAAAGAGTGGTACCAAAGGAATAAGATCCGTGTTGTTGAGAAAAATCACAATCCCCCAAATTGCCCACAGCTTCGGCCAGTCGAACGATTTTGGGCAATAATGAAACGAAACTTACTGAAATATAAAAAAGTGCTAAGGGAAAGATTGATTTTATAAAAAAGTGGAACAGTATGGCCAAAAAAATTGGAAAATCTGGTGTGCAACATTTGATGAGGGGATTGAAATAAAAAATACGTAGATTTGTAAGAAATCCAATTGAACTTTAAAATATTTGTACATTATCAAAAACTTTGAGTTATAAGAGATAATAAATACTCACACAAACATTAGTTCAATATTTTATTTAGTAGCTATTAATAATAGAAAATGTAAAAGTTATTTCGTGGACAAGCCTTATGAAACTAAAATAATTATATTAAATAATACTTTCAGTTTTATATGAAAACCAATCCGGTAAAAATACCGTCTCCCGCTTTTAAAGTGCCTACATTCAAAAGGTAAAAATACCCGCCCCGCTTATAAGCAGCAGTTTTCACAACGGGTAATTTTACCCGGCCCGCTTTTAATGTGTTAAAATCGGACGGGGTCAGCGATGGGTTAAAAGTTTATATGGAGAAACTGTGAAAAATATGAATTAATGGGCCCATTGACATCAAACTTGGTGAAAGTACTGTAAGTGAGAAATAATTTGACAAGTGTTTTTCACTTTTTTGAAAATCAAAATCTAACGGAGTCAACAATGGGTTAACAGTTTGTATCGAGAAACACGATTTATTGGTCCTTTTGACTTCAAACTTAGACAAAAAGCACTTCAATCGGGAAATAATTAAAATGTACTTTTCATTTTTTTGAAAACCGAAAATCTAAAAACCGAAATCTGGTAAGCCGAGGGTTAAGAATTTGTTTGTAGTAAATGTGAAAACACATGATTTAATGGGACTTCTGACTTCAAAATTTTTAAAACACTCGAAATCAAAGATAGTTAGACACATGTTTTTTTTTTTAACAAAATCTGATGTGCTCAACAATGGGTCACGAATTCGTATAGGGGGAAACAGGAGAACTTGCGTGCAAAGCCGCAGGGCCTAGCTAGTTAAGTATAAGAAAAAGTATTTCAACGGCTGGCTTCAATCTTATTTAAGATGTGGCCTACACAGTTTAATTGATTCGATTTAGATTGATTGATTTGACTAGATTAGACATTTGAATACTAGTTGTGCAGGCCTCTCCAGCACAGAGGCAATGGGCCTTTCAGGCAAACCAAGTGTGATCATGAATTAACAGCAGCAGTTATTTCTTAGTTGCAGTCTCAATCTTTGCAGACTTGCCCCCTGAAATGGAAGCCTGTGTGCGCCACTGGTGTATATATATAAACTTTAATGTACTTTACAATTCTCTTAATGTCGTATGAACTAAAAAGTTCAATAAGTTTAATACATTTATTGCTTTAGCTTGAATAGGCGAAACGCTGAAACAACAAATTTGCTACACTAAGCTTGAGTCAGACACTCTTGGCAAGCAACTTACTTAGTTAAGTGAAACAAATTAAGAAAAGACACAAACATACATATACACATACATACATACATACATACATAAATACACATTCATATCGATGATAAGGTGAGCACGAAATGGCGATGGTTTCCGCCTGCAAAATCCCAGCATTTTGAATCACGATAATTCGTCGATATCTTGCAAAGATTTTAATTTTCTAACCTACATATAAAAACCTGCATATACGTATTCATGTGTACATACAGGGTTGTTGTCAACAACAGGCAAACGTTGTCACCCAATGTTCTTTGGCTCTAATTTGTTTATGAATGGTTGAATGAATAAATGAATAAATGTATGAATAATTGAGTAAATGAATGAGTAAATGAATGAACGAGTGAATGAATAAACGAATAAATGTCATAGCAAAATTCACTTTTAACGCCATTTGAAAAATTTATAGTATCTGGCGATCAGGTGATGACTTTTGCGTCACCCTGTTTATACATACTTCCCCTTCATACATTAAGTTCAGTTGCAACATTTACAAAATTGTGTACTTACATTGATTGCCAATGATTAAATGATGCAAGTGCCAATAAAAGTCGCTGAGATAACAGTAAAAATTATGCTCAAGTTTAGTGCGCTGTGTTCTGTTGGGCGGCTGAATGTTGAGCGCATTGCAGTCGAGCACGCGCATGCGCAGACAACTGTTTAACGAGATGGCGCGTAACTTTTTTTACTTCCAGTTTTTATGCTGCAATAGCGAAGCGTCTTTCTGTAAAACAAAAAATAAAGCACAAGCACAATAACAACAAAAAGTATCGCTAGCACATAAAATATGACAGCCCAGCATAGTCAGCGGCATTTTCCAAGTATTTGGCTGTTGTCTTTTTGTTGTTGTCTTAGCCCACTTAGTTGACTTGGAATCTAGTTTGAAAGCGCCGGCTGTTTCAAATATCCCTGCACTGGACCTCACTTCATTAAGTTGGCTCGGCCAGGCAGCGTTGTAATAAGCAGTTAAGTAAAATCCAATAAAAACAACAACAACTAATGGCAATTTTTATGAATCAATTAGGATTTTTTGTTTGTCTTGCAGTCTTAATGTTGCTGCCTGCTAACATTTTTTAACTGGCTGTTTTTTGTTGCAACCTATAACTGCTGCTGTTGACTTTTGCCTGTTGCTGTTGCTACTCCTAGCAGGTACAATGTTGTTAAATGTCGTTTTGGTATCAACTTTTTGCTAACTGGTTATCTGTTTATTTGCTGGTTTCCTTAGTGCGGCGATTATAGGTGGCTGCCTACCTGTCTGTCTGTCTGTCTGTCTGTCTGTGCTATTGATACATTTTATTAAATTAGCTACAAATGTTGTACGCAGTGAAATGGACACCGCGCACATTGAATTGGTGTGTAGCTGTTGCTGTTGGCGGCCATTGTGTGTTCAGTTTAGTTTTGAAGAATTAATTAGGAAATTACGTAAGGCGCGATAAATAACTGTAATGACAGCCACTTAATGAAAATGGCGGCAGCGAAAATGTATTTGCCCAGACATCTGTGGAACGCCAGTCACCCAAAGTCGAGTAAGTGTTTGATATGGATTTAGTGCAAAAAGTGATTTGTTCGAAATCAGTTTTCAATGATTTACTGAAGCCAAAGATGTATGTTAAAATATTCGCGACTTCGATACAACAGTTATTGTTGTTGTCGTTGCGAAAACGATCCCTCTGCGGTAACAACTGAAATAAAAACTCTAGTGTACTTTTCCGATGTAGTGAAATAAAGCTAAATCAACTTTACGGAACTTAAGTTTACTTCACTTGGCATCACTTTACTTACACTTATCGTACTTTACTTTAAACTTATCTTCATTTAACTTCACTCAACTGCACTTAATTTCTCATAATTGTATTTAACTTCTACTTAAATTCACTTAAATTTACTTACTATTGCTTAACATCACTTAACGTTACTTCATCTAATCTAACCAAACTTAACTTAAGCTAACCAAACGTAGGCGTATCAAACCTAACTCACTAAAAAATGTAAAAAACCAAACTAATTTTTACTATTTCAATTGGATTCTATTTAAAATACTCCAAGCTTGTTTCTTAAATCTTTTGTTCCACTACTAACGTAACCTTACCTAACTCATTCAAAACTAACAAGACACCTTGTTGAAGTTTGATTATTTTAATTGGATTCTATTACATTTCGTTAATCCGAGTTTGTTTCTTAAGTCTTTTGTTCCACTACACTTTAAATTTAATTTAAATTTTAGATTTAATTTGTGTTAAAGCGACACTGATGAGGTCAAACTTTGACACTTTACTTCTATACGTCTATTACCACCTACAACAACAATAAGAAAATTCAGGTCTTTGAAACAAACGAAGCGTTATTATTGCCATAACAAATTAAAAAAGTGTAATTTAAACAAATTTGTGTTTCCATTGCTGGCTATGTAACCAACAACGCATTGCTGTAAATTACAGGTTAGCATTGCAAATGAAGAAAAGAAAAACAAAAAAGTCCAAATTGAAATCATAATCAAATTAACGAAATGAAAAGCACGCGTTGGTGAGAAAAATTCAAACAAAGCGTGGAGAAAACGTTAGAAAAAATCCAACAACTACATATCTCCAATTTGTTCATTGCACTTGATTCCAAATCTACACGGTCATGAGTTGGTGTCTTTTGTGGAAAATTATTTTTCATGAACACAAAAGTCAAAAGTGACCAAACAACTCAAAAGGTCAGACATCAATTAGTCACAGCGAGTGATTTTTGCTGATGTTTAAAAGTGGAAAAAGAGGGCACAAAATGTGAAAAAGATATTTTTGTAAATTGTTTCTTCCCAACAAACATTAATGACTAATCTCAAATTGAGGTACATTTGAATCAAATTGCTTTCTCAAATCTTAAACGTTTGTTCTCAAATTGATCTCAAATATACTGTTATGGAGTTCTCAACTTAAAAGGCACATTTTTAATATAGAAGTTTGCCTTTATTCTCAAATTTAAAATTAAAAATTCTCAAATGTATCTCAACGAGCGGAACGGATGGAATCCAATTCGCCATATTCGCACATTTTTATTATGGAAATTTACCTTTATTCTCAAATTGAGAATTTAAAATTCTAAAATGTACATAGTGGAACGGATGGAATCCAATTCGCCTCTTGTATAGATTGGCGTTGCAATTCACGTGAAATAAAAAAAGAATAGATACATTTATATAAATAATATTTTCATAGCATTTCATTGCATTACATATGTAATGTATATACCCTGCAAAATTTGTGCGGACCATTTGGTCCAACAGTCTAGTCTCGCAACCATTCTAAAATGATCTAGTTCGCGCGCTAGTGACAATGTTATGCTGGAAAGGACTAGTACTGGTTACCAGCTAGTAACAATGTTATGCAAAAATTTACCATTTCGGAAGAGGAATAAACTTTGAATTAACCATTTCTGCAAATAGTTCGGTCATCTACAAATGGCGATTGAATAACGAGTATCTGTCATTTAATCGTTATTCGTGAAAGTTGGTGAGAAGGAGAACACGCGAGGTGAGACGAGACGATAATAATTAAATATTAAAAATAAAAATATATGTGCTTAATAGCACATGGGTTAATACCCATTAAGGACAGAACCCTTAAAATGTGTGTACGATGTTGAAATTTATAGCACATGCTAGTTTTGTGCAGAAAAAAAAATTTCAAAATGTTGGCTGGGGGCGTCAATATAGCCTGTGACGTCACATTGGTCCTCATACCCACAAAGTGCATACATACGTGAAGATTGTTTTATATGTTTGAGTATATACGAATTTTTTGGTTTTTGTTTTCCTTTTTGATGTATCAAACATTTTTCCATTATTTTAAATAGAAGGAACATCTGGCGAATAAAAAATGAAAATATTACAAATTAAGTAAAAAAATTATAGTGTCTGAAGCATTTGGCAAACAAGCCCATATTACATATTCCGCATACAGTTATTCACACCGTTGTGTAATTCTGACCACGACATTGTCGACATTTGCTATTTGTAATCACCTCCACAAAGTGATCGACACATTCTTCTTCACTCTTCGGCTTTCGATAACCTTCAGGCGACTTTCTAACGCCACGACTAGCACAGTAGTGGCTCGAAATTACTTGAAGAAAATCACATTGGTAATGAGCTTACTGTCGTAAGATCTTAGGTGGGAAGTACGGTCGAAATACGTCCAGTAGGGTGGAACCAATGTTGGTAAATATGGACCACCACAATTTCTTGCATCTTGCGACAATTCTGTATTCATTCAGATTCTAATAGATACGATCTATACCGGCCATTTAAACATCGCTACCGCATGTGGTCGGGGAACGTCGATTATTCGCCGATGTTCTCGTGAGTATCGACCAACTTGGATACGTTATGTTATCCACAAATGCTTGAAACTATAGAAAAAACAGCACTTTCCAGTTTTATTCTCTCTATGTGACCACCTTGTTTCTGTTTTAGCGCCTTTTTGTCAGACAAAGGGAAAGATTTAGGTATCATAAAGTATCTCGTACTACTCCAGTGCCATTGTAGCCCCACTGGAAACAATTTGAATTAAATAAATTAACGAAACTTATGCTACAACTGCAACTGTGTTTTAGTCGTCCAAAGGATGACAAATCAAGAACATCCTTGATTAAAGGATCCTTTTAAGGATTAAAGAACGATATTGTCATCGATGTCGACAGGAATGTCATCTTCGTCGGCGTTACATACTAATTCACATGGTAGTAGTTACTTTTTGTCCAAATTTTCGATAGTACCGCCACAGTCTTCTTCCCCCGAATCTTCATCGGACACCTTAGGGTGATCGGGAGGCTCTATAAACAATATTTTTGAAATTTCATCATCACCCTGTAAGCTTTCAAGCTAATCTATCATTTAATATAGGGGTTTTAAGTATTTAAGGACATAAAACTAAACATAAAACAAAACATCACTAATTCTAACTTTCTACTATATGCTGATGACTTAAAGATCTACACTTCCATTAGGAATGCCTCGGATGCGGCTTTTCTCCAATCAGATTTACACAAGGTTACCGATTGGTGTCGTGTCAACCGTTTATCGTTAAACATCAATAAGTGTTTTCATATGTCATTTTCTAAGTCTCGTGCTCCTATTCCTACTTGTTATTCTATCTGTAATACTCGTCTTAAAGCCATTACCGAGGTTTCGGATTTAGGTGTCTACTTCGACTCAAAATTTTTGTTTCACAAGCACCTAAGCTACACAATTGCTAAATCTTATGCTATGCTTGGCTTCATCCGCCGTTTCAGTTCGGACTTTACTGATCCATATACACTAAAACTACTTTATATTTCCCTGGTTCGCTCAAAATTAGAATATGCGGTCTTTATTTGGAGGCCCTTCTATGAATGCCACATAAAACGTTTAGAACGCATTCAAAAGGCTTTCCTTCGCTTTGCTCTTCGTTCCCTACATTTTGAAAATCCCACTCCCTCTTATAGCTCACGATGCATGCTCATTGATTTGCGCTCTTTAAATAGCAGAAGGTCTTTCCTCTGTATAATGTTTATTTTTGATCTAATTCGTGGCGCTATTGACGCATCGTGCCTACTGCAACGTATAAACTTCCTAGCTCCGATTAGAACTCTACGAAGTCAAGATCTGTTTCTAATTCCACGTTGCAAAACAAATTACTCTTTTAATGCCCCGATTGTGCGAGCTTTGTCCGAGGCTAACTTATTCTCAAATTCTTTAGATTTTTCAGTCCCTAAAAATGTATTCAGGAATTTGTTAGAAAGACTTATAGTATAAGTAGTATAAGTATAGTATAAGTGTCAGTTAGTCTGTATGAATTGTTAATTAATTCTAGGCTATTTTTAAATAGGGAATAAAGAATAAAAAAGTAACATAAGTACTTGCACTGCATTTGGACCAACGTGACGTATACGTCACAACAATAAAAAACACAATCAAACACGGATAAATTATAATAGGTTGTCATTTATATTTTGCATAATTAATCTACATACTATTCTAAGTAATACTGCTTTAAAATATTTTGTTTAATTGCATACGAAAAAAAATGTTCAATATAATTACTTTTTGACTTTTGTAATTTTCGATATTTTTCCTTTTTTCAAATTACACACAATACTAAATCATCATGGACTCGTTTTTTCACAAAGGAAACTTGATTGCAACTGAAGCAATTTCGGCCGTAATGCTTATGACGAGGTCATGATATAGTTTTTATTACATTTTCGGTAGCCAATTTTTTTTTCTCGGCCCATAAAGATGGGATATGCTATCGTGACGTATACGTCACGTTGGTCCTTAATGGGTTAATCAATAAATAAAATGCAGTGAAGCAAGAGGCATTTGACACGCTTAGTTAAAAATATAAACGAAGTTTTTGGGGATAGTTAAAGAGAAGACCTGCAGAAAAGTGAAAGAAGTGAAAAAGTTAGCAAGTCGATCCTCGGAACAGGCCCAACCGACGGGTCGGTCGCTGATATTGACAGCTTTGCGGGCAATGAAGTTGAAAAAACATTGCGCGAAAAAATTGGAGAGTGGCATATAAAAAATAGAGTCCCGAATGCAACCATGAGAGAACTCCTCATAATTTTAAATGAACATGGTATAGATGTTCCCATAAGCCCAACTGTTCTTATGAAGTCCGTGTTAGAAAAAGCAACTATTGAGAAAGTGCTTCCCGGGGAGTATGTGCATTTTGGCATTAAAAAGCAATTGCAAAAAGTTAGTGGTTTAATACGGCATGCAAATGACATTTTATGTAACGTAACCATTGACGGATTGCCCCTTTTTAAGAGTTCGAAAACTCAACTTTGGCCAATTTTAGTTAAAATTATAAACATGCCATATATTTCCGTAATTCCCATTGGAATTTACAAAGGTTTTTTAAAGTATTTTGTTACTGAATACAAATACTTACTTACTTACTTATTTAACTGGCCATAACAACCCGTTATCGGGTTACGGCCTGCCGCAAAACTTCTCTCCAGGCGCCTCTGCTTCGCGCGCGCCTTCTCCAGTTGGTCACACCAAGAGATACCAGGGCCTGTTCCACTTGGTCCTTCCACCGGAGACACGGCCTCCCTCTTCGCCGTCGACCTCCAACCATCGCATCGAATACCTTTTTCGCCGGAGCTTCGTCGTCCATGCGGCAGACATGACCGAGCCAGCGTAGCCGCTGGATGTTAATTCGCTGCGCTACGTCCATGTCCTTATACAGCTCATACAGCTCGTTATTGGTTCGTATGCGATAGTCGTCACCAACCCGAACAGGGCCGAAGATTTTGCGAAGCACCTTCCTCTCGAACACTCCAAGGGCCGCTATGTTGTTTCGTGTCATTGTCCATGCTTCAGCGCCATAGAGGAGCACAGGCAAGATAAGCGTCCTATAGAATGCAAGTTTTGTCGGTCGAGAGAGGTCTCTACTTCTCTATTGCCTACCGAGACTGTAGTAGCACCTGTTGGCAAGAGTTATCCTTCGCTTTATCTCCAGACTGACATCATTGCTGCTGTTGATGGCGGTGCCAAGGTAGACGAATTCCTTGACAACTTCAAAAGCATACCTGTCGACCTCGACGTGAGACCCTAGCCGCTGCGAGTCCCTGCGTGTAGACAGCATATACTTCGTCTTGCCCTCATTTACCACCAGACCCATTTTGGCAGATTCTCTTTCGATAGCCGCAAAGGCAGCGGTGACATCTCGCTTGTTACGTCCGATGACATCAATATCATCAGCGTAGGCAAGGAGCTGGACACTTTTGTTGAAAATTGTGCCATTACGATGTACACCGGCCTTGCGCAGAACACTCTCCATGGTGAAGTTGAAGAGGTCGCAGGACAAAGGATCACCCTGTCTGAAACCTAGAACGGTATCAAAGGGGTCGGAGAGGTCACTTCCAACCTTGACGGAGCTGCGCGTATTGCTCAACGTCGCTCTGCAAAGTCTAACGAGCTTTGCAGGGATACCAAGTTCAGACAATGCGGCATATAGGCGATCCCTTATCGGGCTATCTAATGCTGCCTTGTAATCGATGAAGAGATGGTGTGTATCGATTTGGTTCTCATGGGTCTTCTCCAGGATTTGGCGTAGAGTGAATATCTGGTCGATGGTGGACTTACCAGGTCTAAAGCCGCACTGATAAGGTCCAATCAGCGCCTTGGCGAGTGGCTTTAGTCTTTCACATAATACGCTCGTCAGGACCTTGTATGCAATGGGAAGTAGGCTGATACCCCTGTAGTTGGCGCATATTGTTGGGTCGCCTTTCTTCAGCACAGGACAAAGGGCACTGAGGTTCCAATCGTTGGGCATTCGTTCCTCCAGCCATATTTTGCAAATGAGCTGATGCATGCACCCAATCAGCTCACCGCCGCCGGCCTTGAACAATTCAGCTGGTAGCCCATCCGGCCCTGCAGCTTTGTTGTTTTTGAGTCGCTGGATAGCGACCCGGACCTCGTCATGGCTGGGCGGTGGCACATCCACACCGTCGTCGTCGATTGGTGCCATCTGGACATCTTCACCACTGGCGGTATTGTTCCTTTCGTCACATGCAAGCAGCTTGGTGAAGTGCTCCTTCCACAACCTCAGCACACCCTGCGCATCCGTAACCAGATCCCCGTTTTCGTCTCTGCAAGAAGATGCCCCGGGCTTAAATCCTTCCGTGAGACGCTTAACTTTTTGGAATAATTTTCGGGCGTCATTCCTGCTCCTGCACTCCTCGATTTCCTCACGCTCGCGCCTTTCTTGCTCCCGTTTCTTGCGTCTAAAAAGAAACCTCTCTTTCTTCCTCTCCTCCCGGTATTTTTCTGTCATGGCTCGCGTGGCGGCCGACTGCAGGGTCTTCTTGTATGCAGCATTCTTCACTGCAGTGGCTGCGCGACACTCTTCATCGTACCATTGGTTTTTTGGTGGTGGGCGTCGAAAACCAAGGACATTTTCTGCGGCGGCGCGCATAGAGTGGGATAAGTGAGCCCATAATCCGCCGATGTCATCAGGTGGAGAGGGGGAGCGACCGAGCTGGTTGGAGAGTTTAGCGGAGTAGGCTTCGGCTACCCCTTGTGATCGCAGCTTACTGATGTCCAGCTTTCTTCGCAAACTAGGTTGTGCGGTCTTCGCTGCGCAAAGACGCATGCGTACCTTGGCTGCAACAAGGTAGTGGTCCGAGTCGATGTTGGGTCCTCGGAACGTGCGCACATCTAGAATGCTAGAAGCATGCCTTCCATCAATCACAATGTAATCAATCTGGTTGCGGGTGGATTGATCGGGGGATAACCAGGTGGCCTTGTGGATATCGAGGTGCTGGAATCTGGTGCTACTAACTACCATGTTTCGTGCCGCGCCGAAATCGATCAGCCTCAGACCGTTGTTCGAAGTGGTCCCATGGAGGCTGAACTGCCCGACTGTGGGGCCAAAGATGCCTTCTCGCCCGACCTTTGCGTTGAAGTCCCCGAGGACAATTTTGACGTCGTGGGCCGGGCACCTGTCGTAGACGTCCTCGAGCTTCGCATAGAAGGCATCCTTGGTCGCATCGTCCTTCTCTTCCGTCGGGGCGTGCGCGCAAATTAGGCTGATGCTAAAGTATTTAGCTTTGATGCGGATCGAAGCCAGCCGTTCGTTCACCGGAGTGAACCGAGAGACGTGGTGGCGAAGTCTCTTGCTGACCACAAATCCGCAGCCAAATTCGCGCTTCTCCGCATGGCAGCTGTAGTAGATATCGCAGTCTGCTCGCTTGGAGCAACCCTGTCCTGTCCGCATTTCCTGGATGGCGGTGATGTCAGCCTTACATTTCGTGAGGGCATCCGCCAGTTGGATAGAGGCACCTTCCCTATAGAGGGCCCGGACATTCCAGGTGCATATCCTCAAATCATGGTCCTTGAATCGTTTGCTGTGGTCGTCAACATTGCTTTTTGGCTTTCATTGGTAGATGATTTTCCGTGGCGGGCACCAAACCCTGCGCACAACCCAAATTTTAAGTCCTGGGGATTGGACTCGCTGCACACATTAGTTCACTATTCAGCGGATGCCAAATAGCTATCCAGAATGGCCGCACGGAGGCTGTGCATCAGCTTGGATTGGACAGGGACAAGGATCGTTCTGACGTTCGCCAGGTTGAACGCAATCAGAGACTTTACCTTGTATGTCCGCTCCCTTCCTTCCTGAATACAAATACCTAAATGAAAATGGTATGACCTTAGGAAACAACATAATTGCAGTAAAAATTAGACGTTTGATTTGTGACGCGCCAGCGAAATCTTTTGTTTGTGGAATTCCACACAACACCTCCTCACATGGATGCCCAAAATGCACTCAAACAGCCAAGAAAATAAACAGGACTCTAACATATGATACTGAAATAAAAAACCTTAATTCCGATGAAGACTTTGCGAAAAGGAAATATTTAAATCACCATCAAATTTGTTTTCGTACAAACCGTACTCCATTTGAAAAAAGTTGGGCTTAATATGATAAGTCAGGTGCCTTTCGATCCTATGCATCTTATAGATCTTGGCGTTACACGTAAAATGTTAACAAGAATGCTTAAGGGGGTGTTCTGTAGTAACAGCTCGTTTTCTTAGGTGTTTTTTGAAAATCTACTGTGAAGTAACTATTCAATTTTTTTATGCGTTTTTTTTTCAATGTTTTATTATACTTTTAACTACAAAATTCAGTATAAGGTTTGAAAAAATATTGATTCGTTGCTGCACTGCAGCGCCGCAAAGTGATGCCCTCCAAAAAACCATGCGTTGACGGTTCACACGATTGCTCCAGTCTGAAACATGGAAATCGGAAAATTTTTTTTGTTGTAATCTATATGAGTGCGATTATCGTCCGACGGGAGCTTTTTTGTTTTTCATCAAAATTCTCAAAATGGCGCGACTTGAAAGTAAACAATTTTTTTTTCCCAATTTTTTCAAATGAAAAAAATTTATTTAACACTAACTAATAACAAAATCGAAAAAAACGCTCGTCGGACGATAGCGACAACTTTTACAAACATTAAAAAAAAATAATTATCAAAATCCGTCTACTCAATCATTTGTAATCGTGTGAACCAGTTCGAAAAACATAGTTTCGGGAAAAACGCGTTTAAAGTTTTTTGTTCTGTGGAAATTCGGCGGAGCGCGTGACGAAACCTCCTTTACAAATGACTTTCCGGTCCGAATTCATCAAAGACCTTTTTTTATACGATAGATAACAACATTACCTGTTGAAAAATGCAAAAAAAAAAAATAGATTTTTTGACAATTTTACTACAGAACACCCCCTTAAAAATAAAATTGCCACTAAAGTAAACGCAGAATTTAAAACCAAAATGTCACATTTATTAGAGTCATTAAATAAGTATACGCCTAAAGAATTTGTCCGTCTACCGCGAAGTTTCGATGAGAAGGCAACCGAATCTAGGCAATTTTTGCTCTACACAGGTTTATTCCTTTTGAAAGAAAACGTTGATGATGACTTATATTATGAATTTTTGCTTCTACATTGCGCTTGCAGGCTAAAATTATCTTGTCCAAAAAATGTAGAAGCCAATATACCAAATGCTGAGCTTGTACTTAAATTATTTGTTGAGAATTTTCCAATAATTTTTAGAGGTGATAGTGTGTCATACAATATCCATGGTTTACTACATTTATGTGCCAGTGTAAAAAAATTTGGAACACTTACAAATTTCGCAGCTTATAACTTTGAAAACCATTTGCAGACAATGAAAAGAAACGTACGTAAGCCAACTCAAATATTTCAGCAGCTGCACAATATTAACGAGCATACAGACTTTAAAAAAATCTAGGTCGGTGGGTTTTCAAAAGAAGAATTCTAAAATCAACAGTTATAATTGAAAAGATTGCATTTTTAGCACAAAAAGACCAGATAATTTCTGCATAATTAAACCTTTTATTCCATTTCAAATTGAGTCCTTTAAGGAATGTGATACTCATGCTGGTTATGTAACAGGAAGAAGGTTAACAAATATAACAAGTTTTTTTTCGGAACCATTTGATTCGGTTTCAGCGTTAGGTATAACACTTCGTTCAATAATGTGTGTGACTGACACATAGATGGCGGCACTAATACTAAATCAATATTTTTTATATATAATTTTTTAATTATATGTCAATCCGACCATTAGTTTACAAGTTACAGTGCTTTAAGTGACACTACTTTTGAGTTTTCAAAAAAAATGAATTCAAAGCAATTCCGTGTGCTGATTTATCATTGTTTTTTAATGAAAAAAAATACTGTTCAATGCCAGGAATGGCTTGAAAAACATTATTCGGACTCTGCTCCATCAAAAAGAACCATTTGTTATTGGTATGCCGAATTCAAACGTGGTCGTACAGACACCGATGACATTCCATCTACTGGACGGCCAAATGACGCTGTTATTCCGGAAAACGTTGAAAAAACACTGAAAATCATTATGTCCGACCGTAAAGTGACAGTGGGGGAGATTGCTGACATTCTAAAGATATCAGCAGGCAGTGTACACACCATAATACACGAACATTTGGTTATGAAAAAGGTGTTTTCGAAATGGGTGCCGCGTTTGCTCACACCGGAGCAAAAACAACAACGAATCGATGATTCAAAGAGCTGTTTGGACATGTTTACGCGCAACAAGTCGGAGTTTTTGCGTCGGTACATCACAATGGATGAAACATGGATCCACCATTTCACTTCAGAGTCAAATCGGCAGTCTGCTGAGTGGCATGCAACCGGTGAAAGCCGCCCAAAGCGTCCAAAGGTACAAACATCGGCTGGCAAGGTTATGGCGTCAGTATTTTGGGATGTGCACGGAATAATATTCATCGACTATCTTAAGAAAGGGAAAACAATCAATAGCGACTATTATATAGCGTTGTTGGAACGTTTGAAAGAAGAAAGAGCGATTAAGCGGCCCCATATGAAGAAGAAAAAAGTGTTGTTTCACCAAGACAATGCACCGTGTCACAAGTCGATGAAAACGATGGCAAAAATGCATGAATTGGGCTTCGAATTGCTTCCTCATCCCCCGTATTCTCCAGATCTGGCCCCCAGCGACTACTGGCTCTTCGCAGACCTCAAAAAGATGCTCCGTGGTAAGAGATTTGGCTCAAATGATGAAGTAATCGCCGAAACTAACGCCTATTTTGAAGGCAAAGAAAAATCGTTCTACAAAGGCGGTATCGAAAGATTGGAAAAGCGTTGGAATGATTGTATCTCCCTAAAAGGGGACTATGTTGATGAATAAAAACGAAGTTTGGCAAAAAAATGTGTTTTAATTAGTTAGTCACACACATTATTGAACGAAGTGTTATGCTTAGTTGATAGCATTCCTAGCGACCAATACGAGACATTTAAAATTGAGGATATTGATTGCAAACTGATGGCGGCTCCATACAATAATCAATTACTTTTGATTCCCATTTTGCATGGCTGCACTGCAACAATAAAATAATTACATAGAAAACAACATTTTAGTTACAGCTTAAAATACTACATACTTTATAGTACATATAACATATAAATATAAAGCACATTCAAAATACAAATAATCAAAGATGAGCAGAAAATTTTTGAGCAAACGAAGTGAAATAAACGATGAGAGTGATACACCCGGAAAACTTAAAAGGATGAACGCTGTCATAGGAGGGGATTTACTCTTATATAGTAGTAGTAGTAGTATAGGGTGTTTTTTTTTAGAGGTATAGAACTTCGAATTGAAATAAAACACAAGAAAATCGTTTTAATGTCCATCAATTTGGCTTTATTGGAAGGATAATTTTATGCCATTAATGTTTAAATATAATTTCGGGCATGTGGCCGCCGCGGCTGGCTCGAATAAAGCCAATTCTACAGGTCCAAGTTGATGGACAAAGCTCCAATTGCTGTGCACGGTGGCGAATCGATTCATTCGGGTCCTCTTCAACATTTTGCTCTACAGCGGCAATTGTTTCTTCGGTGCGCACTGTTCGACGTCTCTGCGGATGCGTATTATCACATAGAGTAAACGTAGTGCGAAAACGACCCATGGTTAACCGATGGATGGACCGATTTTGCTCTGATGGACGATTATGTCGACCATAAAATGGACGGAGCTTGCGGTAAACTTCGCGAACTGAACCATTATTTTCGAAATAAATTTGCACGATTTGCAAGCGTTGTTCTTTTGTAAACCTGTTCATGATGAAATGGCAAACCAAGCTGAACATAAATGACATTAGAGTTGCCAGATTTGACCACAAAATGCCAGTTTTATCTCTATTCGAAAAACAAACCTCTAAAAAAAACACCCTATAGTAGTAGTATATGAACCAAGCATATAAATTCTCTTACCCTTCGAGTAATTCCAAAATGTTAAATTATAAAAGAATTGGGAAATGCCACTATGTTTGGCATTTTCAAATCTATACAAATTTTTATGTTTGGCTCGTTGGGTTATAATAAAATTTTACAGAGTAGGGGCATTCCACGTCAAGTGTTCCCACCTAAAAAACTCGATCTCTGGGATTTTGATGAAACTTGGTGAAGTTGTTGTACTATTAGAGAACATTAATTGTGCAAAAGGAGGGGAGGTAATTTTGACTGGTTGCCGAGATACAGGGGCCTTAAGTTTCGAGTACTTTTTTTTTGTTTAATTAAAAGTCTCGTAAATTTGCCAAAAAAACAAAGTACTTTTCAGAGAATTTTTTTCTGAACTTTTCAATAAAAATTATGAAAATTAAAAAAAAAATTATTTATGCGAAAAAGAACACGTTAAATTTTTTTTCGATTTTTCATCAAATGCGACATTTTTAATATTTTTTTAAATGAGCTCAATCGGAAGCTGAGCTTTTTTCCTATATAGTAAGATGACGTTTATTTGAAGATGGGATGCGTAGAACTTATAAGTATTTTACGGCGTTGAAATCGGCGCGACTTACGCTCCAAGCGCGTCAAAGACACTGATCAGCCGCGGTGTGGTGCCGTGATGTCGGCAAAACATTCAAATCAATTAAAATTTTTACCACCTAACCAACTGCATCTATTATATATTTTAATTTCTTAATGCTGCCCGTAATGCAGCCGCCGTGGCTCAGTTTGTTAGTGCGCGGTCCAGCGAGTCGCATGCAGAGCGATGCAAGATCGAATACTGCATGTAGTAACACCTAAAAAAAATAACGGGAAACTCGTTTTCTCTTTCGGTGGCTGTTCTCTCAGCTGGAAATGGCAAACCTCTGAGAGTAAAAATTGCCTATGAAAAAGCTCCCAACCTGCCGTTCGGAACCGGCATAAAACTGTAGGTCCCTTCCACCCGCGTACAAAATTCACACGCACAACACGGGTGGTTGCGGGCAGCTAGGCCTTAGTCTCGCGTAAGCGGGCTGTCGTGCCAATCAATTATCATTATTAATGCTGTTTTATTTCAGCACTTTTTTATTTATAATCTCATCAGTATTAAACAAAAACTAAATTTATAAAGTGCGTCGGTTATTAACGTTTTGAAGTGAGTAGTACACTTTTACCTCGACTTGATTTCTCTTCAATCAGTGGCTGTAAGTTCGTAAAGACCGAACACCTCATTGGGTTTCATGGTCAAGGGAAAACCAATGAGAGAAGCAAGGAAAAATGTGAGCAAGCACATTGCAGAGCAGTGTGTGTAAGACAGTCCACACGTCTGAGTCCTACATTTCTTTTTCATCATTTTTTACGAGAATGCTCAGTCCCCATACAAACTTTAGTCACTGCTTCTATTATGGAACGACGGAGTTTTGAAAATCGTTGTTTCAATCCTTTTGAAAACAGTGAGCATCCTGTATCACATAAAGATTTGAGAAGAATATCAGACAATCTTCGAGAAAAGTATAATTTCGTGCCACAAAATGCACGACTATGTGGAAGCTGCCGGAAAAAAATGACGAATCTTTCAAAAATGTCGCCTCTGCAGGGTCAAGTCGTGCCAATGGAAACGGTAACCGGAGATCAGGGTTCTCCGGACAGCGACTTCGGTGATGACATTTTTGAGCACTCTTTAGCTTGTAAATCTCGGAAAACTGAACGCGATTGTGATAAAAAGAACACCTGGCGGCAGTTGAAGTTATCAATCAAATCAAAGAAAAATTCCTCGATTCGGACAGTCATTCAGAGCGCTTATTACTTCTTACTCTCGCACCCAAGTCTTGGGGCAGAAGAACAATAGCTGCAGAATTCGGTGCTTCTGAACGCCAAGCAAGAAAAGCCATGCAATTAGTTACGGAATCCTATATTTTAACTTGTCCAAATGCCAAAAAAGGTAAAGATTTAGACAGCGATACGACAAAACTGATCCTTGCATTCTACGAAGATGATGAAAATCAGTGGCGTCCCCAGGGGGGAGGGATTAGGGGGATGGATCCCCCCCCTTGGTCGGAGAATTCACTTATGCAATTTGCTATAACAATATGGAATTGTGAAACATTTTTACTATTTGCTTTATCGCTTCTGTAATCACCCACTTAAAACCTAATAACTGAACCTCCCATGATCTGGCCAGACCATAATGTAAACAAGATGATAGTCGAGGATTGTTGTTAAGGATATAAAAAAACCAGAAAGTGTGAATACAATGATTTCTTTTGCTTGTCTACATTATTTTTACGTAAAACGGTGAAAATATACTAGAATAATTAAGTAAATAGCGAGTTTCAACTTTAATGAGTTAATTTTGAAATTAAAAAAATACGGCAGTAAAGCAAAAAAATAAAAAAAATGTATAAATGTAAAATACGTTACTTATGGATCTACTTCAGCTGCTTGACCAATGCAATTATTTCAACAATATAATGCAGTATCATGACTATACCACATTGAGATTTTACATTCGACACATACAAATCGGGTTTTGATATATATATTTCTGGATTCCTTGCACTGTTAATAATTCTGAACTGCTTTGCCCATATATGTAATACTTCTATATTGGCACTAAGCTCAAAGTACATTCGCCAACATCACAGTACAGCAATAGTGAAATATGAGCGAGAAAGCGATAAACGAATGTACTCTGACAGCTGTCAAAAGTGGCAAAAAAGTCAGGTGCGTTCAGGCGGGAAAAAAAATGACTGGAAAAAAATAAAAATTTGTCGAAATTAACTGAAATTTCTTCGACCGCCCCTGGAGCAGTTTCACAGTTGTTCATGTGTAGAAGTGCACATGTATACACGCATAGAAATACATTCACAAAATTTCGTGTTTTCTGTCTCATCGCTTGTCTCCCTTTGATTTCCGAATGAAATCACATTGTGAAGATACGTTAGTGCCAATATAGAAGTATTACATATATGGCTTTGCCAAAGAAAAATATGCAAAACATGCTCTACATGTTGTTGTTCATGCTGAACTGGCCGGATATCGTTTTCCTTGTCGCCTTCGTCGTTGCTATCTTCACATTGAACTATCTAAACGACCATTTTTTCTATCAGTATCAGAAGCTTCGTTTTGTTCAGGGCCAAATGAAAGCGTGAAATTGGCAGCACCGTTATTATTGCCTCTCGCAGCAAATTATTTAATATCTTAAATTCGTTGCTCTAAAGCATTAGTTTCCGCTATTGCTAAGGAAATTTTTTTAGAGATTTTCCTCTCTGATTTAACTCCAGCGTCGAAGTTCAAAAACAATGTCCACCTGATTCTCAAAATAGCATTCTCTTCCTTTCATCTCTGTCACAGAAAACACCCAATCGAATTGGAAAATGGATAAGTATTAATTTTGAATATGTTCCAACATTATTTTCCAACAAAAATTATAATTTATTAACCCAAAGAAAATAAAAGCCAAGGCGAACGAAAAACACTTGGACCAGGTACATTTTGCGCCAGCTAATTTACGTCACTATTAACGGGATGGCACGAAAAAAGTGCTTCAAATCGGGTCAGATGGAAAAACCTAGTTGAAAATATATATATAATATAAAAAAATATTTATTAACAATTCTGACAATAATTACGTCGAAAATAACAAAAAAAAAACTGAAAATAACTGGCAAATTTGTATGCAAATGCACCATGGTCTGGCCAAGCCATGGTTTTGGGTTTTGTGCTTAGAAAGGATCAGTTAAGGATATCATGAAATTTGAGCTCGATAGCTTAATTACAACATTACTAAAGTGGATCCAAAGTTCAATATGGTCTGGCCAGAACCGGATACCCGCAGAAGGGTTAAGAATAAATGAATAAAAAAAATCAGCATTGCATTTGTTCTCGCAGAATAGTTGTATTTTCAATGTTCCCAAAAGTGTCGACTAAGGACTGTATCGAAAAGAAAGTGCACGCTTAGTTTGAAGTATAACTTTAATGGAAATTTTTTTGATCAGATTTTTTGTTTTAACATTTGTTGCATATACTTTAAGGACTAAGGATTTTTGTTTAAATAACAAATTTCTTTTTCAAATAAATTTATATCTAATCTTTTATTTGACCCTCTTTATTAAATTTTGTACAGTGGTTTGCGTTAAGTTTTTTTTTTATTTTCTCCAATTTTTTTTAATTCCTGAAGATTTTTAGCTTTCATAAGGTTTCTTTTGGCTATTGCCCAGTAGCGCTCTTTTGGACGTAGTTCTGGTGCATTTAGCGGATTCTCACTTTTTCCTGGCAGTTATTTTGAGTTCATTTTTACATATGTCTCGTCATCCATAATGATGCCCGAAACTTTTTCTTTGCAGAGACGAGTGCATAGTTTTCTGCATCGCGTTTTGCCAGCCACTTTTTGATTTTCATTTCTTTTTGGTATTGTTTATTTTTTATATGTTTTTAAGTTATTCCTCTGCTTCAGTCTTTGCACCATGGTCACACTCGTTCTAGCTAAATTTCCAATACAAATTCACTTGTTTTCGTCAATCGAATGCTTCAGTTTTTCTTCCATTTTTGGGCCTTTAGGACCCTTTTTACGGCCAATTTTTTGGTAGGTCGTTGATAGTGCAATGTTCACCATACTTAAGAATCATCTTTTTAGCGGAGTTTATGGACACGCGATGTCGTTTGGCTGATTTTCTGTACGAAGCACCTGTTTCAGTGAACCAACTGTACACAAATTTTTTGAGGATGTCTAGCTCGATACGCGTAATTTTTGTAATAGAAAAATATATGAAACTAAATTTGTATGAAATCAGTATTTCAAGGCCTACTCTATTTAACGGCATTTTTAGAATTACAAAAAAAATTATATGCTGCGAGAAAATTACGTTAGAAAGTGTGCACTTTCTTTTCGATACAGTCCTTATTTACCAAAATAGTAATCAAACGCAGGCTTCATGCCAACCCTGCATCAGCTGTTGAAATTAAAAAAAATGAAATGAAATTGCGGGTAAACATGGAAACATGGTCACCTCTATCATAATTAAATTTCAGAACGTCATACATTTTGTAAATGTTTGATTTCTTTTACATAGCTGGTGTGCTTTTTAAAATACGTCTTTGGAGTTTTTCGTAATTCTATTAGCAGTTGTTTTCGAAATGTCATAACTTAAAACAAACTTGAATTTTTTGGTTGGGATTTTATGACTTAAAAATACATGTCACTTGAATTTTGTGTTTTAAGAAGTTTATGTTAGTATATGTATACATATATGTATGTATGTACAATTTTATTCAACATGTATTAAAAATAATACGCAAAGATGAAAGTATAAAAATGGCGTTAAACTGCATTTTTTGCATATCCCCCCCCTTCCCGAAATCCTGGGGACGCCACTGATGAAAATAGTCGTTTGATGCCAGGAATGAAAGATTACGTTTCAATAAGAAAACATGATGGGTCTCGTGAACATGTTCAAAAAAGATTAATTTTATCGAATCTTTCTGAGTTATTTCAACTTTTCAAAACCACACATCCGTTAACAAAGATAGGTTTTTCAAAGTTTTGTCAACTTAGACCACAAAACTGTGTTCTTGCTGGCGCCAGTGGTACTCATACAGTATGTGTTTGCGTTTACCACGAAAATGTTGATCTAATGTTAGAAGCTGTTAAATTCAAAGACTTGACTTGTGGAACTGATTTTTGTTTTGAGACATACCACGATATTAATAAAGTAATCACATGCAAGATTTCGACTCCAGAGTGTTATCTCAATGAATGTAAAAAGTGTCCCGGAATAGAAAATTTCAAAGAATTCCTCAAGACAGTTCTAACAGATCAGGACATTGAAACTATAATGTTCCAAAGCTGGGAACAAACCGACAGAAATACATTACACACCATAATTTCAAATGTAGAGGATTTTGTAGAAATGCTTTGTGATCGTGTGATGAAACTGAAGCCTCATTCTTTCATTGCCAAACAGCAGTCGAGTTATTTAAAATACATCAAACAAAATTCAAGAGAAGGAGAAATTCTTGTTACATGTGACTTCGCAGAAAATTATGCGTTTGTTGCTCAGAACGCGGCGCAATCCTTTCATTGGAATAATGATCAAATGACAATATTTACCGTCGTTTTTTATTACAAAGAAGAAAAAAGTGTTGGGCATGGGAGTATAGCGATTCTAAACAAGATATTCTATTTTTCTGATGGAGCGGCACAGCATTTCAAAAATAAATACAATTTTCGAAATCTTTTATTTCATGAGAAAGATTTTGGTGTTGCCGCCGAGTGGCACTTTCATGAAACAGCACATGGCAAAGGTCCATGTGATGGTGTGGGTGGGAATTTAAAAAGAAATGCTATGCGTGCAAGTTTACAGGCATCCTCAAGTGAGCAAATTTTAACATGTACTGCTTTCTATACAAAAAAAAAAAAAAAACTTTAGGGCAAAAAAAAACTTTAGGGGAACGAAGATATTTTTCAGTTCTAAAGAAAGTAATGTAAAAACAGCGAAAGAACTGGAAAATCGATTTGCTTGCGCGAAAACGATTCCGGGTACACAAAAGTACCACACATTCATTCCTGTATCTGAAACAACGATGCAAGTAAAAAGATATTCTGCTCAATCGTCGAATGAATTTTTCCCAAAAACTCTAACAAAAAGTATGAATGTATAAGATAAACTACTTTGTCACTCAACGGCAAAAGATAGATATAAGAAATGTACATAAATAAAATGGTAAAATTTTTGATTACACAGTGCAACACTGAAAAAAGGGACAATGTCAAACCCATCTCATTCGATAGAGGACCTCAGTAGATGAAAAAGTGCCAAGGGATTTTTCTCGGAGTTCGAGTTCTTTTGTTGAATGACCTGTCCCTCGAAATTTTTTTGGAATTTGTTGCACTGTGTTATCTGCCGATTTTATTAATATAACCCACTAAAAAGTCACAGCACCAGCATCACGGCACCACACCGCGGCTGATTAGTGTCTTTGACGCGCTTGGAGCGTAAGTCGCGCCGATTTCTACGCCGTAAAACACTTATAAGTTCTACGCATCCCATCTTCAAATAAACGTCATCTTATAGGAAAAAAGCTCAGCTTCCGATTGAGCTCATTTAAAAAAATATTAAAAATGTCGCATTTGATGAAAAATCGAAAAAAACAATTTTACGTGTTCTTTTTCGCATAAATAATTTTTTTTTAATTTTCATAATTTTTATTGAAAAGTTCAGAAAAAAATTCTCTGAAAAAGTACTTTGTTTTTTTGGCAAATTTACGAGACTTTTAATGAAACAAAAAAAAAGTACTCGAACCTTAAGGCCCCTGTATCTCGGCAACCAGTCAAAATTACCTCCCCTCCTTTTGCACAATTAATGTTCTCTAATAGTACAACAACTTCACCAAGTTTCATCAAAATCCCAGAGATCGAGTTTTTTAGGTGGGAACACTTGACGTGGAATGCCCCAGTAGTGTAAATTGTTTTCCTGTTATAGAAACCGGAATGCAATTCTTGCATGAACTTAAAATCACATATGGATAAAAAAATCGAGAGACTGGTAGGTAACTTTTTCAAAGTTTTGTTAAAACTTTTAAATTTAAATTATTTTTTCCATTTAGAAATCATACTAAATCAAAATTTGAAAATAATGGAAGTTTTAGCAACACAAACGGTATTAATAGAGAAACTGGCGAGGCATGACAGTACAGTATCGTCTCTTACGTCCAATTTTCCAGTAACATCAGAAGAGGCCGTGAAGGAGCTCGATGGAAGCATAAGTGATGTAAATAAAGATCTTTATGTAAGTATCTAATAGCAATACAATAATCATAATTACTTTGAATTTTTTAAAATTGTATCTATTTGTATATTAAACTATACAACAAAACCACATCTAACTCAACACATTCAGCATATTCTAATTTTTTGCTTACAAGGTATTAATTTTCTATTAACTTTCTACTTTTCAGATTTCTGCTATAAAATTTTTATTGCAAGACGACGTCAATAAAAATTTTTAAAACGTGTTGAGAAGGGAGTTTTGTCTGGAGTTTAATATTACGGAATCCATGGCAAACAAAGTCTCAAGGATTTTTCAAAATTCTATTAGGTTTTAAAGCGTAAGTAATTTTAAATTATTTATTTAAAAAGTATAAAAAATAAGTATATGATAATTTTTTTTTTACAGACACCGTTGGATTGCAACATGCCAATGCAGAAAAAGCGCTCCAAAAAGCTTTTCAAGTAGTAAAAAAACGGCACTTCCGTACGGTCAGCGGCCACAAAACGCAAAACAAAGAAAATGTACTATAATCTAAATATAATAATTAATTTGTTTCTTATGGTTTAATATTAATGTTTTGAATTTGTTATGATGAATTATTTTTTATTAACTTAACTGAATTTGGTTATTAGTTTCTTTTAATTAAGTTATTTTGTTTCTTTAGATTCATATTTTTTTACATACATATATATTTTCTTGTTGTTTAAATAAACTGAATTTTAATAAAACATAAGAACATGTTACAATAGCATACTTTGAAAAGATAGAGAATTGTATTTTTTATGGGCTTTCTTTTAATTACAGGATACTGGCTTCAATAGTGGATTAATGTGACTAGTTTTCGATGTTACCTCTAGTTACTAGTATTTGGGCTAGGTTAATGTTTCTAGTTCTGAGGCTGACCTCAGGTGACTAGTGTTGTGGTTGGTTTCATATGACTAGTCTTTGTACCAGACCTATGTTATGCAGAGATGGACCAATTGGTCCAGCCAGTGTTGCCGCTGAAAAATTTTAAAAAGTCGCAAAAAAAGTGTCACAGCCGATAAAAAAGTGTCATCAAGTCATCCAATTTGCTATGCCATGTATATATTTAAATACATACTTTCATTATTTTACCTTTCGGAGCTCTTTTTTTTAATAAATTTCTTAAGGAGATGATTTTCTGTGAAAAAACTGTTTTCCCCTTAAATTAATTGATGAAGGATATATTAAAAGATCCCAATATGCATGTTTTGTATTTATTATGAATACATTTGCATTTCAAAGCATATGCGTGATATACTTACTTATCCATTGGGAGCCATCAAACTTATTTTAGCAAATAACTTAGGCAATGCCACAAAAAAGCGCGTGAATTCAGGTTAATTTTGTACATTTTTGCGGGAAAACTTAGACATAATTAAAGAGTTGCAACTAGTTTAACCTTCTACCTTTCCCTTGGGGTCTAATTCACCCCAGGCAGAATTAAAAAAACGGTTAAGCGGTTTTGTGCGCTCGTCTTGTGTGTTAATCGCTCTTTCAACCCAATAACAAATCGAGAAAAATAATTTTTGGGGGCTTTCTCCTTTTCTTTTGTTATTTGTGTGTTACCTTCCTTCATGTTTTGTCAGTAAATCATATAACCGTTTGGTTGGGGTCATCCTGACCCCAAAGGACAGCGAAAGCAATTTGAGCAAGGGACAGGCACAAGGTTAAATGTTGCCAGAGGTGTAATTTTGAAGTACTTACGTGTTACGTTTAAAAAGTGAATACCAAAAGGAAGGCATATTATAAATATTACGTACGCAAAAATAAAAAAATTAACTTTACGAAACAATTTTGAAAATTAATATATAAACTTTTTGATAAAAGAAAAGGGCATAGTATTGAAGAAAAGTGTCAAAATAAGCATATTTTTAAAAAGTCGGTGTCAGGTATCATCGGTCTCCAAAAAGGGTCAATTTGACACTTTAGTCGCACAACGGCAACACTGGGTCCAGCCAATGACATCGCCATGCAAATGTAACCAGTTTTTTTAATGGAGTTGTCTCCTGGCGGGAACTAGTGCTGGTTCACCGTGATTAGTCATTTCACTAGTGTTGTACCTAGACCGATGTTTTGCAGGGTACATTAAGGTTCATTTCATTCATTTTATATTAAGGCAAACATAACTAGAGTCCGGCCGATTAAACGGCATCGGCATCGGCCAAAAAATTTGGTATCGGTCGGTAACATAACGTAACATTTTATTAAGGCACAAAATTCATTTAGTTCATATTAAGGTAAACGTAAGTTAAACCCATTGAGAATTATAAAATTATCAAACGTGGTAAATGTAAAATTTTTCTCAACTCATCTCAAGTCGTTCTCAAGTTGATAGCAAACATTTGAGTAACTTTTGAGAAAATATTCATTTTCAAATTGTAATAATGCTGGAAAACAATTTGATATCAAAGGGTTTCTTAAAGGTTTGAGATTTTTTTGTTCAGTGTTTGTTTGGTTTGGACATATCACACACACACAAAGATGAATAATTTCGGGTTGCCAAAGAATTTCGAAGAAAAAGGGGACAACATAACATTAAATACAAATCAAATTAACACAATTTTGTGTACGCAGCTATGTGCGGAGTGAGGCAACAACCAGCAGCAGGATCTGTTGTGCAGTGGCGGCTAGCAGCAGCGACAGTAACAACAACAATAACGACACTAACAAAAAATCATATTTTATTTCCACAGCAACAGGTTGTACAGGTTTTCGCTTTTTGTGCATTGCTGTTGGTCGATTCCCCCTCTTCCATCAGTGCGGTGACTATTTAAAGTTCTTATTAAAGAGCTGCGATGGATGATTCATTTCTCCCTACACACAGTGTGATTCGGTACAGTGTGCACTGATTGCTAGCATTCACTGTGGTAAGAGAGCAGTATGAAAATGACAACAAAACGGAAACCGCAAGAGCTGTCAACACTCATTTGCTTGTCTCTGCAAGGCACGGACATTTTTCTCTCTGGTATACACACTGCCAGCAATGCTAATGAATCGTTGACAGTGCGTAACGGGCCGAAATGCTACATGTCCACTGAATGCAATGATTCATTGAAGGACAGTTTGGCACGCGTAATTAAGTGAGACAGTTCGGAAAACATTTTAGTGTGATAAAAAATTAATTAAAATGGAGATTGATGATGTCAGTTAATATAACATATTTTAATAAATAATTTATATAATATTAATGTATATGTTATTATTATTGTAATTTTTAGTCAAATGACACTGTGTCAGCAGTCGAAAATGCAAGTGATGTAGCATCTAGCAATCAGCTAACCAACGCCATTATGAAAAATAAAATTTTGATCGGGCAATATGTCCTTAGTGGAAAGAAAGGTCGGAGTAATGTGTGGAATGTATTTGGGAAAGTATATTTGGGAAATATATAATAATAATAATATATAAATATTTCAATAATTTAAATTTTGTTGAAATTTTAAAATATTTTATTTGTAAATTCGTATGCGTTATTATTACAATGAGAACAAAGCACTAATTGTTCTATTAGTATAACCAAAGAAAATAATCGGTTACAGACTTTTGCTACCTATTTGCTCCTTCAGATTTCCTGATGAATGCTGTGACAGTAAATTAAAAAAAGGAAGTTCCAAACGATGCAAAACATAAACAATAGAAAAACAACAAAAGAAGAGCTGTTTACATGTTTCTCGAGCTATGTAGCAAAAGCAATCGTCAATACAAAAAAAGCATACACACAAAAACTACAACAACAAAAAACAATAGCGTAGTAACTACGCCGTAGTTGAAACGACGATCATTGCGCTGGCTGGTGTCGCTGTGAGAAATTTGCACAAAAAATTATTGAGTGACCAAAACAACCATCAACGCCTCAAAGTACACAGGAGAAGCGGTACTTTCACTTCATGTGTGTTTGTTGAGCGTAAACTGAAGCGCTTGCGCTCCTGCTGGCACCACTCTTTCCCTTTTGTGGTTTCCCCCCGCTCTATGAAGCTCGCAAACAAAAATTTGAAATTTGAGCTCAGATGCGCCTTCTATATATGTATATTCTTTGGTATAACCAAAGAATATTTTTCCATACTTTTTGGTATAACTTACTGCATTCAGTGTCATTGCAGTAAATTTCATTGCCTTTACTGTGAATTGCCTTTAGTGTGTTCGCACACACTAATGTTATAAAGCAACAAAGACTCAGCTCTCATATGTCATGCCACACGGTTTTTTTGCTTCCCTTCGCTGGCAGCTCTGATTCGATCTGTTTGCACTGAGCCAGTGCAGTGCAGTGCCGTGCAAAGAGAGAGAGTGTCTTGAAACAGCTTTCAAATGGACAATTGCAGCTCTTTAGTTCTTATTGTTGTTGTTGTTGTTGTTGCAGGCAACAGATGCGCCAAACAACTGCAGTTGCCGACTGTTGCGCTATCGACGCATAAATCAAGAAGCCAGCGAAAAGCAGTGGCCAATGCGGATGCACAGTGGGGTAATTGATGCCGAAAATGCCGATTAATTCACCCAGGCTATTTAGATATGAAATAACTATTAGGTTTAGTTAATCGGACATTGGAAGGTAAAAAACAAAAAACCTTTGTTTGGGTATACTTTAGTGGAAATTTTTTTTTAAATCGGCAAAAAACTAAAATAGTTACAAAAGATAAATTTCTAATCAATCATTTCTAATGAAAGTTAAGTTGAACAGTTTAACTGAAACATTTTATTGCCACTTCTTACAGCTAATTCAATATCATAATTGTGATGATGATTATCATTATTATAATCTTCATCATCAACATTATAAGCCTCACCATCACCATTATCATCATTCCTCATTAGTATCAACTCCATAGCAAGCAACTTTTGGCATAACATACATATGATGCACTTTTGTGTGGCAATTTTTTCATACTTGTTACAATGGGGTCAGAATTGAAAAAAAAACTTTAAAAAATGTTTTCAATGGTATTTTTTCAGTCCACTTTCGTAAAAAATTCTCCCTGCAACAATATAAATTTTTATTACGTGATTCTTGAGCTTCTTCCGACAGTTGGCCGATTGGTAATGAAGCATGTGATATTATTTGTGGAAAATTTTGGGTAAATTTTACCAGGAATAGCATTTAAAAAATTATTTTACAGTTTTTAATCCATAGCTGCGAAATTTTTCTATTTCGATTTGATGTTCACTAGAAACAACCATAAAATGGTGTGAATGTTTTTATTCAAGTCTACATTGATTTCTATTATTGATGCATTTTGAAAAAACAATAAAAACAACAATAAAACCTTTTGTTTGTTTGTTTTCATCTAAAAAATTAATAATCTAAACAAATTTTTTTTGCACATGTCTATTTGTTCTCATACATGGCCCATTTGGGCCATGAGTTCGCACACAAAAATCGAAATGCTGGAAAAGTGCGCAGCATTCGCGCAACCTTTTTTTTCATAAAATGTTACTGAAATATCTAAGCTATACGCTAATGAAAACAGTTTTGCTCGATCACACAAGACTCACAACTATATGTTTATGAAAAGCTCCAAAATTGGACAATTATTAAGCTTTTAAACAAAAAATCAAATAATACGCTTATAAACATTTTTTAACAAAACGCGTTTATCGCTGTTCACACAAGAACTGAAAATAAATGTCAACTTTCAGAGAGTTTTGCGGAAAAAACTATTTTACAACAAGTTTTTCGCATAGTGATGCAAAATTGTATCCTCTTTAGCTCGGTACCAGAAACATTTGTGTATTTTTATTTTTCGTTTTTGAATTAATCGGCACTTTACTTATACACTCCGGGCCACCAGAATAGGTTCACATTTTTTTCGGGAGGAAAATGAGTAGTGTTCTTACAGAACACAGTTTTACCTCATTTATTGGTATCAAGATGTTCAAGGCATCTATTGTGAACCTACCTGTACAAAACACAATTTGACATTTATTTCATTTTTTGTTTTTAGCCCACTTTTGTAAAGTGAACCCCAAAACTGAGTACATTTTAATGGGCCACCAGAATAGGTTCACTCTGAAAATTAAGATTGAAACAGTGGTAAATGCAAATAATATGGACTGTTGGGTAAACAACACTTAAATTTATTGATTTTAAAAGCGAGTATGGCCACCTTTATTTAGTATGGCTCGTATAAAGACTTAATTAAATCTAGAGAAATAGTCTCCCACGCTGCTTCAATGGCACCAATAAGTTCATCCTTGTTGTCGAACTGGCGTCCGAAGGCATAGACCTTCCTCACCAACCATCCCCATACGTTTTCAATGATATTAAAATCAGGAAAATAGGGGGCCCGCTCCAGCTGATCAAAGTTTTGCTGCATCAACCACTGCTTCACAACCCGTAAAGTATGGATGGGTGCATTGTCCTGCTGGAATATACACTTAATAGGACCAAACAAGTCAGACAATTGTGGAAAAACTCTCTCAAGCATGGTTTTATAGCCCATTACCGCCATTCTGGCTGCTTGAAATTTCAGCTTGACAGTTCCGTAGTAGGAAATCGCTCCCCATACCATAATTCCACCTTCTCAATGGTGGTGGCGTGTTAAAAAGCGTTCCTTTTTTCTAAGGTCATGGAAATACAAATTGTATTCATCGGGTCCATCAAGATTAAACCGTTTTTCGCCCGAAAACTCGACGTACTCCCATTTGTCGTTCCATGCCATAAGATTTCTGCGAAATTCCAAACGGTTTTCTTGGCGCTGAGCAGTTAGCGGTGGTTCTTTTTGCAGTTTTTTTCTTTTTAGGTTGGGGACATTCCGAATGACACGTTTGATAGTAGAATAGCTTGCAGAAAGTCCAGTTTTAGCCTTGATTTTGGCAACTGAGTCAGCGGAATTTGAAGCACATCACAGTATGGCACGTTTGTCTGCAGACGTTGCCACCGAATGCGTGCAGCCTTTCATGTTTTTCCCATTATTGCTTTTATTTCGCAAATAATTGCTCACCACATTTTGACTTCTGTTTATTTTAAACGCTATTTTATGCAAAGAGTAATTTTCGCTTTCAAGCACTTTAATTTGAGCGATTTCTTCGGAAGTTAGAGCTTTTCCGTGACCCATTTTCATACAAACGTTAAGAAAAACATTCAATGGAATGATCAAATTTGGTTTTGCTCCTAAAAGTCCCGTTATTCGCCAAAAAAGCAGCGATTTTGAATGTGAACCTATTCTGGTGGCCCATTAAAATGTACTCAGTTTTGGGGTTCACTTTACAAAAGTGGGCTAAAAACAAAAAATGAAATAAATGTCAAATTGTGTTTTGTACACGTAGATTCACAATAGATGCCTTGAACATCTTGGTACCAATAAATGAGGTAAATCTGTGTTTTGTAAGAACACTACTCATTTTCCTCCAGAAAAAAATGTGAACCTATTCTGGTGGCCCGGAGTGTATATCACCCCACTGTGCGACGCGCTGACAAGCTGTGCAGCATTTCTTGTTGTTTTTGTTGTTTTCGTTGTGATGGTAGCGCTTCTTCTTCGCGTTGTGAGCACTTGTTGAACGTTGCATCGTGGAGAATCTCAGCAATTTTAAAAGCGCATTTTTATGCAACATTTATGCGCTGTGTCTGTGTGTGTGCGCGCGCAGCCTGCCGACTGCCTGTCACTAGCATTTGTGGGTTTTTAATTAGTCAAAAGCACTAGAGTTCTTGTTGTACTGTGTAAGACAACAACTGAAAATCGTCTCCAACAAACAGTGGCGGCATGGCGCAGGGACAAATGAGATAAAGAGTGTCATTGGTGAGTTAGCAGCAGTTGGCAGTTGGCAATTGATTGCTATTTATTGTTATTACTCTGCACACATTATTTTTGTTGTTGCTATAATTTATGTGCGCTATGGCTGTGCAAACTGTTGGTTGTATGTGTGGAATATGTAAATGATTGAAATTTCCATAGGAATACATCCAGAAAAATTCATTGATTCTTGCTTGCTAGAAGTGATTTTAAATTAGAAAGAAAGGGAGGAAGGTTACATATGAAACTAATACATGAGAATTAACTTTAGTTAAAGCTGCCTTAATTCAGAGATTCCTTATAATGGTCATCAATTCGATTCTCCATACAGGACATAATTTTCATTTAGTACTTTGGACATATGCAAATGGAACTCAGGAGTCAGAATCAACATTCCTTTCCAGCTATGTTAATTAATAGACTCTCCATACTGGAAATCATTTTAGCTGCTTTTCATTTAGGACTCTTAAAGGTTACCTTTGGAACTCATAGAAGAGAGTGAGGCATTATACTTCAAGTTTTCTTGATTCATGCATTATCTGCATTAAAAGCTTTTAAAGCATCTAAAACAGAGCTTATCGTAGGTTTTGGAGTTATAGCAGAGCTGACCGGAATGAAGGTCAATTGAAATTTTACCCATCAAATCAATTGGCTTAAGTTGTTCTATTGAGTCACGGTCGCTAGTTTAAATCATGAATTCTTCACACTTGACATCATTGACATTTCAATTGCTTTTCGATTAGTACTCTAAAAGATTACATATGGAACTCATGGATCAGAATCCACTTTCTATTCAAGATATTTCACTTCAAAGATTATTTACACTGTTAACCATTTTGATTGATTTTCAGTTAACACTTTGGAAAGTTACATATGAAACTCATTGTTGCGTAAGAACTGTCTTTCTAAAAGTTCTCTTAGTTCATAGATCAACTTTAAAATAACCGTAACTCTTGATTGAGCTGATCACAAATAAATTAAGTTAAAACTTTAACTATCAAATATTAACTGTAGAAACCCAAAAGTTGACAAGCTCACAACTTTTATGGTATAGGAGGCGCCCTCTAGTGGTGATTTATTGAAAATTTTTGAACTTTTTAACTTTGTATTTTTTTGCACTCAAGAATGCTGCTGATCGTTGAATAAATCATTCAAATCGGTTTAGTAATTTCCGAGATACGATTCACTTCAGAGTTGAAAATAGTGTAAAAAACATGCGGAAGAAAAAATAAGTAGGAGTCTTACATTTGATAGGTGTGGTGGCAACGTGAGAGCAATTATAAAAAAAAATTATTTTGTATGGGCCGCCTATTAAGGGTTCGATGTAGGGGTAAGTATCTTCGAAAGAAATAGACAATAGCCCTCGAGGAGCAATTTGTGGTAAGTTAAATATTTTGTGACAAGTGTGACACTTTGTCACAAATGTCACATTTTGTCACAAAATTTATTTTAATCATAAATACGACTTTTTATGACGAATGCAGCATTTTGTGAGAAATGTAGCATTTTTTGACAAATGTGACATGTTGAAGAAGGAAAAATTAGTGGGGGTCTATGACTATAACAGGAAAGTCTATGACTATAACCCTCTAAGAGCAATTTTTGAGTAACCGAAAGCAATTTGTTGAATTTCCAAGCACTTAAGTGAACTATGAGCTCAATGCGAAATTTTTGAGGCCAAATCTAGCCGCTCCCCGAGAATTACAATCCATTCCTTTGGCAATAATTTCGCTGCAGTATCAAAAAGGTGCTTCCAAACCTAAATACTGAACGTAAGTGATACTAAAGTACGCAAGTGATCTGCAAAGATCCATTGGAAAGAATGCATCACATACTAGAAAATAGTATACGTGATTTCAGCAGAACCCTCGTTCACTAATGGACACGAATTGCTGCTGCCGCCAGCAACTTTCAACTCCTACTTTTAAACACCTAATCGCACGCACCTAAACGCACGCTTTTCCTTTTCTTAAACATCTTAGTTAGTGTTGTAATTTACAAAACACACATAAAACACAAACTTAATGAAGGCAACATGATTTTTATGAGGCTGTAAAAATTCAAACGATGCAAAATAAATCAATTCCAGCCTCAATTTCTTGCTACAAACTTCTACAAAAACTCATAACAACAACAAAAACAAAAAGCAACACAATTATAAATTGTTGCAGTGGCAACAAATTTTCCACTTTTCTATGCAAATTACATGTTTGCAGTAGTAAAATGAGGTTTCAAATTTTATTTCCACTCTTCATAAAAACGCCACTGAGAAGATAATTGTTAGCAAACAATTTCCCACTAACGGTGAAACGGTCGATATTTCATTAAATTTGCATAGAATGACAGGTTGAAAAAATCCAAAGCAATGCAACCAAAAGTGGAGAAGTGGGAGGTTGTAGAAAATTATAATAAAATTCGCATAAATTTTCTGAAACTATTCAGAGACAATTAACATTTTTTCAAATTTCTTTCATACAATCAAAAAAATAAATAAAATTTTCTATGATGAGAAAAAAATATGGAATGAGCTCCGCACGTGTATATGACTTCCTCATTTTTATTGGTTTTATGGTGTGTAAATATGCTTTCTCACATTAACTTTCTAAGTGCTTACGTTACTCTGACATATTGTACGCTACAACCGGTAGTTTGAGATTCTATTGGTGTTGTTAATTGTTGTTGTTGTTGATTTTGTGAAGTTCGTAGAAGGAAACATGCCAGAATCGGCTGTGTCCGAACAAATATCAATGCAATCCTAAGGAATTCCTCACCTCAATTCACCTCAATTCACCTCAACAAAACGTAGAGCAATGAACAGTGAAAAGAGCGAGTAAAGCGAGTGACCGAAGACATCAAAATAGTTCCATCGACCATAAAAACTATAGAGATTGGAAAGGCACATTGAATACAAAAACTCCTCATCGACTATCTTGAAAAACAATACTAAGTCAGTATTAGGAGCGCTTAAAAATCAATTGATGATGAAATCAAGATAAGCCAGCCTTATTTGAAGCAAAAAATGTGCTCTTTTATCACAAAAGCACTCAAGCTTCGCACTGTAATTGGGCAGTTCATAAATTCGATACACACAACTTCAGGCAAAGGTCACAAAAAAGATATTTTCTCATAGAAATCTTAATTTTTAGTTCAACTTTCATAAAATTTTGACAATTCATCACGAATTTGACGATTTGTGACAAGTGTGACATTTTGTGACAAGTGCGACACTTTGCCACAAATGTCACATTTTGTCACATATGTTATTTTTATCGTTAATAAGACTAGTTATGACGAATGCAGCATTTGGTGATAAATGTAGCATTTTTCGACAAATGTGACATGTTGGGACATAAATAAAGTTTTGAAGCAAGTGCTAAATATTGTTATAAAAATGTGTTTTTTTAATGGGAATAATAATTGCGTCTCTTATCGGTAATTTTTCTAAATTTAAACCAACTATTAATTGTTCTGAAAAATAAAGAAAAATATTTGGTGGCAATAGGTTTTCATCCAACGAACACGTTGAAAGAAAAACTGGCGATTATTTTGGGAGACTATGATCGCCTTTAAGCCAACAGTATCATTTTGGCGCTTATACCTTGCCGCATCAGCAATTTCATGCAGCACAAAGCATTGTGACGCAATACGGCAGCACTAATAAACAGCAAACACACTACAACGCCATTCCCTATCATCACTCAACGCAACCCTTTCGGCGCAACTAAATCCTAGACATAACCTAAAATAATAAACACAACTGCAATTAGGGTGCTTGCCATACATTGACTGAAAATTGCAGCCGCTGCGCTTAACCTTGAATAGAGATTACTCGGCTATGACGGCCAAAACGGATTACATTTTCTAATTTTTCCACTACGCCTTCTGCTTCCAGGACATCAATGCCGTTGGCCGCGCTTCGTTCCCACAACAAGGCAAATTTCTAATCCTTCGACAATTGTCTAAGGATTAACCTTTTGCTCCAAATTTCTTCCTACACATTTGCCACACAGCACAATAGGAGACAGTTGAAGAGAAGCAGTTTGCCATCCTGCTGGAACCTTATCTGGCTACCTAAAAATATGAGCAGAATGCCAATCTGTAGTTGCTTTTGTAGTTGTTGTTTTTGTATTTATATTTTTTAGTGTCCATGTATTTGTTTTAGACAGCACATTTCCCGCATATTTTAAATAGCTCAACAAGCAACCCAAAGCGCAGCACTTAAACCCTTCGTATATCCTTGAGCAAGGATATGCAACTATGCGGCGTCACACTATTAATTTTTTTCATTTGCTGTGTTATAAACAAGTCCTGTGGTGCTGTTGCTTTATTAAATAACCCAAAAATTGCTTCGTCTACTCCTACTATGTGTGCCAAGACATGAATTGTTTGATGATCCTTCAAATGTTCTATGCGCCAACTCTGAAGATCCTTTTGCTTCAATTCATTTCATTGTTGTTGTTATTCTTCTTCTGAAACGATCTTCTCTACATTTACTTACTTCTTTAGGGCGCATTGTCTTAAAAATAATGACGAATGCACGTTTTCCCTTGTCCTTGTCGTCCCTCAAGATTCCACTTCGCCCTCATCGATTTTTAGGCGTTCTAATGGTTCCAATGCCCATTTATCTTTCTTACGCCGTACAGCAGCCGCCAGTGGTTAATGGCTGCTGATACTGCTTTTGTGTCCACGGTTCGCTGAAGTGTGGAAATTCGTAGAGCAGCTGCCTGCCGCGTTCGACTTTTTCTGTCGCGCTATGAACGGCAATTTTCCAGTATTAAAGTGGGAGACTGTAATTTTCTTGATTTAACAAAACACGCTAATTCAAGCAGCAATGCAATTTTGCTTAAGTGACGGTTGGGCACAGCGGGGGAAATTTTCAAATTGAGGTTTTATCCAGAAAAAATTACAGCCCATATGAAAATGAAAAGATGAAATGGTTTAGGCGTGTCTCAGTACTTGCTCTACAAAATATGATGAATACTATGTGAGGATGTAACAACACTTTTTAAGTGTTGAGTAGCAGAGTGGTTTAAATTAGAAAAGCATGGATTTTTATCATAATTTAATCAGAAGCAAATACAAGCCCTAACCACTATTAATTCGTACCCCCTACACTTTTTCTTATATTAATTTTTAGTATTACCTTTTAACCATTATTTTTCAAAGTTTCCGTGCAGTATTTACCATTAGAAAAAACATTTTTTAATTTTTTTTATTATATAATGTTTCTGTTATTAATTTTTGAGCAGAACAACTTCAAAAGGTAACAACTAAAAGTGGGCACTAATAATTCGTACGACCGCAAATGAAAGAAAAATTAATATCGGGTTACATCTCCTTTTGCTGCGATTACAGCCTGGCATCGACTTTGCATTGAAGAAATAAGTTTCTGACACTCTTCCGGTGTAATAGAGTCCCAAATCTCTTGGATTTTGTTTTTTAGTTCCAAGAGGGTTCGTGGGGGCTCATTCCTCAATCTTCTTTTCATTAGGGCTCTATTAGACCTAAATCTGGGCTAGATGAAGGCCAGACTAAAACTAAAACTTCAATATTATTGTTGTGGACCATTTTCGAAGAATTAATATGAGAAATTGAAAAATTAATATGAGAAAAAGCGTAGGGGTACGAATTAATAGTGGTTAGGGCTTGTATATATATTGTAACGATGAGCCAGTCTGTCGCGGTGCAAAGCAACCCTGCCGCTACGTGCCGTGCCATAACCCAATCTGGCAACGACGGCCGCGATAGTAACTTTTAGTCCAACCTGGCAACGATGGTCGCGGTCATCAGGGAAACTTCTAGTCCAATCTGGCAACGTGCGAGAACGATCTGCACGACGGCCGGACAGAGTATAAAAGGTGGCCAGATGCGGTGCAGCGAGCCAGTCTGGTTTTGACAAGTGAAGTTGCCACACGGAATAATTAAGCAAATACTTAGGTGTACGAACAGTAAAGTGTAAACTGTGAATAATAAAGTGACTGTTGGTTTATTTTATTGTCTGCGTTTAAGAAACTGTGTTTTATTTTCAAATTACACAATCCAGAGATACGCAACAGCCCACTAGACTTAGTATTCGTAACATTTGGTGTCAGAAGTGGGATTGTGGAAAATTGAAAATAACTAAATAAATAAAATTATAAAAGTACGGACATGGTTAAACTCGAGCTGCTGAAGGTAGACCAGCTGAAGAAGGAGCTGGCTGCCTGGAATTTGCCGACTGCTGGCGGAAAGGTGGAGTTGCAGTTGCGCTTGCGAGAAGCATGTGAGGCATGAGGCGTCGATTGGACTGTGCACGAGTTCGGAGCGCAAGAACCAGAGGCGTCGGCCAAGGTGGAGGAGTCGCCGGCGGGTGCTGCTTCGCTACAGAGTACAGCTGCAGCGGCTGCGCCAATACAAGCGTTGGACATGAGCCAACTAATGGCTGCACTCAAAGGCATGTCGGCGCAGATGGAAACGGCGAATCAAGAGATGGCAGCGAAGCTGGAAGCTACGAATCTCGAAATTTCGGCAAAAGTCGAGACGGCGACCCAGGAAATATCGGCGCAAGTGGCAGAGCGAATGGAAGTCAAGCTTCAGGAAAATTCTGCGCGTTTGGAGCAGAAAGTGGAGGAAATCTCAGACGGGATTAATGGGAAAGTCGAGCACCTGGAGACGCGGGTAGAGCACTTGGATAAACGAGTCGACGACCTGGATGATGCCCTGAACAAACGAGTTGGCGACCTGGATGATTCCCTGAACAAACGAGTTGATAGTCTGGAAGACTCGATGAACAGAAAAATGGACGAGCGGCTTAGGGAGGTACAGCCACGAGAGTGTTTGCCACCGGTTCAGGACGGTTTTGCTGGCAGAACAGAAGTGCCTACTTATGATGGTGCTGCGCCGTTCGATACATTTAAATTGCAATTCGACTTGGCTGCTTTGGAAAATCAGTGGACAGATATCAGGAAAGGTCGGAGGTTGGCACTGGCGCTGAAAGGTCCTGCGGCCGAGGTGATCAAATCAGTTCCAGAATGTTTAAGAAGTGATTACGGTGCCATCATGAGAGCGTTGGCAGCGAAGTATAGCAACGAGCACAACCATGCGCTATACTACTGTGAGCTGAAGAACCGCAAGCAAAGAGCCAACGAGGCGCTGCAGACATATGCAGCAGACATTGAGCGGCTCGTACAGTTGTGCTACCCCAAATTTGGTGCTGATGATCTCGAGAGGATGAAGATTGAGTCGTTTATTGAAGGTCTTCATGATCCAGAAACGCGTCGCAGTGCGTTGATGATGGGCAAGCCGACATTTAAGGAGACGGTGACCAGCGCGATGACATATGAAGCGGCATGGATTGGGAGCACTCGGTATGCACCTGCAAGGATACGCCAGATTCAGGCCGACAACGACATTCCGATCCAGGCCATAAGCTCTGAGATACCGGGCAGGCCACGAGTGGTCTCCTCTAAAGTTGTCTGCTGGGTATGTGGCAAGCAGGGTCACATATCACGAGAGTGCCGCCAACGGAAGAGGCGTTCCCGTTCCCGATCGCAATCGCCTGAAGCGAGGAATACTGAAAATCGAGGCCCAGCCAACAATCGCAGGGCTGAGGACGGCGAGTCGTTAAACTAAAACGGGTCAGCCCAGAGGGGCGTGAGCTGATCCCCACAATCTGCCGCCCCACCGTCCTGGTCGCACAGCTGAAACGACAGCCCAGCAGCTTGACAATTGAAGGAAGGATAGATGGAAAGTTGTTCGTGTTGACACTGGATACTGGAGCGTCATATTCGATCATAAAAAGGAGGCTGCTAAAGAACTGGGAACCGCTGCATGGCATCCAGCTGCGGACTGCGACTGGCGAGCGCGCGCCGGTAAGAGGTAAAGTTACAAAAACGATTGCTATCGGCACCAGCAGCCTGGAACATGAGTTCATCGTCGCGGATATAATGGACGACGTGATTATCGGCGTGGATTTCATGATTAGGCACGGTTTTACGCTGGACCTGAAGGAAAATGTGCTGAGATATGCCAACGTTGAATTCCCGCTGCACACCGGCTATGAGCGAAACGTGGCGGTAAGGAAGGTTGTATCGTGTCAACACAGGAGGATACCAGCGAATTCTGAGGCGATTGTGTGGGCAAAGGTGGACGAGGACGATGGGACGAGTCGGCTGTGGGTAGTAGAAGCACCGAAACAAAGACACGACAACATCATCATCGGACGTACATTAGTGGAACCTAAAAATGGCAGAATACCAGTCAGAATACTGAACCCCCTGAATGCACCCAGATATGTCGGGAGAGATGAGGTAATTGGCGAATGTAAGGAAGCTGTAGCAGTGGTCAATTGCGAGAGTAGCCCGCCTGGAGGTGATAAGAAGAGCGGGTTTAACATGGACGCCATACCGCAGGAGAACCAGTGGATAAGCGAGTTGACGGCCAAGCAGAAACAGAAGGCGAGGTCACTCCTGCAGCACTATGGGTCAATATTTGCGGCAGAAGCAGGCGGAAGAACAGCCATAGTGAAGCACAACATCGACACCGGAAGTGCGAAACCGATTCGCCAACCGCCAAGACGAGTTCCTCTGGCCAAGAGGGAGGAGGTCACAAATTTGATCGAGAACATGCGGAAAGACAAGGTCATAGAGCCTTCTTCGGGCCCCTGGTGCTCGCCGGTTGTGCTAGTCAAGAAAAAAGATGGCAGTACCCGGTTTTGTGTGGACTATCGGAAGCTCAATGATGTGACCAAGAAGGACAGTTATCCACTACCTCGGATCGATGACACCCTGGACACACTGTCAGGCACGCAGTGGTTCTCCACGCTCGACTTACGCAGCGGCTATTGGCAGGTAGAGCTTGCAGACAAGGACAAGGAGAAAACGGGTTTTAGTGTTGGCGACGGTTTGTGGCAGTTCACCGTCATGCCGTTTGGACTCTGCAACGCACCAGCAACCTTCGAGCGGCTAATGGAACGCGTGCTAAAAGGGCTGCATTGGCGGACGTGTCTGGTGTACCTCGACGACATAATCGTAATGGGTAAAAGCTTCGACGACCACCTGGGAAAGCTGAAGGAGGTATTTGAGCGGATACAAAAAGCCGGGCTTAAACTCAACCCAAAGAAGTGCTCGCTGTTCCAAAAGGAGGTCAAGTATCTGGGTCATACGGTTTCCGCCCGCGGAGTACATACGGATGAAGGCAAAATCACGGCGGTGAAGGAGTGGCCCCGGCCACGCAATCTACACGAACTCCGCAGTTTCCTGGGTCTGTGCACATACTACCGCCGATTTGTTTCGGGATTCGCGAATATAGCCAGCAGCCTGCACAAACTGACAAAAAAGAGCCAAGCTTTCGAGTGGAACGAGGAGCAGGAACAGGCTTTTGCACGTCTGAAGGAAAAACTGTGCAGCGCTCCAATTCTGGCCTTCCCCGTGCCTGGGGAGATGTTTGTGCTGGATACAGATGCAAGCGGGAGTAGTATTGGCGGTGTGCTATCACAGATAATAGACGGCCAGGAACAAGTGATAGCGTACTACAGTAGGGTTTTATCGAAACCGGAACGCAATTACTGTGTGACACGGAGAGAACTGCTGGCGGTATTGGACTGCGTAAAACACTTCCACAAATATCTGTATGGACAAAGGTTTCGCCTGCGCACAGATCATGCGGCATTGAGATGGCTCCTGAACTTTAAAGATCCTGAAGGGCAATTGGCGCGGTGGATCGAGCGACTGCAGAGCTACGACTACACGATAGAGCATCGCAAGGGCAGTAGCCATGGGAATGCCGATGCCTTGTCCCGCCGTCCGTGCAAAGTCGAATGCAGGCAATGCTCGCGAGCCGAAAGCAAGGAACAGATAGTGGACGTCCGGTTGGTCAGCATCATGCCAGAGGAAGAGTGGTCTGCGGAGAGGCTACAGAAGGACCAGCATGAGGATGCGGATCTTGCAAAAATCGTCGAAGGCAAGGAGCAAGGCGCACGTCCAGACTGGCAGGAGATGGCTGGTGAAAGCCCGATCGCGAAGGCTTACTGGGCACAGTGGAAAAGTCTGCGGCTGAAGGAAGGCTGCCTGTACCGCGAATGGGAGAGCGCGGATGGTCGTACCAGCAACCCCCTAATGGTAGTGCCGAAAAGCAGAATCAACGAGGTCATCGAGGCATACCATAACGACTCCAGTGGAGGGCACCTAGGCATCACCAAAACCGTCGCCAAAATAAAAAGACGATTTTACTGGGTAGGATGTCAGGAGTCTGTAGCCGAGTGGATTAAGAGCTGCGACCGATGTTCAGCTGCGAAAGGGCCGACAAGAAAATCTCGAGGCCGCATGCAGCAGTACAACGTGGGGGCGCCCTTCGAGCGGATTGCTATGGACGTCGCCGGTCCATTCCCAACTAGCACTCAAGGCAACAAATATGTGCTGGTCGTAATGGATTACTTCAGCAAATGGCCCGAAGTGTACCCTATTCCTAACCAGGAGGCCACCACGATCTCGGAAAAGCTGGTAAACAACTGGGTAGCCAGGTTCGGAGTTCCGTTGGAGTTGCACTCAGATCAAGGCCGGAATTTCGAGTCTGCGGTATTCAAGGAAGTGTGTGAGCTGCTGGGGATAAAGAAAACGCGTACCACTCCTTTGCACCCACAGTCCGACGGCATGGTGGAACGCTTTAACCGGACACTGGAGGAATACCTGCGGAAAGTGGTAGGCAGGAGTCAAAAGGATTGGGACACGCATATCCCCCTGTTCCTGATGGCGTATAGGTCAGCCCCGCACGACACGACATCACTCACTCCAGCCCGAGCAGTGTTCGGAACAGAGTTGCGGTTACCCGCTGACTTGAAGTTCGGGGTAGTCAGCACGACGGGAGGCGCTAAGACGGACTACGTGGCCAATAAGCGGGCGGAACTGGAGGAAATTCACCAGTTTATAAGGAGCCGCACCAAACTGGTCAGCGATAAGGCGAAAGCCAGATACGATCTACGGGCCAACTCGGCAGGGTTCCAAGAAGGCGATTTGGTAATGCTCTACAACCCGCAGCGGAGGAAAGGTTTGTCTCCGAAACTTCAAGCGTCATGGGAAGGACCTTACGAAGTCGTGACTAGGATTAACGACGTGGTATACCGGATTCAACGTTGCAACAATAGAGGCGCTAAGCTGAAGGTAGTCCATTTGGAGCGCCTGGCGCCTCATCACAGCGGAGCCTCGGCACTTGTTCGGGACGAACAAGTCTAAGTGGTGGGCAGTGTAACGATGAGCCAGTCTGTCGCGGTGCAAAGCAACCCTGCCGCTACGTGCCGTGCCATAACCCAATCTGGCAACGACGGCCGCGATAGTAACTTTTAGTCCAACCTGGCAACGATGGTCGCGGTCATCAGGGAAACTTCTAGTCCAATCTGGCAACGTGCGAGAACGATCTGCGCGACGGCCGGACAGAGTATAAAAGGTGGCCAGATGCGGTGCAGCGAGTCAGTCTGGTTTTGACAAGTGAAGTTGCCACACGAAGTGATTAAGCAAATACTTAGGTGTACGAACAGTAAAGTGTAAACTGTGAATAATAAAGTGACTGTTGGTTTATTTTATTGTCTGCGTTTAAGAAACTGTGTTTTATTTTCAAATTACACAATCCAGAGATACGCAACAGCCCACTAGACTTAGTATTCGTAACAATATAATATAGTTGCTTTTGTAAATAATAAAATAAGTGTTTCTCTGTAATAACAAAGATATTTTATTATTTTGTATAGAATTAATCTAATTATAATTAAATACCTGTAATAACAAAGAAACAACATTCAATGTTATTATTCACTCTATGCTGCTCTGAATAACTTTCTTTTTTATAAAATGACTTTACTTGATTTGAGACACACGTGCGCACCTCGTGGCTTACATCGTTATACTGTCCGTCGGCTGATGCTGCGTAAGCGTTTATTGTCTTACTGACACATCAATCCGAGTCGCTTACATTCTTTACTTACATACATTCTTTACTTATGTGCTAAGTCAAATCAAGTATACGGTATTTTTCTTACATCTCCCCCCCTAAGAATAAAAATTTTGGTACAAAATTTTAATACAGAAATATACAAAGTTATAATCATTTACATATTTGCCTTATAAAAAGCTTGGGATCGGAGTGAGTTTGGATACATGAAATAAATTTAATTTTGATTTTTTATGTCCCGTGTTAATTTCATACATTGTATTTGATATTTTCTTCGTAATTTTATATGGACCAATGTTTAATTCGTCTAATTTGTTGCGATTCAATCGATTTCCATTTTCAACATATACTAAGTCTCCTATATTAAAATTATTATTTATTCTATTTCTGTCATACAAGCTTTTATTGTAGTTGTGATTTTGTATGCTATTTTCGAAAGCTTTTATTCTATCAATTTCTAGAATGTTATCATTTTTCTTTGTTTTTAATTCTATTGGTAATATTGCGGTATCTTCACCTTGCAATAAATATTTTGGGCTGAATTTTGTGACTGTGTGTTCTGTTTCATTATATTTGTTTACACAGTTATGCGCAATAGTAGTCCATGCTAATTTTTTGTTTTCTTCATTCATTGCACATCTAATTTTGTTCACTAAAGTTTGATTAAGTCTTTCATTTAAGCCATTAGAAAATGGTGCATTTACTGCTGTAAAAATCATCGTAATCTTCTTTTGTTCTAGGTAATCCTTGAATTCCTTAGAATTGATACCTGGGTATTGATCTGTTAAAACTATTTCTATATCATATTCTTTAAGCACATTTTCTGTTAATTTAATAAAATCATTTGCGTTTTGTGTTTTTGATGTTAATATGTAGGCAAATCTTGTAAAATGATCAACAAGAAGATGCAGATATTTCTTTGTGGATCGTGAACCTCCGAATCCACCTATTGTATCTATAGAAACTATTTCAAATGGTCTTTTTGCAGGACCAAGATGAGACATTAACCCAATTTTATCTTGTCCTCTTGACTTATTTTTTATACAAATCTCACAATTTGTGCATGTTTCTTTTATATGTTTTGAAATATTTTTTGCTGTATAATATGGCAATATTTTGCTTTGCATTTGATTTATGCCAATATGACAGAAATATTTATGAAGGTTGTATATAAATTGTTTACAGAATTCTTCCGAGAGTATGATTTTTTCTTTTCCTCGCATTTTTTTATAATAAACATTATTCTTTACAATTAGATTGTCTTTCATATGTACTATGTCTTTATTTTTTTTTTGATCATCATAAATATCTTCTATTTTTACTAAATTAACAATTTTCAATAGATCATATTCATTTTCTTCAGACTCTAAAACTGGATTTCTACTTAAGCAATCTGCTTCTACATTATCTTTACCTGGATGGTATATTATTTTAAAATCATATTGTGATAAGTAATAAGTAAGGTCACCTAGTTCTTCATCTGTTCTGGCTTTAATATTCATTTTTTCTAGTGGTTTGTGATCTGAAAATACTTTGAATGGTCTATTTATGAGCCAATGTTGCCAATATTTTACGGATTCTTTAATTGCTAAACATTCTAAGTAGATAGCTTTTTTTCTTTTTTGAGATTCATTTAATTTCTTTGAAAAATATGCAACAGGTTTTTCAACTTTTTCATTTGGTTGTGGTTGTTTCAACACAGCGCCTATTCCTTGCAAACTTGCATCTGTATATATATGTATTGGTAAGTCTGGATTAAAGATAGCTAGTACCGGTTGTGTGCAAAGAAAATGTTTCATGTATTCAAAAGTTTTTTGACATTCATCAGACCAAATGAACTTTTGACTTTTTCTTAATAAATTATGTAAAGGTTCAAGAATTATTGAAATTTTTGGTACGTATTGATTGTAAAAATTAATTTTTCCTAAAAACTGTCTAATGTTCTTTTGATTTTTCGGTACTGGAAAATTTTTTATTGAAATTAAGTTATCTTTTATTGGAGAAATTTCATTGTATTTTATAATATGACCTAAATATTGTACAGAATCTAATGCAAATGTACATTTTGAAAATTTTAATCTAAATCCTTCTTTCAATATTGCTTCTAGTAATTGTGATAGATGATCTATATGTTCTTTGAAAGATTTTGAAAAAATTAATATATCATCGATGTAGTTCACTGTAAAATCTGATAGTTTATGTTTTCTTATTATATTGCTTAATATTCTTTGAAAAATAGCCGGTGATGTTTTTAACCCAAATGGTAAACAAGTCCATTGAAATTGTCCTTCTTGAGTTACAAATGCCGTTTTTCTCCTATCTTCGATTCTCAATGGAATAGACCAAAATGCTGAATTTATATCGAGTTTTGAAAAATATTTGCAATTTCTTGTTTTTACTACTAGATCTTCAATTAGTGGAAACGGTTGTGATTGGGGAACTACAATTTTATTTAAGTCTCTAAAATCTATGCATAGTCTTGATCTTTTATTTTCATCTCTTTTATATGCTAATGTAACTGGAGCAGCAAAAGGACTATATGACTCTTCTATTAAATTTCTTTTAAGTAATTGTGAAATTTGCTCCTCTATTTCTTTTTTATCGTCAATTGTGCATCGATAAGGCCTCTTGCTGCAATATTTATCCACTATGAGATCAATTCTAGCTTCGTAATCTTTTACTGTGCCTATATCATATTTATCTTTTGCAAATATATTTTTATATTTGTCTACTAAATTCTTTATTATATCTTGTTCATTTTGACTCAAGTGATTTGTTAAGACTTTAAAATTGTCTAAATTCACATGTTCATTGAAGTTTATTTGATATTCCTGTTTTTCTGTGAGATTAGAATTTTGCTGTTCTATTTCTAATCTTTCATTTTGCTTTAATTTGAAATTCTTTATGCAATCTAATCCTATTAGAAAGTCATATTTGAAATTTTCATTATCAATCATAAATACATCTATGTATTTTTCTATATTCATAATTCTCGCTTTGATCTTTATCAAATTTTCTGATCTGTATACACCATTAATTGTTCTCAAGTTAACTTTCATTCTTGAAACATTTTTTCCTCTTTTCAATTGAACTAATTTTGAATTTATCAATGAAACATTTGACCCTGAATCATAAATAGCCAATGCTTCTAAAGTGTCATTCAATGTTACTTTGAGTCTAATTAATGGTGGGGTTATTAGTTTTTTGGGTCGCTATCACTTAATTCTGCTTCTAATACTGAGCTGTTAACATGTTTTGTTCCGTCATCTTTATTTTTAAACCAACACTCAGCTTCAGAGTGTAAACGTGTACCCTTACCTTTACTTTTACAGATTTCGCATGCTACCTTCTCTACTTTTTCTCTATTAGCATAATTCTTATTCTTTTTTATCTCCACATTTTTCTTGTGAACTAAATGTTCCAATTTTCCTAATTCATTATACAAGTCTTCTGTTTTTTTCAATTTTCCTCTATCAATTCTATCAGCTACAAAATTCGGTAGGCCAATAGCAATTAAATCAATCAATGTTCCCGAATCAATAGATTTTCTTACTTCTAATAACAATTTTTCCTTTTTTAATGCATATTCTATTAGAGGGCCTATTTGATACTTAAATTGCAATGCGTATCTTATTGAAGACCATCCTTTATTTGCAAACGTGTCACAAAAATTTGTTTTCCAATGTTCCCAATTTGCTTCAATAGTTAGTTTCAAAAGTGTGCAACTATACCAGTCTGTAGCACCTTTTTCCATGTATGATTTTAAAAGTTCAATTTTTTTCTCATGTTTGACAATATTGAATCGTTCACATTCTTTTTCAAAACTAGTCATCCATTGATCTGCATTTGAATTTTTTCCATTAAATTTTTCTATTGTAAATTCTTTAGCAATTTTACCAATATTGATTTCTTCAGGTTTTTGACTTTTCTCGAGAAATTTTTCTAATAAACGTTTTAATGATTGTTCTGTAGATTCATTGACATTTTCTTGTCCTTCACATTCTTCCTCTAAAAATTCATTATCAAATTGTAAATTGCCCCCTTCATCTACATAAATATCTCTTAATTCTTTCGTCAAATTTATCCAAACTTTTCTGAACTGGCCTCTCTTAGTTATTGATTTCTTCACCTTAGCGAATGCTGGCGTTTTCGTAAGCACCTCATGATACGCTCCATTCCAGTAGCTCGGTGTCATTGCGAAAGTCCGTCCGTCTGGTGTAGCGATGGAGGTGACACATATCACATTCGTCTTCGCTTCGTCTGTTGTACTCAGCACTTTAAACGTGAATTGCAGCTTGTCCATTTCGTAAATTTCAACAAGAATGTTGTTTTATAATATAGTTGCTTTTGTAAATAATAAAATAAGTGTTTCTCTGTAATAACAAAGATATTTTATTATTTTGTATAGAATTAATCTAATTATAATTAAATACCTGTAATAACAAAGAAACAACATTCAATGTTATTATTCACTCTATGCTGCTCTGAATAACTTTCTTTTTTATAAAATGACTTTACTTGATTTGAGACACACGTGCGCACCTCGTGGCTTACATCGTTATACTGTCCGTCGGCTGATGCTGCGTAAGCGTTTATTGTCTTACTGACACATCAATCCGAGTCGCTTACATTCTTTACTTACATACATTCTTTACTTATGTGCTAAGTCAAATCAAGTATACGGTATTTTTCTTACATATATAAAAATTTATTAACACTAAAATACAGTCTGTCCAGTAGAAGCGTGACCGTCGTAACTTGGAAACTATTTGTCCGATTCGTCTCAAACAAACTGCATTTTATGCGTTTATAATATTTATTGTACGCAATATTTTTAATAACAGGTATAGTCACCGCCATTCGCTATTATGGCATCAAACCTGCGACCCATTCTTTGCGCTAAGTTCTGAGCAAGTTTCCGAGGCAATCGACTCCAAATCAGCAGAATTTGTCTCGATAACTGTTTTGCTGCTCATATAGTTTTTCCTCTGAGTTTCTGCTTTACTATTGCCCACCCATTTTCTATCGGGTCGGCATCAGGCGATTGTGAGGGCCAATCTAACACTTCCATCTCATTTTGCTGTTTTCACTCAGCACACATTCGGCTGCGAGGTAGTAATAACGAAAAGTCGCCCAAATCCTTTTTTTGAGAAGCAGCCCTAAACATGGACCTTTACTGGGTCTTTAACAGTTCGTTGGAACAATCGGTTGATGGCGGCACACCAAAATCGATTTTTGCTACTATTTGTCGAAAATTAGGATTCATCCGTGAATATTACATTATTCCAATTCCGATCTGAATTGGCCTAAGCCCAGGCAAGCCGTTTTTGAACGTGTGATGATGAGAGCAACGTTGTTTTCAAAGAGCTCCGGTATTTAACGTCGTTAGTTCTTAAACGTCCTCGAATCGTCTCTTTTGATATTTGAACACCAGTTTTCTCTAAAACTGCTTTAGCTTTACGCAACGATAAGCCCGGCTTTGTCGCAAACAAATCAATGATTTTCTTGTCCTGGTTTGGGGAGGTCTTGTTTTCAAGGCCCCGCCCAGCCAAATCGTCGACATTTTTTGCTTCCATAAACCGATTCGTTCACTGCACGTGACATTTACGGCCCTCTAGGGCAGGGGCGGATTCAGAAAAATATTTCGGGGGGGGGTTTCAAAAAGTAATTCTTTGATATTCATAAATTGTCTTTTAATTTGTATGTAGTTTTAATGTCGATCCTAATATTTCGGGGGGTTTCAACCCCCAAAACACCCCCTGAATCCGCCACTGCTCTAGGGTGTAGACAAAGGAATACGGCTTCAAGTCGCTTCTCTCATGCGGAATTCATTTTGTTAAAACACCGTGCACTTTGTAATTGTTTCACGAGACTGAGAATTTTTGCAATGCGTATTACCAAAGAATATAGAATATAAAGAATACGCATCTTCAAAAATTTGTCAAGCGTGGTTCTTGATGCGGGCGGGAAGAGATGAGCGGAGGCATAGCTTGCGGGAAATTTGCTCGCGCTCAACAGTTTGCGATCTTGTTCGTCGAAGCGCAAGCGAAGAGTAAACAACGAACCAAAGCATCGTCATCGTCGTTTCAACGAAGATGATTCGGGATTCGCTAATGTTTTTGGTGTTGTCGTTTATTGTGTGTATGCTTTTTTGTGTTGTGATTGATTTTGCTGCAATGTCACCAGCAATCGAATGTTTGTGATGTATGGCTTTTTGCTGGCCAATGCTTTGATTAATTTAAAAATTTGGTGGGTGATCCCAATTTAAAATGTTTGCAAATATTTTTGCGTGGCGAGTTCGAAGTAAAATTATTTGTTTATATTTTCACATGCTTGATTACAATTTAGAGAATATGGGAAAACTACGAAAAAAAATGAACTGATAGGCATATTGACTTCAAAATTCGTGAAACACTTGAAATTAAAAATAATTAGATGCGTGTTTTAATGTTTTTTTTTTATCGAAATCTAACGGAGGGTTAGAAGATCGCATGGAAAAACATAATTTAATAGGTCTTTTGACTTTCAATAGGGCGAAAGCACTAAATAAAGAAATAATAAGACAAGTATTTTGTCATAAGAAAATTGTATTACGGCATGCCTACGTTTAAAAATAGTTTAAATGTTCTACACCTGAATGATTCCATGGCGAATGATGTGATCATAAATTTACAATATTAGATTTTCTTATTTTAGTTCTTTTAAACAAGCATTATATGTGGGCCGTAAGAAAAGTTCCAAAGAACGAGACGGAAAATAATTACGGCTAATAAAAACGTTTTCTTTTCTTTCCAATTCCATTTTTATTTAATTGTCTTTGTTGATTACTTATTATTTTTTAATTGCCTGTAGCGATCATATAGGTTGCCATGCCAGCCATATTATATTTTCTTTTCTATGATTTTTCGCACACTACAGTCAGCAGTGAGTTCAGGAGCAATATGCGACGCCATGCAGGCTTATAGAAGAAGAACAAAAGCCAGCCAGAAAATAGAAATCGTTTTACAATTTCAGCTTTTAGCCAGCGCAACAACAAGAACAACAGCACATCGTCTTCCTCCTCGTCGCACAATTGAGCGAGAATGAACGAGTGAGCGCAGACGCGGCATTCGTGTTTCTATGATTTGCGCTCAGAGCATTGTGCTGTCGTTTCAAGTGTTTCCTCTTGTTGTCTACCCCCCGCATCCAGAAGACGGGTGGCGATATCAGCACCCGCATTCAAATTTTTGCTTGTATGAGATGCACACTCTTTATGTTTCATACTTTTTGGTATTACAAAAATGATGTGGCTACTTAGGTGCATTCAAGTTTTTTTTTTATCGGTACTCTAAGTGACAATTTGGTCGATCACGCTTCTACTGGACAGACTGTATGTAAAATTTACCCAATAGAGATTTTTATTATAAAAGATAATCTGGCTAAGGGGTCGTCCATAAATTACGTAACGCTCCTGGGGGGGGAGGGGGGTCTTGCTCGATGTGACAGTTTGCGACGCCGGGGGGAGGGGGGTCGAGCAGAATGTGACGTAACAAATTTTAAACGTATTCATATAATCTTGATCGAAATAAAAATTTTTTTTAGTATTTTTATTATGCTTTTGAAGACTCCGTTACGTTACACCTTTGGGGGGGGGGGGGGGGGTTCAAGCCAATGTGACAGTTTGTGACACAGGGGGGGGTGGGGGTCAAAAAATACTAAAAATTGCGTTACGTAATTTATGGACGACCCCTAACAGACGTCTGCATGATTGCATTCAAAACGTGTTTTGACTCATTCACTCTTAAATTACGTATTCACTCACTCAAATTCGTTTTTGTGATTGTGAATGAATGAGTAATAATTTGCTGTCGAGTGAGAGATTGTACTGTATTCATGAATGAGTCATTTTTTAGTGTACTCAAACAGAAACTGTATTCACTTTATGCTGGGAATACAGTGAAATCAAATGAATGATTCGAATCATTCATATTGAGTAGTGGCTCAAAATGAAATTAAAAAATGTTTTTCAATCTATCAAGTGAATTAATTGTCAACGGATACCATGATGCAATTATTAAAGGTGATGTACGTTGTGACAGCCGAGTTTTGACACTCCCTTAGCTCAGTGCTGTATTTCAGAAGCAGGGGTAATGGGGAATAAATTGAGGCCTTTTCATGAAAAGGTATTTAAAAAAGTAGTATTTAATGCGTGTTAAACTGCCTAAAAGGAGGAAAATCCATTATTAGAATTTAACATATAGGAAGAAATCTTGACCCTTAAATGCCCGAGGATACTGATTTTGATTAAAAACTAAATATAAGTAAACAAAATGATGTGCGGAAGGTCAAAATATATAAGAAAGTTATTCAAAAAAATGTTACCATCAGAATGCTTTTGGGTGGGTTCGGATAATTTACAACGATTTAAGAGGTTTAAATGATTATATCTTTAAAGATACCGTAATCTTGAAAACAAAAAATGGTAATAATTTAAATATTATATGCGAAAGTGCATTCGGCATTTAAAAAATGCAACAAGACGGTAGCGCGCGCTCGGCCTGGGCCTGAACGATTTGCAGTATCTGTATGTAGAATCGAGGACGTCTACGACGGGTGCCCGGCCCATGACGTTAAAATCGTCCTCGGGACTTCAATGCAAAGGTCGGGCGAGAAGGTATATTTATTCCCACAGTCGGGCAGTTCAGCCTCCATACGACCACCACGAACAACGGTCTGAGGCTGATCGATTTCTGAGGAAATTGAGGAGTGCAGGTGCAGGAATGACGCCCGAAAATGCATACAAAAAGTTAAGCGTCTCACGGAAGGGGGAAGCCCGGGGCATCTTCTTGCAGAGATGAAAACGGGGATCTGGTTACGGATGCGCAGGGTGTACTGGGGTTGTGGAAGGAGCACTACACCAAGTTGCTCGCAGGTGACGATGGGTTGTTCCCAGTGGTGAAAATGTCTAGATGGCACCAATCGACGACGACGGTGTGGATGTGCCACCGCGAATAAACATCCAGCGGCTACGCTGGCTCGGTCATGTCTGCCGCATGGACGACGAAATTCCGGCGAAAAAGGTGTTCGATGCGATGGTTGGAGGTCGGCGGCGAAGAGGGAGGCCGTGTCTCCGGTGGAAGGACCAAGTTGAAGAGGCCCTGTCATCTCTTGGTGTTACCAACTGGAGAAGGCGAGCGCAAAGCAGAGGCGCCTGAAGAGAAGTTTTGCGGCAGGCCGTAACCCGATCACGGGTTGTTATGGCCAGTTAAGTAAGTATGTAGAATGACTGCAGCGGGTGGGAATTGCAGTTGTTGTTGTTTGTGTAGCTGAATTAGCCGCCAGTCTCCACGTAGTGGATGGTAAAATTATTAAATATACCGAAATTCGCGCGCTTTAAATTCAAATACAACGAAAATATATTTGAATTTCAACGAAAAGAATCAAAACAAACAGCGTGAAATGGTTCAGTAATACCCACCTTTTGTTTTTAGAGAATGTTACTATTTGTAAGTACTTTTTTCAAATTTTCTTCTAAATAAAAAAGAACTTTTTCAAAGAAGCATTACTGATTTGCTAAGGGAGCCAACATTGTCAAATTAGAACGAGACGGCTGCCTACGTACATCACCTTTAATAATTGCATCATGAACGAATACCAACAATGAAAACAAAAACGAAATATACCGCTACGCACGGCACGACAGCCCGATTACGAGACTAAGGCCTAGCTACCCGCACTCAACCGTGTCGTGCGTGCGAATGTTTTTACAAGGTTGGAAGGGACCTACAGTTTTATGCCGATTCCGAACGGCGAGTTGGGAGCTTTTTCATAGGTAATTTTATCTCAAAGGTTTGCCATTTCCTGCTGAAAGGACAGCCGCGGAACGAAAAATTGTTGTTTTTCTTTTTGTTGTGGTGTTGTGGTCTTTTTGTTTTGGTGTTAACGCAACGGAGTATTGAACTCGCGGAGTCTTGACTCGCGGCCCAACGCATTAGCCAGCTGAGCTACGGCGGCTGCCGTAGATTTGAGCCAGGAATAGGCCTTAGTCGGCAACTGAAAAACCTCAGTAATCTAAGACAGTGTAGTGTAGTCTAGTCTAGTCTAGTCTAGTCTAGTCTAGTCTAGTCTAGTCTAGTCTAGTCTAGTCTAGTCTAGTCTAGTCTAGTCTAGTCTAGTCTAGTCTAGTCTAGTCTAGTACAGTTTATACTAAGACAGTCTTGTTTACCAGAGCCTAGTCTAGTACAGTCTAGTGTAAGATAGTCCAATCTAGAAGTCAAGAAGGCGGTAAGTGATTAAATTAGTTATGCCACAGAATAAACAGTAATACAGAACGCGCATCTCATAGAAAATTAAAAATGTTAAGGGGTCGTAATATTACGACCACTGTTAATTGAACATTACGTCCTATGCTATTAACATTACAAGCAGCAATAGACAGCTTTCATTTCTGTTATATCACAGAACAAACAGCACACAGATTAGAAAAAAGTAAAGATCGCATGCGGCTGCGCGAAGCATTGAAAGGAAAATAGGCTGCGGTTACTGTTGTTGTCGGCCAACAAAACGAAGTGCCTATTCTTCTTACATATATGGGGAGAAGAGCAATAAGCTATGGTTGTTGTTATTGTTGCCGGCTAGGAAATGAAACCTTGAATTTGAATTATTTTTGCTTTGTGGTTCATTCTGCGTGCAGCGCAGTGCGTACATACGCTGTCGGAAGCTAATTTACGACGGAGTGTAGCGTGAAAAAATATATGAGAACGAATGTCAAAAGGGGGTAACTTATCGACTTAAAAAGTCACTATTTTTAATATTGATGATAGCTAAATGATTTTTTACAATCGTTATTTACAAAATATCATTTAAATTGTGGACTTACATACATACATATATCGAAAAAAGCAAAACAAAAAATGTATTCTGCCATCATTCGGGATCGTCGTTGCTTACTTACTTTTTTCTTATAACATTTTATTCTTTATTCTTTATTAAATACAGTCAATGAACAAAAATGTTCTTACAGACTAGGTGAATGTATAACAAGCTCAAAACTTACAGGCTAAAATTGATGAATAACAAGCTTAATTTAAAACTTAAAACTAATAAACAAAGAAAAGCAAATTGTAAATAAAAGTAAGCGATGATATTATCTGAGCGCATGGTTAAGCGAATTCAAAAAAACAGGTTTTGAGCGAGAGAAGTCGATATCTATTACTTTAGAAAAACTATTAAATTCAGATAGAGCTCTGGCCAAGGGGGCGTTCAACTCATAGTTAGTTTTAGCAAAATTAACATAAAAAGGGGTATAATGACGAAGTACTCTAAGAGGAATATTGAAGAAGATTCTTTCAAGCAGAACAGGACAATCGACTACACTAGAAATCAAATCGAAGACGAAAGATAGGGATAGAATGATTCTCCTATTGTAAAGGGAGTTCAAATTAAGGAGTTTACAACGAGAGGTGTAGGAGGGAATGGGTTCATGGAATCTGAGGGACCGAAGAGCAAAGCGAAGGAAGGATTTCTGAACACGTTCAATGCCATTGGTATAACACTCATGGTAGGGTCGCCAGATGAAAGAGGCATATTCTAATTTAGATCGGACGAAGGAGGTGTATAGTAACTTTAAGGTATACGGATCAGTGAACTCAGAGGAATTACGTTTAACAAAAGCTAACATAGCATAGGATTTTGAGATGGTAGCATTGACATGACTCGAGAAGGAAAACTTGTGATCAAAAATAACTCCTAAGTCCTTGATTTCAGAAACAGATTTTAAAGAAGAATTGGATATGTTATATGTGTTATGTAAGACGGATTTACACTTGGAAAAAGTGACATGGAAACATTTATTAATATTTAAGGATAGACAATTACGACTACACCAAGAGTGTACATTATCAAGATCGGCTTGGAGCAGCAAAGAATCGGACGGACCACTAATGGCTGAGTAAATTTTTAGATCGTCTGCGTAAAGCAGAAAATTTGCAGACGAGAAACAGTGACTAATGTCATTGATGAACAAGATAAAAAGCAGAGGTCCAAGAATGCTACCTTGCAGAACACCTGATGACGCGATGAAAGGCGCCGAATGTGCATTATCTACTACTACCACGCACTGGCGATTACTTAAGTAAGATTTGAGCCATTCAAGAAAAACGGAGTGAAAGCCAAATGACGCTAACTTATGAATTAGGATTGGGTGAGAAACCCTATCAAAGGCTTTGGAGAAGTCAGTGTAGACTGTGTCTACCTGGAGTCCGTTATGAAACGCGGAAAAACAATGCTCACTGAAGACAGCAAGATTTGAGACGGTGGACCGACCAGGCATGAAGCCATGTTGGTTCGGGCAAATTAAACTTTTCACTGCGAAGAACACCTTGTCTTTGATTATACACTCGAAAAGCTTGGAGACTGTGAAGAGTTTGGAGATTGGCCTATAATTACCCACATCATTTTTGTTTCCACTCTTAAAGATGGGGGTAATAAAGGCAAGTTTCCAAGCGTCAATGAAGATACCGGATTCAAGAGATTTATTAAAAATCACAGTTAGTGGATAAGCAAGAGACGCACATTTTTTAAACAAGATTGCGGACAATCCATCGACATCAGTCTGGGTTGAAAGACTAAGGCGCGAAATGCCTTTGGTTGTATCTTCAACGGACAGTGTAAGAAAGCCAAAATTCAGCGACGATTCCGGACGTTGGAAACGGGTTGTAACAGCGGCAATAGACGGGATGAAATTTGACTTGAAAAATTCTGCAAACAGGTTTGCGGCCTCGGAAGCTGAATTTGCGGATTTATTCTTGTAAATCAGGGAAGATGGTATGCCCGAGCAGATTTTCTTTGAGTTGATGAAGCGCCAAAAGGCCTTAGGATTGGTTTTGATATTGGCTTCAAAGCTTAAAATGTGATTAGAGTATAGAAACCTGTCAAGGCAATTGTATTCTTTAGAGTATTTTTTATATTGTTACGAATACTAAGTCTAGTGGGCTGTTGCGTATCTCTGGATTGTGTAATTTGAAAATAAAACACAGTTTCTTAAACGCAGACAATAAAATAAACCAACAGTCACCTTATTATTCACAGTTTACACTTTACTGTTCGTACACCTAAGTATTTGCTTAATCACTTCGTGTGGCAACTTCACTTGTCAAAACCAGACTGACTCGCTGCACCGCATCTGGCCACCTTTTATACTCTGTCCGGCCGTCGCGCAGATCGTTCTCGCACGTTGCCAGATTGGACTAGAAGTTTCCCTGATGACCGCGACCATCGTTGCCAGGTTGGACTAAAAGTTACTATCGCGGCCGTCGTTGCCAGATTGGGTTATGGCACGGCACGTAGCGGCAGGGTTGCTTTGCACCGCGACAGACTGGCTCATCGTTACACTGCCCACCACTTAGACTTGTTCGTCCCGAACAAGTGCCGAGGCTCCGCTGTGATGAGGCGCCAGGCGCTCCAAATGGACTACCTTCAGCTTAGCGCCTCTATTGTTGCAACGTTGAATCCGGTATACCACGTCGTTAATCCTAGTCACGACTTCGTAAGGTCCTTCCCATGACGCTTGAAGTTTTGGAGACAAACCTTTCCTCCGCTGCGGGTTGTAGAGCATTACCAAATCGCCTTCTTGGAACCCTGCTGAGTTGGCCCGTAGATCGTATCTGGCTTTCGCCTTATCGCTGACCAGTTTGGTGCGGCTCCTTATAAACTGGTGAATTTCCTCTAGTTCCGCCCGCTTATTGGCCACGTAGTCCGTCTTAGCGCCTCCCGTCGTGCTGACTACCCCGAACTTCAAGTCAGCGGGTAACCGCAACTCTGTGCCGAACACTGCCCGGGCTGGAGTGAGTGATGTCGTGTCGTGCGGGGCTGACCTATACGCCATCAGGAACAGGGGGATATGCGTATCCCAATCCTTTTGATTCCTGCCTACCACTTTCCGCAGGTATTCCTCCAGTGTCCGGTTAAAGCGTTCCACCATGCCGTCGGACTGTGGGTGCAAAGGAGTGGTACGCGTTTTCTTTATCCCCAGCAGCTCACACACTTCCTTGAATACCGCAGACTCGAAATTCCGGCCTTGATCTGAGTGCAACTCCAACGGAACTCCGAACCGGGCTACCCAGTTGTTTACCAGCTTTTCCGAGATCGTGGTGGGCTCCTGGTTAGGAATAGGGTACACTTCGGGCCATTTGCTGAAGTAATCCATTACAACCAGCACATATTTGTTGCCTTGAGTGCTAGTTGGGAATGGGCCGGCGACGTCCATAGCAATCCGCTCGAAGGGCGCTCCCACGTTGTACTGCTGCATGCGGCCTCGAGATTTTCTTGTCGGCCCTTTCGCGGCTGAACATCGGTCGCAGCTCTTAATCCACTCGGCTACAGACTCCTGACATCCTACCCAGTAGAATCGTCTTTTTATTTTGGCGACGGTTTTGGTGATGCCTAGGTGCCCTCCACTGGAGTCGTTATGGTATGCCTCGATGACCTCGTTGATTCTGCTTTTCGGCACTACCATTAGGGGGTTGCTGGTACGACCATCCGCGCTCTCCCATTCGCGGTACAGGCAGCCTTCCTTCAGCCGCAGACTTTTCCACTGTGCCCAGTAAGCCTTAGCGATCGGGCTTTCACCAGCCATCTCCTGCCAGTCTGGACGTGCGCCTTGCTCCTTGCCTTCGACGATTTTTGCAAGATCCGCATCCTCATGCTGGTCTTTTTGTAGCCTCTCCGCAGACCACTCTTCCTCTGGCATGACGCTGACCAACCGGACGTCCACTATCTGTTCTTTGCTTTCGGCTCGCGAGCATTGCCTGCATTCGACTTTGCACGGACGGCGGGACAAGGCATCGGCATTTCCATGGCTACTGCCCTTGCGATGCTCTATCGTGTAGTCGTAGCTCTGCAGTCGCTCGATCCACCGCGCCAATTGCCCTTCAGGATCTTTAAAGTTCAGGAGCCATCTCAATGCCGCATGATCTGTGCGCAGGCGAAACTTTTGTCCATACAGATATTTGTGGAAGTGTTTCACGCAGTCCAATACCGCCAGCAGTTCTCTCCGGGTCACACAGTAATTGCGTTCCGGTTTCGATAAAACCCTACTGTAATACGCTATCACTTGTTCCTGGCCGTCTATTATCTGTGCATCGAATCTTCCAGACTGTCAACTCGTTTGTTCAAGGACTCATCCAGGTTGTCAACTCGTCTATTCAGGGATTCACCCATTTCGTCAACTCGTTTGTCCCAATCGTCTATTCGCGTCTCGAGATGCTCAACTTTCACATTCAGGCTATTGGAAATTTCCTCCACCTTCTGCTCTATGCGCGCAGAATTTTCCGCCATTTCTCGATTTGCAGTCTCGACTCTTGCCGAAATTTCGAGATTCGTAGTTTCCAGCTTCGCTGACATTTCTCGATTTGCTGTCTCGACTTTTCCCGAAATTTCGAGATTCGTAGTTCCCAGCTTCGCTGACATTTCTCGATTTGCTGTCTCGACTTTTGCCGAAATTTCGAGATTCGTAGTTTCCAGCTTCGCTGCCATCTCTTGATTCGCAGTTTCCATTTTCGCTGCCATTTCGCGGTTGGAAGTCTCGAACATGCCTTTAAGTGCAACCATTAGCTGGCTCATGTCCATTGCTTGTGGCGGCGCAGCCGCTGCAGTCGTACTTTGCATCGACGCCGCACCTGCAGGCGATTCCTCCATTTTGGCCGACGCCTCTTGTTCTTGCACTCCGAACTCGTGCACAGTCCAATCGACGCCTCGTTCCTCACATGCTTCTCGCAAGCGCAACTGCAACTCCACCTTTCCGCCAGCAGTCGGTAAATTCCAGGCAGCCAGCTCCTTCTTCAGCTGGTCCACCTTCAGCAGCTCGAATTTCACCATGTCCGTGCTTTTATAATTGTATTTCTTAGTTTTTTTTTTTTTTTTTTATCTTCAATTTTCCACAATCCCACTTCTGACACCAAATGTTACGAATACTAAGTCTAGTGGGCTGTTGCGTATCTCTGGATTGTGTAATTTGAAAATAAAACACAGTTTCTTAAACGCAGACAATAAAATAAACCAACAGTCACCTTATTATTCACAGTTTACACTTTACTGTTCGTACACCTAAGTATTTGCTTAATCACTTCGTGTGGCAACTTCACTTGTCAAAACCAGACTGACTCGCTGCACCGCATCTGGCCACCTTTTATACTCTGTCCGGCCGTCGCGCAGATCGTTCTCGCACGTTGCCAGATTGGACTAGAAGTTTCCCTGATGACCGCGACCATCGTTGCCAGGTTGGACTAAAAGTTACTATCGCGGCCGTCGTTGCCAGATTGGGTTATGGCACGGCACGTAGCGGCAGGGTTGCTTTGCACCGCGACAGACTGGCTCATCGTTACAATATTTATTAAAAATGGACAAATCGCCAGTTTTTTGGGAATTGCGATAGAATTTGTTCCTTAAATTTTTTAACTTTTTAAGTTTGTGAGTATGCCAAGGCAATTTATACCTTCGCTTCTGAGCAATTGGGATATAGCGTAAGCAAGCTTCAACAACTTTCGATTTGAAACTTTCAAAGCAATTGGCAACATCAGTGCTATCAAGCAAAGAGTCCCAGTTCAAGGTAGAGAAAAAAGTATTCAGGTTTGAAAAATTACCTAAGTTGTAATTAAAAGCTAAATTTTGATTCTCACTACTGACACGCCTGAATTCGTAGAATTCGAGTTCAAGTACAAGAGGAACATGATGTAAAGACGGCGAGGATAGAGGGAAAAGACATTCAGTTAAATTAAAGTTGACGTCTTTACTAATGAAAATCAGGTCTAAAATCCTATGGAGTTTGTTTAGAAAACAATTAATATGCAATAAATCTGGGCTAAAAGAACTGTCAACCAAGTATACTTCCATATTACTTTTGACGTTATTAGGAATTAAGCCACGGAAAGTATCGACATGAGCCCAATTGAGATTGCTAAAATTAAAGTCGCCTAAAACGCAGAGGTGATTTTCTCCAAGATAGTTTAAGGAAATTGCAACAATATTGTCCACATGTGCTTTATACAGACTTCCGGTACTGTTAGGAGGGATATAGGAGGCACAAATAAATAGCGTCCCTAATGATGCTACAACTCGCACACAGAGTTGGTCAAGCAGAGAGTCAGAATTATCAAGTTCAACGAGTGACGCACGAAGTCTGCATTGAACAGCAATTAGGACCCCGCCCCCTCTTGCACAGCCAGTTTTATCTGAATCTCTATCTTTACGAAACACATTGAAAAGATTAGAATCGAAAAATTCATGGTCAAAGTAATTATCGTTTAACCATGTCTCAATGATAACAAAAATATCATAATCTAATTGCGAGCTAATTGCACGAACTGACTGCGATTTAGTTCTAAGTCCTGAGGCGTTTGAAAGATGCTTACTGGAATCATGAGCTTTGAGAACATTAGTTACGGCGCTGGCTGTTGGACGTCGACACGCGGAAAAAACTGAAACGGTCGTACATTGACATTGGATGGCCACAGATCGGGCACCAGCAATTTCCCGTAGGCAGAATCGGCGACACCCAATTTAAAGTTAACTTTTTTTAGGGATTCAGATTGCGCATCCTTCTTAACCAGTTTGTAACAGGAAAGAAGTTTTTTTTCAATGCCAGCGTGGCTAGCAACATAGGCAATAATGTCTTCAGCCGTAACAGACGGAGCAAATGATGATATATGTAACCACTTAAATCGAACAGCGACGTCGAGCTCCGAGCTAGCGTTAGATCCAACAACAAGTGGTTGATATCTCTTCTTATTCCTCTTCACATTGATCCAGTCAGAGCTGCGAGGGGCCTGAGGCAGCGGAGATGAGGAAGAACGAAGCATACCAGACGGCTCAAGATCTTGCGGAGTGTCAGCGGCCCGAGAAAATATGCCAACAATCGGAGCAGTATTAGCACAAGTTGGAGAGGCAGCAGAAGCAGCAAGAGAGACAGCAACAGCAGACGGAGTGTGAGATTTCGCAGCAACAACAGCAGACGGAGTGAGAGATTTCGCAGCAACAACATCCACCCCGGAGAGCGTACGATTCGCAGCAACAGCAGCATAGGAGATGTGGGCTGCCGACAACGCGCCAGCCGTCGAAGAGTTAGCAGCACAAGCGGCGGGCAGTAAGAGGTTGTTGGAGCCCGACGCTGCTGGATTATGCTTGATGTTAGCAGAGTTTTCATAATTGATTACAAAGTCACTTAAGTTGCTTTGAAGGTTTTTAAGATCACTAGAAAGGTGCTGGATGGCGGAGGTTGGATCCTGATCCGATAGTTTGCGATGCACAGATTGAAAATCAGCTTGCAGGCCTTCGAGTTTTTGGGCTAAGAGTTTGTTGTCATTTTGAAGAGAGGCGATTAGAGTGAGCGCACGAGCATTCTCAGCTCTAAGGGCAACGACCTCGTTGAAAACTGCCTGGAGCGATACCGTCTCCTTAGCACACTTTTGTTGCACAGGAAGAGCGCGTTGTTGTGTCAACGTAGGACTAGATTTATGACCTTGAGATAGCTGGGGATTCTGCTGCTGAGACACTAAAGCACTTGATTTTTTGCACTGTACTTGAAGTGGTATTTGAGTACTGTTTTCGGAGATCGAAGTAGAGTTGGCACTAGTAGATGTTCTCTCGGCTGGCGGAGGCGGAGGGGAACGGATAGAGTTCCGACGGACCGCCGCGCAAGCTTTGCAATGATAAGGCATGTTTGAATTTTGCAAAAATTCCAAATCCGCAGGCAAAATGTTGTCCTAAGTTATAAAGTTTATCAAATATTTTACTTTTTAACAACAAAACCAGAAATTTAAGTACATAGTTTTAAAATTGAATATTTTGTTTACTGAAAACAACAAACAAAATATTATAATTATATAATAATAATTAAAGAAACACTAAAATTCAACAAAAGTGGTGTGAATAGTTTTGACGCATATAAGCAAAAATCAATTGATATTATCTTTAATATTTTGGGTGGTCTCCGCGGGCCTTTATAATGATTCGGCATGCTTTGTACTAGATTGTGTAGTATTTTTTAGGGTATTTCCAACCACGCTGGTGAAGTTTTTTCCCATAATCCGTCAATATCCTTCGGTAAGTCTTTTTGGGCATAATTTTTCTCTTTAAGGTAAACCACTAATGTTCTATGGGGTTTAAGTCCGGTAATTGGGGTGGCCAATCAAAAATGTATATGCCGTTTTCGGCTATCCACTCTTTGGTGTATGTTTTAGATCGTTGTCTTGTACAAAAATTTTTTCGTGATCCGGCTTTTTATAAAAGATATCTAAACTTAGTAGGTAGGAGCCCTCTCAAATCGTAATAAAGTCTCTTACCATCATTCTACTTTTGATACAGCGCAAAATTCCGACATCACTTCCACGGAAACAACCGCATGCTATAAGAGAAACAACTTCCAAACTTTAGAGTTTGTTCTATATTGCAGTTTGGGACTTCAATTTGCTTGTCTACCCAAGTTTAACGTTTACCGTCAGACGCCAAACGATGAATTTTTGTTTCATCCTACCAAGTTACTCTCCGCGAGTCATCAACGGGAGTCATTGCGTACTTCTTTGCAAATGCCAACCTGACCTTGCGATGACGACCAGTCAACAATGTTTTTTTATGTTTTGATCTTGGCTACAAATCCGCTTTCGTTTAATGTATTTTGGACGGTTCTAGTGGTGACTTGTATACATTAATCAGCTTGTAGTACTTTTGCGATGTCTGCATCAGTGTTAGTGGCAACAGTTAAAATCAATCTGCGAACAACACGCTGAACCACCGGAAACTACTTTTTCTTGCGACCATTTTTGCTCGATCTGGGTGTTATATTATAGCAGTCTTTAATTTTTTTAGCTACACCGATTGATATTTTGTGTTTTCCAGCAAATTTCCGATAGGTGAAACTACTTTCAATGTCTTTTGCAAAAATTTTCTTTAAATTCTGCAAACAATTTTCGACCTATTTCAAATCAGCAAATTTAATTAGAAGTTTTGTACTTTGAAAAGTTTTTTGGATAATGTTATAATGTTATATATTATTTATCTTCTCAATACACCGACGCGGCTCCGAATAGAACTAATAGCGATTGTCGAGACAAATGCTCTAATACGTAGCTTTGACCGATCACGGACAAAACTGTTCACACGTGCCTGCAAATATTTCTTTAGAAAACGGTATTTTGCAGAAAATATAAACAGCTAAAATTATCATGGTATAACATGCTAGCTTGAAGTAAAAATGTGGCAAACTACGATTGCTATACTCCAAACAAGTACCCGCGAATTTAACATTTTGTGAAATTTAATTTTTTTGTGAACAGTTTTGTCCGCCACTGTACATTAGACATGATTAAATGCACAAATTTGTAACTACGATTCTTCGGAACCTCTTTTTTTTAGGTTTCACAAACAAATATTTGTGCCAAAAAGGCGTAAAAATAAAGTCATAAATCGCGGCGAGAAGTCATTTACGCCAAAATTAGTGAAAGCTTTGCCGTCAAGTGCTCATAAGGAAATAAAAATCTCTTCACGCAGAAGGTCGATCGCATAATAACATGAAAAAAGTCGCGAATTGCCAGCCAATGTCAGACCGAAACAAAAATTCAAAATTTACAATTTTCATTCGCTGATCAACACAACAACAATGATAGCACATCGCCTTTCATTCGCTTCATTGAAAATAACAGTAACTTCTATGGCCGTCATCGAGCGCACGAGCTCGCTCTGCACCACTTGGCACTTACCGAAATTACAATAACAGAGCTCATCGTCGCACGAGAAATTAACAGAGACAGAAGTTCTGTTCAACCCACTCTGTTATCTTCCCTTCTGCTGCTTTCGGTCCGCACCCGAAATTCAGATTGCTTCGCTGGTCGCGCATGTCGACCTGTATACTGTTTATTCTGTGGTTATGCCCAGCAAGGCAGAATCACTTCACCTTGAGATAAGACGGAGCTAGTTTGTAAGACGGAAGTCAATGTTTATGGCTCATCTCTGATCTTTGAACGCAGGTTGGAACACAAATTTACTGTGGTAAGGTTCGTAGGGAGAAGAATGGTTGGAAACGACCAAAAGAAAGCAGTCCCGGATGAGGTAAATGAGGAGCTGCGTTTTCACGAGGTGTTCGGAAATAAGACGCTTTTTTGTCTCCTGAAATTCCATTTGTATGTAAACATCTTTAATTGTATTAGTTCCAGGACTACGCGTTTGGTTTCTGTAAACATTTTAATGGATAATTTCTACAAATCCTGCAGGATTACCCCGAGTGCAGAGTGTAAGCTTGCTTAAGTGCCAACTTGCTGTACACAAGTGGACACCTTCACTGTTATTTTCCATAAGCGTTTACCTGTGACAGCCGCCGTGGCTCAGTTGGTTAGTGCGCGGTCCAGCGAGTCGCATGCAGAGCGACGCAAGATCGAATACTGCATGTAGTAACACCTAAAAAAAATAACGGGAAACTCGTTTTCTCTTTCGGTGGCTGTCCTCTCAGCTGGAAATGGCAAACCTCTGAGAGTAAAAATTGCCTATGAAAAAGCTCCCAACCTGCCGTTCGGAACCGGCATAAAACTGTAGGTCCCTTCCACCCGCGTACAAAATTCACACGCACAACACGGGTGGTTGCGGGAAGCTAGGCCTTAGTCTCGCGTAAGCGGGCTGTCGTGCCAATCAATTATTAAAAAAAATTATTAGTTTACCTGTGAAAACCTTAAATCTTTTGCAGCCCAAAACCTTTTCAACCAATTGGTTCACAATCCAACACCCCAAACGCCAGCTCACTCAAACACACTCACGCCAACTCACTCTACCGTAAAACATTAAAATGATAAAAAAACACAAAAATTTGTTTTGCATATCGGATGGCTGTTGTTGTTGTTTAAATATTTGTTAAATTAAAAGCGTTGTTATTTCTTAATTTTGCGCCATGGTTGAACAACGTTTTAATTTGAATAAAGTCGAGAGGCGCGCAGCGTCAGCACACTTGCCATGAGCCTAAAAGACCAAACACCCGCATGTGCTAATAGCAACAACACCAGCATACACGCACACCACACAGACCTTAGCTAAGCAACCAACCAAACGACCACCTTGCACGACCTCGCCGCAGGACTAGAACAAACCATTTCAGATTTTTATCATTTTTATCCATTATTTTTAGCATTTTTATGTTTTGGCAGTTGTTGTTGTTGCTGCTTTATTGTAGTTGTAGGCTGCCCGCCAACGTTGAATCTTCTTCATTGCTTTGTGACTGCCAACGTCAACGTTGCGCAATGCGTTTTTTATGCAAATTAATTGAGTTCAATTGTTATTGTTGTTTTCTAGTTACTGCCACTGTTGGCTATTAGTGCTGTTAAATTTGTTGTAGTTTGTTGTTAATCGAAATCTTGAATGTGTGTGTGTGTGTTTGGCAGCTGCAACCTGCCAGTAAAATTTGTCGAATTTTTTGTTTTAAATTCACACAAACAAATTTTACTACAAGATTATTTACCAAAAGGTATTTAGTGTTGTTGTTGTTTTACCTGGATTAAACGAAAGTTGGCTGCATAGTTGGCCACTAAATGCAGCCAGTTGAAGACTCAATCAAAACACATTGTCGCCTCAGAAAAGGATTATCGTATGTTGCATTGAGTTTGGAAGCACATATGAGAACTGTTTTCTCAGGCGACGATATGTTAATGGTGCAACGATAAGATGCAGAGGCAGATGAACAGACAGACAGATGGAAAGACAGAGGAGGAGGCCTAACAAACTCACAGCCAGTAAGATAAAAACACATATGAACCAACAGACAGACAGACAGTAGCAACCAGCTAACTTTAAGCTAATTTTATGTTTTCACTCAATAAGCCGCAGCCGCAGCACTGCGCTTACCATTGCCAATCAGCCTTATCGGGAGTTTCACGCGAACAACATTTCGGGTGGAATACTTCACTTTTCACCTTATCGCGAGTTTCGCCCGAAATTTTCGGCATGTTCGAAAAAAATTTCACCTATCGGCAACACTTATTCCGCGTGAAATGTCTTGTCAGTTAACGGAAAATTTTTCACTTATATTTTGAACGTGAACAAAAAACAAAGGACATGTAAGTTGTTGATTTTGATGCAAAACAAATTTAAATTGCAGCCGCAGTCCATTTTTATTTTAGGAATAAAACAACAAATAAAGCGCAAATCGAAATACTGCTCAATAGGATACAGGAGGAACCAGATGTTGCGAGAGCCGGGATAAATTTGCAGAGTTCTGGAGGGATCTGACACTGGAGCTGAATAGTGCCGGCCCTCTAATGAAAAGCGAAGTGGAGTGAAAGAAGGTAAAAATTGTGTTCCTCGTACATGCACATATGTATGCGGCCAATAATTAACCGTTTTTTATTAAGGTTTGGGCCGACCAAAGAAGGTATGTGCGTACAAAACAACGCACTGGAACGAGGAACTGGAGGTGGACCCAACAGGGCGCAGAAATTTTAGCCCACGGAAGAGGCAATTTTTCAGCTCGTTGGGATGAAGGAAGCAGTGGAGGGCGTTGGTGCGGCACAGTCCTTCGGATTACCTCCAGCTCCAAAACGAAAAAGAACTGACAAAGATAATGAAGAGCCAGGTAAAACCGACAATATTGTAACGATAAGACAGCCTGTCGCTGTGCAAAGCAATCCTGTCGCTACGCACCATGCTATAATTCAATCTGGCAACGGCGGCCGCGATGATAAGGGAAACTTTTAGGCCAACCTGGCAATGATGGAAACTTTTAGTCCAACCTGGCAATGATGGTCGCGATCATCATGGAAACCTTTAGTTCACCCCGGAATGTGCGAGAACGATCTGCGCGATGGCCGGACAGGTATAAAAGGCAGCCGGCTGCGGCGCAGCGAGTCAGTCTGATTTTGACTAGTGAAGATGCCACACGGAGTAATTGAGCAAATACTTAAGTGTAAGGACAGTGAAGTGTAAAGTGTGAAATAAAGTGATGGTTGGTCTGCGTTTAAGAAACTGAGTGTTGTTTTATTTTCAAATTACGCAATCCAGAGATACGTAACAGCCCATTAGAACTAGTATTCGTAACATTTGGTGTCAGAAGTAGGATTGTGGAAAATTGAAAGTAAACAAATAAATAAATAAAATTATAAAAGCACGGACATGGTTAAAATCGAGCTGCTGGTAGACCAGCTGAAGGAGCTGGCTGCCTGGAATTTACCGACAGCTGGCGGAAAGGTGGAGTTGCAGTTGCGCTTGCGAGAAGCATGTGAGGCACGAGGCGTCGATTGGACTGTGCACGAGTTCGGAGCGCAAGAACTAGAGGCGTCGGCCAAGGTGGAGGAGTCGCTTGCTGGTGCTGCTTCGCTACAGAGTAAAGCTGCAGCGGCTGCACCAATACAAGCGTTGGACATGAGCCAAGGCATGTCGGCGCAAATGGAAACAGCGAATCGAGAAATGGCAGCAAAAATGGAAACGGTGACCCATGAAATATCGGCGCAAATGGCAGCGAAGCTGGAAACTACGAATCTCGAAATTTCGGCAAATGTCGAGACTGCAAATCGGGAAATGTCAGCAAAACTTGAAAATGCAAATCGGGAGTTGTCCAGCAAGCTTCAGGAAAATTCTGCGCGCTTGGAGCAGAAAGTGGAGGAAATCTCAGACAGGATTAATGGGAAAGTCGAGCACCTGGAGCCGCGGGTAGAGCACTTGGATAAACGAGTCGACGACCTAGATGATTCCCTGAACAAACGAGTTGGCGACCTGGATGATTCCCTGAACAAACGAGTTGATAGTTTGGAAGACTCGATGAACAGAAAGATAGACGAACGGCTTCGAGAGGTACAGCTGCGAGCAAGGGTGCGGTCAGTTGAGGAAAGTTTCACGATAGAAGTGCCTACCTATGATGGAACTACGTCGTTTGACACATTCAAAATACAATTCGAGATGGCTGCTCTGGAGAGTCAGTGGACCGATGTTAGGAAAGGTCGGAGACTGATACTGGCTCTGAAAGGTCCTGCGGCTGAGGTAATCAAATCAGTTCCAGAATGTTTAAGAGGTGATTACGACACCGTCATAAGGGCGCTGGCAGCCAGATACAGTGACGAGCACAACAAAACGCTGTATTATTGCGAGCTGAAGAGCCGTAGACAAAGGGCCAACGAGGCGCTGCAGACATATGCAGCAGACATTGAGCGGCTCGTACAGCTGTGCTACCCGTCCTTCGGCGCTGATAACCTCGAGAGGATGAAGATTGAGTCATTTATTGAAGGTCTTCATGACCCAGAGACATGTCGCAGTGCGTTGATGATGGGCAAGCCGACATTTACGGAGACGGTGGCCAGCGCGATAACGTATGAGGCGGCCTGAGGAAGTTTTCGACATTCATCTGCGGAAAAGCGTCGAGCCCAATCTGGACGTGTCACCCAAAGCCAGACAGTGAGCTCGGAGGTACCAGCGGGGCTGCGGGCAGTGTCATCTAGAGTCAGTTGCTGGCGATGTGTCAAGCAAGGCCACATATCACGAGACTGCCATCTGCGAGAAAAGCGTTCCGGATAACAGATGTCGCCAAGAAGAGCTGCCGCTCTGCCACACCATTCGTGCAAAACCGAGTGCAGGCATAACTAGCGAGCCGAAAGCGAGGGACAAATTGTGGATGTTCGGTCGATAAGCGTTATGCGGTCTGCGGAGAGGCTACAAAAGAACCAGCGTGAGGATGCGGATCTTGCAAAAATCGTGGAAGGCAAGGAGCAAGGCGCACGTCCAGACTGGCAGGAGATGGCCGGTGAAAGCCCGATCGCTAAGGCTTACTGGGCACAGTGGAAAAGTCTGCGGCTGAATTAAGGATGCGTGTACCGCGAATGGGAGAGTGCGGATGGTCGGACCAGCAACTCCCTACTGGTAGTGCCGAAATGCAGAGTCAACGAGGTCATCGACGCCAGTGGAGGGCACCTGGGTATCACCAAAACCGTCGCCAAAATTAAAAGACGATTCTACTGGGTAGGATGTCAGGAGTCTGTAGCCGAGTGGATTAAGAGCTGCGACCGATGTTCAGCCGCGAAAGGGCCGACAAGAAGATCTCGAGGCCGCATGCAGCAGTACAACGTGGGAACGCCCTTCGAGCGGATTGCTATGGACGTCGCCGGCCCATTCCCAACTAGCACTCAAGGCAACAAATACGTGCTGGTGGTAATGGATTATTTCAGCAAATGGCGCGAAGTGTACCCTATTCCTAACCAGGAGGCCACTACGATCTCGGAAAAGCTGGTAAACAACTGGGTAGCCAGGTTCGGAGTTCCGTTGGAGTTGCACTCAGATCAAGGCCGGAATTTCGAGTCTGTGGTATTCAAGGAAGTGTGTGAGCTGCTAAGAATAAGGAAAACTCGCACCTGTCCTTTGCACCCACAGTCCGACGGCATGGTGGAACGATTCAATCGAACACTGGAGGAATATCTGCGGAAAGTAGTAGGCAGGAATCAAAAGGATTGGGACACGCATATTCAGCTGTTCTTGATGGCGTATAGGTCAGCCCCGCACGATATGACACTCACTCCAGCCCGAGCAGTGTTCGGCACAGAGCTGAGATTGCCTGCTGACTTGAAGTTCGGAGTGGTCAGCACGACGGAAGGCGCTAAGACTGATTACGCAGTTAATAAGCGATCGGAGCTGGAAGAAATCCACCAGTTTATAAGGAGCCGCACCAAACTGGTCAGCGATAAGGCGAAAGCCAGATATGATCTACGGGCCAACTCAGCAGGTTTCCAAGAAGGCGATCTGGTAATGCTCTACAACCTGCAGCGGAGGAAAGGTTTGTCTCCGAAACGGCAAGCGTCATGGGAAGGACCTTACGAAGTCGTGACTAGGATAAACGACGTGGTATACAGGATTCAACGTTGCAGCAATAAAGGCGCTAAGCTGAAGGTAGTCCATTTGGAGCGCCTGGCGCCTTATCACAGCGAACCTCGGCACTTGTTCGGGACGAACAAGTCTAAGTGGTGGGCAGTGTAACGATAAGACAGTCTGTCGCTGTGCAAAGCAATCCTGTCGCTACGCGCCGTGCTATAATTCAATCTAGCAACGACGGCCGCGATGATAAGGGAAACTTTTAGGCCAACCTGGCAATGATGGTCGCGATCATAATGGAAACCTTTAGTTCACCCCGGAATGTGCGAGAACGATCTGCGCGATGGCCGGACAGGTATAAAAGGCAGCCGGCTGCGGCGCAGCGAGTCAGTCTGATTTTGACTAGTGAAGGTGCCACACGGAGTAATTGAGCAAATACTTAAGTGTAAGGACAGTGAAGTGTAAAGTGTGAAATAAAGTGATGGTTGGTTTATTTTATTGTCTGCGTTTAAGAAACTGAGTGTGTTTTATTTTCAAATTACGCAATCCAGAGATTCGTAACAGCCCACTAGAACTAGTATTCGTAACAATATTATATTATTTAACACAATCTTTTATTCTATTATTATACACTTTTATTCTACTAGCCGAAGGAGTTGAAGAAAGCGCCCAATCCCCGGATGCTGCAGCTGGTAGTAGCGACTGCCTACCTTCTGCTTCTCTGCGCGAAAGTGAAGCAGCATGCAGCAACTTAGGGAAACTTAAAGTTATGGAAATAAAACTTACAAGCAAAACATTCAAACTTGCTTGTTTGTTGAAGGAGACGTAATGTTTACGTGCGTTCCATCAATGCAGCCTAAAACACCTGGTATCCCGTGCTTTCCATAAAAATCGTGGGCTATGTTTCGTTGTTCTTCCGATGTTGGCCAAATTATCCATTCAGGGCATAGCGATGGCTCGAAAATTCCCAGAACTTCAGTTAGGTACTCAATGAAGGTCTGGGAATTTTCGAGCCATCGATGATTGGGCCAAACCGACTTCATGTTCTTTACCAATTCCCTTTTGGTATCCGCCCTCAGCAAACAGGCGCTGAGTTTCACAATGGGCGAAATAGCGAATTGTTGTTTTGATGGTGGCAAAGATGAAGTGAGCACATCCAATAGATATTTAAATGCCGCTTTATTTAATCTGTAGTATTGCTGAAATCTAGAAAACATTGGAATATTACTGCCAAAAAGTTATAAAGTACCGATTTTGAATCTCACAACGGCTCGCGCAACTCCAGAGGATTCGAACAATCTCTTAATTGCCTGCGAACTGCTCGTTCCATGGCCATTTCTTCCTCGCACATGAGTCGCAACGCTATATTATGCATTATTAAAGAAAAAAATTCGCAAAACCTTCTTATTTCCTTTTATTTGACTGTTTTATTATTTTTTGCACTTTTTTCAAAGCTGTCACAATTACGTTTTTGTTTGTTCGAATGGGCACAGCTGATTCGAAGTGAAATGTCTTTCGGGCGAAACTCCCGATAAGAATTTTTTTTCCGGGTGAACAAAAAAAAGTGAGGTGAAATGGGTTTCACGTGAAACTCCCGATAAGGCTGAATAAATTTTTGTCTTACTGTTGTCAACACATATTAAATATTTGAAATTGATGAAATATTAAATATTTGAAAAAAATTCCTCAAAATGAAAATTGAAATATTACACTACAAGTTTTGTTGAACATTTGCCGCAAACATAAAACGTCGCAAATCCAAACGGATTAGCCATAAAAAAGCTGAAGGATGACCGGATGATTTTCTGCGAGTCTGAATATTTGTAGTTGTTATTGTTGTTAGAGCAGCTGTGGCAACTTGGTTAGAGGATTTGCAATTTTTGAACATATGAGGCAGCAGTGAAAAATTTGCTATGCGTTTTATTTTCATGCGAGATTTAAGATTGAAAAGCTCGTATTGGTAAAAACAATTTGAATTGATTAACCGAATAAGTCGCACAAGATCTGAAACGAAGCTTATATCAGAGTTTGGATTTTTGATGCAGTGGACTGAACTCATCTTTAGTGCTTTAAGACATCATTTCGCTGAATTCGCTTTAAGACATCTGTTGGCAGTGTTCGTTCTTAGTGCTTTCAGACATAATTTCACTGAGTTCATTCTAAGTGCTTCAAGACACCATTTGGTTGAATTTGTTCCCAGTGCTCTAAGAGATCATTTGACTGAGTTAATTCTTAGTGCTTTCAGACACCATTTGGCATCTTGAACGCTTCCTCCATCTTGAGAACGTTCAAGAAGTTTCTATGTATCTTTGGTGTTAGAATACAAGGAAAAATAATGACACTAAATGACCATTGAAGTCAAACTGACGTCATTGAACATTTCATTATTTTACTGCATAGCTTTCTACATGAAAAACATTTATGACTTTTACTATTTTTCAAAGCTATGTGAAGCACAAAACGCTGAAGGGTGCCGGACAGCGTCTTCTTTGCAGGTAGTGTTGCCTAGTCACTTTAAAAGTAGGGAAGTTTAAAGCTTTCTATTCGCGTCTGAAGAGTGCCGGACAGCGTTTTCTGTGTGAAAAGTGTTGATTAACCGCTTTCAAAGTAGGAAAGTTTAAAGCTTAAAATTTTCTATTCGCGTCTAAAGAGTGTCGTCTAAAGAGTGTCGGACAGCGCCAGAGAAGATGACTTAGGAGAAGGAGACTCCTAGTAAGAATTTTGAATTTAAAATTTGAAAAGGTCGCTGGCGGTGTCTGAGATGTGCTACTAACAGTCATTAAAATAGCACTAAATTAGTTGCATATCCTTGACTGTTATTTGGCAAAACTGCTTTATTTTATTACTATAAGTTTGACACCACAGTGCCACATGGAAATATTCATTCATTCACTTGTTAGTGCCACTTCCGTGTAATGAAATTGTTGGGACATTTTCACACAACACAATGAACATTTACAAAAGCAAATCTACAAAAATTTCTTGATAAATTGATATTGTTAAATGCAAATAAATGCAAACATTGATGCAATTTAATTTAAAACTACATTAAGTACAACCAATCATAATCAACCAGTGACAAGCGAACCGATGCAGGAAAAACTGCATCAACTCAAAAACTCAAATTTTTAAGTCAAATTCAGGCAATTAAATATTTATGCGGCACATGACATGAGTGTGTAAATATGTGTGTGTTTGTGAAGGCTACAGCAACTGTTGCTGGCAATTACAGTGCAGCGCATTGATTACGGCGAGACATGAAGATACGCGCTGTACGCGATGTCTTTGAAAACTTGGTGCTTTAACTCTGAGTTTGTTATGACGCGAATACGTTCACCACATTCAACGCCGAATTAAATTCAATTTGAATTTTTAATTGATTTGACATGTGAAGCGCGCAAAATGTTGCACCGTTTGCAAGCGTCAAATTAAGGCCGAGAATTGTGTTGAAATTATGGGCAAAACATAAAATGCAGATGTGACATCGAAGTCTGCAAAGTTGCAAATTTTTATTACAACATGCAACATAATTTTTGTAAATTTAATTGATTTGAGTTTTCAGATTATTTTAAGTGGGAAAAACATTTTTTTTTAAACAAAGACAACAGAGTTTTAGTTGGGAAAAACCGTGTAGAAATTTGCTGAGGTTTCTGGCTCTGTGCCGGCTGAGCAGCGAGCAGCTTCCACAATTTTTATTGAATGCAGCCTTGTTGTAGCAGCTACAATTTAATACATTTTAGACTTTAGATACAATTTAACGCTTACTGCTTAATAGCTTAAAATTACTTGTTTACACTTAGTCTAACAAGTTCTTGAACTTAGAAAATAGAATTCCAAATATATATATTTTGTGTTAACTTGATTGAGTAGAAGCCGTTAGCTGATTGGTGGGGAGAAAAAAAAAACAAAATGTTTACAAAAAAAATTGCATGAAAGCGAATCAATGTGCTTTTCCCTATGCAACGATTTTCCCTTAACTGCAAAGGTCCATGGTGAAATAAATAATACAGATGTCTTAAAAAAAATAATAAAATAATATAAAAATTAAAATAATATATAAAAAAACAAGTCAACACTATAGAACTTAAAATTAATTTGTATATAAGTATTCAACTAAACTTACAGCTTAACAAAACTAGAACTTAATGTTGAAAACTCAGTTAACATTTGGGGACATAAAACAATCAGCCAAATTGACGTTGACTCAATTGTCGCCCTCGGCGCTGCTGCTGGCGCCGGTTGTGGTGTTCGAGTGTGTGGGCGTTGGCGCACTGGCCGACGCGCCCGTTGCACTCTGGCTGCTGCGCTCCGAAATCGTGGGACTGGGCGCCCGACTGACCGCCGGGCTGCGATTGAGCGGCGTTGCGCCCGGACTGTGACCCAACGGCACGGCCAGCGGTCCGATGGGTTTGCGTGTGCGTGGCGCACTGCGTGTGCCTTGATGCGGCGGGCCGCCGGTCTTCAGGCGCGGACGGCCGGGTCCGCGTTTCATTGGTGTCGGCACTGTGGGCGTAAAGTCGCCATTACTCAGATTCGTTAGCGAGCCAGCATCGCCGACTGTAAGAGAAGAAGAAAATTGTGTTTTCCATTAGCTAATTGAGCTGTTAAAAGTGAGAGATTAAAATTGTTTTTCTGGGGAAAAAAGGACACAGGACAATGCGCAGCCTAATGCAATACGATGCACGACAAGCACGTTTGCCTCAGGCTCATTGCATATGCACACGCTTACTTCCGTTTAACACTCATACACCCACACACACATATACAAGCAAAAGTGCAAACATTTGCAAAGCCCTAAGTACCAATTACACTCAACACCATACATTCGCATTGCCATTTGTTTAAATCTATGTGCGCAAATTTATTCATCGATACGTCGTTGTGTTGTCGTTGTGATTAGCGAAAAATCGCCAGTCGTTTGCATTGAAATGCAAAGCAGACATCATGCGCACTGTGAACATTTTATGCAATTTGCCAGGCGATTACAGTTGCCACATGTGGCACGCAACACATGTAAGCGGATTTGCGCAATTAACATTGTTGTAAGCGACATTCGAAGGGCTCAAAGCGACACAATGCGGGCAGTGCGTGCTGCAGCGTAAATTGTGAAAATTTCAATTTCAAGGACACTGAGCGGATTACAGGCAATCAGCATTATTGGAAGCGTGTGGAAATCATTTATTTCCGATATGAACAGTGATATCGGATATTAATATCTATATACATATAATTGTTTGTCCTGACTGACTGATTGACTGATTCATCATCGGCCAAACACAAACTGCTGGAAAGCTACAAACATGATATTTGAACTATACGTGTAAATCCAATTTAGAAAGTGAACCTCCACTAAGATGAGATCTGTTGTTTAATTTCGGGGTCTAAAGGGCCCAAACATGGATTGAGGTGCTGTATAAAAAAAAAATGATTAATTAATTATTACCTACTCCAATTAATCTCAAACTTGGTTAAAATACTCCAAATCAAAAATAATTCTATTAATTAAAAAAATTTTACAAAATCAAAATTTAATAGGGTCAACAATGGGTTAAGGTTACGGGCAGAGACCTAAAATAATTATTATCCATATTTTTGGAAATAAAAAAATTGCCCTAATTTAAGGAATTTATAAAAAATATTGTTTTATAATAGTATTCCCAATAAGAAATTTTTTACGTCGCACATTGGGAAAAAACAGGCAAAAACGCTCGCATCGCCTGTTTTGAGCTATAAAATCTATAGTTTTTGAACTAGAGAACTGAAATTTCGCTATTAACTTCAGAATTCCTCAGAGAATTGTATGGTGTGATTTTTTTAAATTACACCTACCAGGAGCTGGTACCCTACAGTCGGAAGTTAAGAGTTTTAGAAATATGCATAATCAGAAGCCAAAAAAATGAGTCAATATTTTGATAACTGATTCTCGTAGAAGATCAAAAATAGAGTTACACGTCTTTTAGGGTTTTTTATTTGAGCACTTTTTCGCAGCACGGTTTATGGTTTCCGAATGTATAACAAAAGATTTAATAACTTCGGAAATAAAAAAGATAAAGGATTGAATTTTAGCATAACGGTTTCCCATAAGTAGTCCATACAGACTTTATTTTTAACAATATTAAAATAGGCTAAAATCTTGTCGTCATGCATTAAAATGTTCTTTAGAGACACTTAGCCCACTTTTATAAAAGTAGACCAACTCTTGCTTAAAAAAATCTAAACTGTTCATTTACTTTTATAAAGGACGGAAAATGTTAACTGAAAAGTATAACTTTCCTCACTTAAAGTTAAACTAATGACTTATTATGTATCTCAAAGGGTTAAAGAGGCATGTCACACCTATTTCCAGACAAAAATATCCCTAAACGGACGGAAAATATTTAAAAGTTCCTATTTTGACAAATATCTTTATATGGCAACCCTGTTAAAAAATGGGCAAACCACGCCCATTTTAGGCAATATGTTGTTCTCATGATTTCCAAAGTGTTTTTGTACGAAATTTCAGTTTCGTGTCTCAATTTTTTCTTGTCGTCATGCATTAAAATGTTCTTTAGAGACACTTAGCCCACTTTTATAAAAGTAGACCAACTCTTGCTTAAAAAAATCTAAACTATTCATTTACTTTTATAAAGGACGGAAAATGTTAACTGAAAAGTACAACTTTCCTCACTTAAAGTTAAACTAATGACTTATTATGTATCTCAAAGGGTTAAAGAGGCATGTCACACCTATTTCCAGACAAAAATATCCCTAAACGGACGGAAAATATTTAAAAGTTCCTATTTTGACAAATATCTTTATATGGCAACCCTGTTAAAAATGGGCAAACCACGCCCATTTTAGGCAATATGTTGTTCTCATGATTTCCAAAGTGTTTTTGTACGAAATTTCAGTTTCGTGTCTCAACTTTTTCGAAAGCAATTGTGATTACCTTCCATCAGACAGACGAATTGGAAGACATATTAACAGACGGACATAGATAAATCAATGCGATATATATATTGTTACGAAATTCCCCAGTTCGTTATCGACGGTTCGTTTTGATTGTATTTGAAAATAAAACAACTTCAGTTATCCAGCGCAACGTAGTCAAAACTAACAATCGCTTTATTTACAAATTTGCACTTGTTCTACTTTACACTACTACTATTGCACGTTTCCCCATTGCTTGCTCAACACCGACTCGACCCCTTGCGCTGCCACTGCTGCTTTTATACCAGTTTTCTTATCGCGCCGAAGTTTCTTGCACCTCTAATTGGAAAACGCTCGACTATTCTCGCACAGCCCATTTCGAGAACCATCCTTGCCATATCGGACTATACCAAGCGAATTTATAACAGTTTTGCTGTACTTCACAGTGCATGCCTAAAAGTATGCTTGGAAAACATTCGTGCGGAGAAAGGCATTCCTGTACAGTGCGGCACAGAATCTCTCATCGTATCACTGCCCATCACTTAGACTTGTTCGTCCCGAACAGGTACCGAGGCTCCGCCGGAGTAAGACGCCAGGCGCTCCAAATGGACTACTTTCAACCTGGCGTTTCTGTTGCCGCAGCGTTGCACCCTGTACACCACGTCATTAATCCTGGTCACGACCTTGTACGGTCCTTCCCATGACGTTTGAAGCTGTGGAGACAAACCTTTCCTCCGCTGCGGGTTGTAAAGCATTACCAGATTGCCTTCTTGGAACCCCTTCTGGGTTAGCCCGTAGACCATAGCTCGCTGTCAACCTGCTTTCAACTAGTTGAGTGCGGCTCCGCGATCTTCTCCTCGGCCCTTTCGCAGCCGAACACCGATTACAGCCTCTGATCCACTCAGCGACAGACTCCTGGCATCCTACCCAATAGAACCGCCTTCTTATCTTGGCGACAGTTTTTGCGATGCCTAGGTGCCCTCCACTGGAGTCGTTATGGTTTTCCTCGATGACATCGTCGATCCGGCCTCTCGGGACCACTATTAGGGATTTTCTGGTCCTGCCATCCCTGCTCTCCCACTCGCGGTATAGGCAGCCATCCTGCAGACGTAGACTTTGCCACTGTGCCCAGTAAGCCTTCGTGATCGGGCTCTCATCAGCCATCTCCTGCCAGGCCGGCCGTAATCTCTGCGCTTTGCCTTCGATGATCTTCGCGAGATCGGTATCCTTGCGCTGGTCCTTCTGTAGCCTTTCCGCAAGCCAATCTTTCTCTTGCAGAACTCTTACCGACCGAACATCCACAATTTGTCCCTCGTTTTCGGCCTGCGAATTATGCCTGCGTTCGGTCTCGCACGAATGATGTGGCAGAGCGTCATCCCTTCTTGGCGACGTCTTTTGTCCGGAACGCTTTTCCCGCAGATGGCAGTCTCGTGATATGTGGCCTTGCTTGCCACATCGCCAGCAACTGACTCGAGATGATACTGCCCGCAGCCCCGCTGGTGCCTCCGAGCTCACTGTCTGGCTTTGCGTGACACGTCCAGATTGGACTCCATGCATCTCCGCAGATAAATGTCGAAAACTTCCCCTCCAGGCCGCCTCATACGTCAATGCGCTTGTCACCGTCTCACGGAATGTCGGCTTGCCCATCATCAATGCACTGCGTCGTGTCTCCGGGTCATGAAGACCTTCAATAAACGCCTCAATCTTCATCCTCTCGAGATAATCAGCGCCGAATTCCGGGTAGCACAACTGTACGAGCCGCTCAATGTCTGCTGCATACGTCTGCAGCGCCTCGTCTGCTCTTTGCCAGCGGTTCTTCAGCTCGCAATAATACAGCATTTTGTTGTCCTCGTCACTGTATCTGACTGCCAGCGCCCTTATGACGGTCTCGTAATCACCTCTCAAACCTTCCGGAACTGTTTTTATTACCTCAGCCGCCGGACCTCTTAGAGCCAGTATCAGTCTCCGACCTTTCCTAACATCGGTCCACTGACTCTCCAAAACAGCCATATCGAATTGTAATTTGAATGTGTCGAACGACGTAGTACCATCATAAGTAGGCACTGCTATGGCAAAACTTTCCTCAACCGACTGCACTCTTGCTCGCAGCTGTACCTCTCTAAGCCGCTCCTCCAGACTGTCAACTCGTTTATCCCATTTGTCCATTCGCGTCTCGAGATGCTCAACTTTCCCGTTCAGTCTATCGGAAATTTCCTCCACCTTCTGTTCTATGCGCGCAGAATTTGTCGCCATTTCTCGGTTGCACGCTTCCATTTGCTCCGATATTTCACGGGTCGCCGTTTCCATTCTTGCTATTTCTTGATTCGTCGTTTCCAGTTTCGTTGCCATTTGCGCCGACATTTCGCGATTTTCACGACTGACACTCTCAATTTTCGCAGAAGTTTCCTGAAACATGCCTCTCATTGCAACCATAAGCTGGCTCATGTCCATTGCTTGTGGTGGCGCAGCCGCTGCAGTCGTACTTTGCATCGACGCAGCACCCGCAGGCGATTCCTCCACTTTGGCCGACGCCTCTTGTTCCTGCGTTCCGAACTCGTGTGCAGCCCAATCGATGCCTCGTGATTCACACGCCTCTCGCAAACGCAGCTGCAACTCCACCTTACCGCCAGCAGTCGGCAAATTCCAGGCAGCCAGCTCCTTCTTCAGCTGGTCAACCTTCAGCAGCTCCAGTTTAACCATGTCTGTGTTTTTATAATTTTATTTTACTTTCAGTAATACAATCCTGACTTTCTGACACCAAATGTTACGAAATTCCCCAGTTCGTTATCGACGGTTCGTTTTGATTGTATTTGAAAATAAAACAACTTCAGTTATCCAGCGCAACGTAGTCAAAACTAACAATCGCTTTATTTACAAATTTGCACTTGTTCTACTTTACACTACTACTATTGCACGTTTCCCCATTGCTTGCTCAACACCGACTCGACCCCTTGCGCTGCCACTGCTGCTTTTATACCAGTTTTCTTATCGCGCCGAAGTTTCTTGCACCTCTAATTGGAAAACGCTCGACTATTCTCGCACAGCCCATTTCGAGAACCATCCTTGCCATATCGGACTATACCAAGCGAATTTATAACAGTTTTGCTGTACTTCACAGTGCATGCCTAAAAGTATGCTTGGAAAACATTCGTGCGGAGAAAGGCATTCCTGTACAGTGCGGCACAGAATCTCTCATCGTATCAATATACATATCTCAATTCTATACATTTAAATACATAATTATTCCTTTCAACACCAGCCTTGCTGTTTTTCATACGTTATAGTTTTGCTCAGCAATTAAAAATATATCGTTGCTCAGCAGAACTGAGTACAAAAAGTGCTTGGGTTGGCATGCAAAAATTGCTCGCATTCATTTTGACGCAGGAGTACGCAAATAAGTTTGGTACCATCATTTAGCTGAATGTCTCACCTAATCAGTGTATAATAGGGATCGCAATTTTTTGCCATTTTGCCATCCCGGGATTTTCGGGATTGAAAAGTCAAATCCCGGGATCCCGGGATTTAATCCCGGGATTCAAATAACAAATTTTTTAAATAAAACAATTTTACCAAATTGCATAAATACTTGTTTATAATATATTTACCATAAAAATGGACACAGTTTAATCACATTTGGGGTAGTTTTAAGATTTTTTATCTTGAATTTAATCACATTGTAAGGCGGAAAGGGAGGCAGTCGGTGTTGAGTCGTCGAAGTGGTTGGTTGTGCGCGGCACATCACCAAAATCCAGTTGTTATTTACAATCAGTTGTCAATTACATTCAAAATTGTCAGCTTAAATTTAAATCAAATAAATAAACATAGTCATCCTTGACAACATTTTGTTTAACTTAAAAGTTTTTCATTTGACATTTAACTTCAGTTTGATAACATTTTGTTTTATCCAAAAATGACACTTAAACATAACTTATTGCTTTGCATCAAATGTATCATAAAGTACATATATACACATATTTGATAAAAAAAAATAAAATAGTTAATTTGTTAGTACTTTTAGTTTTACTTCGATTATTTCGATAAAAAAGTTAAGCGTTGTGATTAACTAAAACCTGAGATCTTAAAAATACTAAGGCATTAAATGTTTTGCCCTCTAATCTAGAGCGAAATTTATTGCAAATAAACCCTGCTGAGAGAAAACATCTTTCAGATTCAACACTTGCTGGTTGAATGCTTAGTAAATAATTATAAGCCTTTTGCAAAAGACGCCCTCTATCCCCTCCCTCCTCCTTCAGATAAGGAATTGGGATTTTTTTCTTTTAAATTTATTTCATTTGAACTTTGAAGCATCTTTTGCAATCCCGAAAATCCCGGGATTAAAAGATTTGAATCCCGGGATTTTCGGGACTGGAAAAAGTCCGGGATCCCGGGATCCCGGGATTGCGATGCCTAGTGTATAAGTATTTCGTGGAATGCTGTGGAATCTCAAAGGGTACAGCCCATAGAACATCCTGATTTTCTCATTTTCATAAAAAAAATGAGGCAAAGGTTTGATATTTTTGAAATACAATGTTGTTACATATTAATTGCTTAAATATCGTAACTCCACATGTGAAAAATTATGGGATTTCATTAAAAAATATAGATTGTACGGGCATTTGAAGACAGCCTTGTTAACGATATTTTGCTAGAAGTAAAAATAATATAATAGAACGTTCAACTTTGAAAGGCCGTAAAGTCCAGGTCATGGGATGAAGAGACTTAAAAAGTTGATTTTCTATCTGGCTAGAGCATACACTGTGGTGCATAACTATAGCCTAATTTTATTTTATAGGTTCTTTTGATTCCAAAAGAGTATAAAAAAAATCGTGGTATGAGGAATAAGAGAGCTTGCGAGGACACATATTAGGAGAGAAGAATTCTCAAAATAAAATACGCCGTTATACCGTAAGAGGGAAAAGTGTGATTTTTTATTGGTGCATAACTATAACCTAGTGTAGTTTGTCCATTTAACTATAGTGGATTTATAAACATTGACAAGTTTAATAATGCGTGGATCCACCCTTATTGTGAATCATTTCAAAAACACGGTTTGGCATGCTTTCTTCCAAGCGTGTTCGCGTCTCAAGACTCACAGATTCCCATGATGTAACAATAGCGCTTTTTAGTTCATCGACATTTGTGTACTGCTTATTTTCTTCGTAAATCCGTCGTACAATAATTCCCCAAACATTCTCGATCGGATTTAGATCTGGGGAGCATGCTGGCCACTTCAAAAAAGTGATGTTGTTAGACTGAAACCATTCTCTTGTCTCCCGACTGGTGTGTATGGCCGCATTGTCTTGTTGGAATGTCCAATCAACCTCTCGATTTTTTTCCAAAAATGGAAGAAGGTTCATTCGCAACACTTTGGTGTATTCTGCAGAGTTCATTCGTGTGCTGGGGAACGCCAACTCCAACATGCCATCTACACAAAAGGCACCCCAAACCATTAACGATCCGCCACCAAAATTTCGTTTGGAAAAATAACGGGGTTCCTTCCGAATATCCCTCCAGTAAGAGTTGAAACCATCAGGCCCGTCAAAATTAAACTTTTTCTCATCAGAGAAAATTACCTATACCGGAAAAAAGGATTAATTTTTACTTATTAATGACCTTATTAAGATAAACTACCTTTTCCCAATTCGTTCTCATGTTCTCTCGTCCAAACTCGAGGCGTGCATTTATGTGACGGGGCAGCAATTTGGGAGCAGATTTAAGTTTTTCCCGGATGAGGGTGGGAGACCTCTTAATTGCGCGGTTAATGGTCCAACGCGAAACATTTAGGTCACATTCCCTAGCAATTTTTGATGCAGACTTCAAAGAATTGCTGGCTAGATTTTGAATGCGACGAGTATCGCGTTCAGATAACTTCGGTTTCGGACCACCCCGACGGTTGTTTCCATAATTTTCGGGATCTGCTAAATAATTACGCACAACTCGGTCAGACCGGCTTAATTTTCGCGCGATTTCACTAAAATTTAATCCTGCTTCCTTAAATGCACTTATTTTCCCTTTTTCGATATCGTTCAATTGAGCACCGCGTGGCATTTTAAAATCTCGTAAGGACAGTTATGATTGACATTAAAAACAAATGTGACATCAAACGAAAATTTCGAATAAACTGGAGTACAAAGGAACTAGGTTATAGTTATGCACCAATAAAAAATCACACTTTTCCCTCTTACGGTATAACGGCGTATTTTATTTTGAGAATTCTTCTCTCCTAATATGTGTCCTCGCAAGCTCTCTTATTGCTCATACCACGATTTTTTTTATACTCTTTTGGAATCAAAAGAACCTATAAAATAAAACTAGGCTATAGTTATGCACCACAGTGTAGTAAGCTATATTAGGACAAGTAAAAAAAAATTCAGATTGGCAACTTTTGAATTTGCGCCAATGCGAGCGTTTTTGCCTGTTTTTTCCCAATGTGCGTCGCCTATAACTATTATTATGTAATTAATATTTTTGAGTTTCATAATAATTCGATAACTATTATCAGGTGTACAACTTTACTTCCGCCGTTTTTTTCCAAAATTAAAAGCTTTATTGCGAAAAAGTGCTTACAGATGTATTACACAGCGCAACAAAAAAACACTTTTTTTCTGTTGCATGGAGTTTTTCTACTGTTTCTTACTAATTTGGGTGCGCTGATTCCGAATCTACCCTCCGATTTTTTCTAGCAGCTCTAGTTTGTGAGATATAGGTACCCTGTCATTTTTTCAGTTTTTCCTCTACTTTTTCCATATTTTCGATCCTAGTTTCTAAACCAAAAAACCGATTGACATGATTTTCACCTTATCGCATTAACAACACCGCACGGCTTCTTTTCCGATGCAACTTATTTTTATGTTTTAAAATGCCGCGGTAATTGGACCTCAAAGTTGGAAAAAATTGAATTTTAAGGCGTTTTCTTTGATGGTCAAAATCATACACATTTTTTGTAAAATCATTAACGAGTTAGGTGTATAACGAAAGTCGACACATCAAGCAATACAACACAGCTAAATTATTTGGCGGAATACACATTCGCATCGAAATAACAGGAAAAATGCACCATCGCGATTTTCATCACTTTTCATACTTTTTCCTTAAAAAATTAGGGGCCTGAAAATATGCAAAGTTTTTAATGTTTTTTTGTTTCGAGAAATTCAAAATATTTTTGTTTTTGCTTGTATTCCAAACTATAAATGGAACATATAAAAGAGCATATTTTGAGGCTCCTAATTTTTTAAGGAAAAAGTAAGAAAAGAGATGAAAATCGCTATGGTACAGTTTTGTTATTATTTCGATGCGAATGTGTATTCCGCCAAATAATTTGGCTGTGTTGTATAGCTTGATGTTTCTTCTTAAGATATTCATATACTTCGAAACCTGATTTATGAAACATCTGTGCATTTTTCGCCATCAGAAAAAACGCCTTGAAATTCAATATTTTCTTACTTTGAAACTTTATTACAACGCCAATTTAGAACGCATAAAATTGATTAATGTCAGAAAAGATGGCGTGAAATGTTGTATGTGCAACGATATAATTGTCATGTCTATAGGATTTTTGGTTCAGAAAATACAGTCGAAAACGAGAAAAAAGCCGAGGAAAATTCGAAAAAGTGACACGCCCATTTTTTGCAAAAACTAGAGCTGTTACAGAAAAACGGAGTATGGTTTTGAAAACAGCGTGGAAAAACGATTCAGATTCATGTAAAAAACTCCATGCAACAGACATGCTGTTGTGCAGTGTTATTCAAAGTATTGTCCGTCGCTAGCGACAACTTTCTCCCATCTTTCCGGCAATTTTCGGATCCCGGCTCGAAAAAAGGAGTCGTCTTTTGACGCTATCCATGAAGCAATCCATTTTTCCAATTCTTCGAAGGATTGAAAATGTTGATCTGCCAGGCCGTGTGCCATCGAACGGAATAGGTGGAAGTCAGAAGGGGCGACATCTGGGGAATACGGCGGGTGGGGCAAGACTTCCCATTTCAGCGTTTCCAGGTACTTTTTGACCACATTTGCGACGTGAAGCCGCAAAAGTGGCCACCACCATGTTTGTCTTCGACATCGAAATCACCATTTTTAAAACGTTGAAACCACTCCCGACACGTTCTTTCACTCAGAGCAGCATCACCGTAAGTTTCTGAGAGCATTCGATGCGCTTCAGCTGCATTTTTTTCGAATTGTAACAGAAAAGTAAAACTTCCCGCAAATGGCGAGAATTGGGCACATAAACGGACATTTTCGAGCGTGAATAATACGAAAACAAGAACAACTGTCACTGAAACGGCGGTGACAATTCGTTAGGCACTGTCCACACTCACTTTAAAGGCATTACCATCTATGTATTTCAACCAGCCTCAGCCGGTACAGCCACCTATCGGAAAACGGCGGAAGCAAAGTTGTACACCTGATATTTTGGGATTTTTGTTTTTTACATTGCTTCATAACTTTTACTTATGACTTTTTTTTATTTACGTTGCCGATAACTATTATTTTGAGACATTTTTTTTCACGTTGCTTCATAACTTTTATTTATGATTTGTTTTTCATTGACGTTGCCGATAACTATTATTTTGAAAACAAAATTTTTTTCGTTGAATTACTACATTTTGGATATGAATTAATTTTTAAATGTTTTAAATCGACCAACGCAAATTAACTGCAGAAACCTAATTTCCACCAACAAATAAACAATTAAAAATCAATTCATACTCAAAATGTGGTAAGGCAACGTAAATAAAAAAAATGTCTTTCATAAAAGTTATGAGGCAACGTAAAAAATAGTTTCTTTCAAATAATAGTTATCGGCAACGTAAATGAAAAAAAAAATCACAAATAAAAGTTATGAAGCAACGTAAAAAAAAATGTTCTCAAAATAATAGTTATCGGTAACGTAAATAAAAAAGTCATAACTAAAATAACATAACTTTATGAGGCAACGTAAATAAAAAGCATCCCAAAATAAAGGGAATGAGGAGGCTGACAGCCTTGCTAGAACTGGGGCAGCTACGATCCCCCTTGCACCAGAACCTTTCATCGGGCTGGGCAAAAGCACTCTAGCAGAGTCACTAAGACTTGAGGAAAAAACCAGGAACTCAGAACACTGGTCAAATGCCACAGGTCTTAGGCAATCGAAAATCTTCATCAGAGGTTATAACTCCAGATGGAGTGAAGAATGCCTCAGACTGGGGAAAACCCAGCTTAGACTGGTCACCGGGCTGTTAACCGGGCACTGCAGGATGAGGAAACACATGCACACAATTGGGTTAGAACAGGTAAGCGTCTGCAGACTCTGCGAAACGGCGGAGGAGACTCCTGAGCACGTCATACTGCACTGTGATGAGGTATGCCGCAGTAGGAGACAGCACCTGGGCCAGTACTGGCTTGCAGAAGAGAACGTCAAACACCTTCTCCCACGTGAGTTACTAAGCTTCATTAGGTCGGTGGGATTAGGGGACGTTCTCTAAAGTTGTAGGGGGCACCATAGATCAACTTTGGTCTCAGTGCACATTTCCCCTTTCAAATCTATCTATCTATCTATCCCAAAATAATAATTATCGAAAATGAAATAAATATTTATTTCTCATAACAGGTATTATGCAACGTAAAAATTAATTGTCGCAAATAATAATTATAATCAACAAATAAAATTGATGTTGCATTGTAATAGTTACATTGCAATTAATATCTTAAAAAACTTATAATATTTAAGCCCCTGGTTACGGGAAAACTATGAGAAAGGATGAACCAATGGGCCTGATTGACTTTAAAACTGGTGAAAACACTTCAAATGACAAATAATTCCACAATGTTTTTCATTTTTTTTTTTGATAATCAAAATATGACGTGGTCAACGATGGGTTAAAATTGTATATAAACAATTTTTTAATGCGGTTTTTGATTTAAATCTTAATAGAACCACTTCACACAAGAAATAATTAATAATAATAATAAAATAATGTTTTTAATTTTTTCGAATTCTCACGTGATCAACTATGTATTACAACATGAAAACAAATAATTTATTTAATTATTATTGACTTTAAACTTGTTGAAAGTATTCCAAATTCAAAAATAATTCAACACGTGGCTTTCAATTTTTCGAAAATCAAAATTTAAGAGAGTTGACAATGGGTTACAACGGGTTCGTACACGGGAAGTCTATACAAAAAATTTAAATTAATGAAAATTGACTTTAAAATTGGTGAAAATATTCCAAATACAAAATAATTCAATGCGTATTTCTTTTACTTTTTAAAATCAAAATCTGACGGCGTCAACAATGGGTTAAAATTTGTTTTCAAATAAATGTTTTGATGGGGTTTTTGACTTCAACTCAGTAGAATCACTTCAAACAAGAAATAATTCGAATTTTTCGATAATCGGTTCGATAACAGGTCAACAATGGGTTAAGAGATTGTATGGAGAAACTGTGAAAAAACGTGAATTTATTAATTAATATTAACTTCAAACTTGGTAAAAGTACTCCAAATCTAAAAAAAATAAATCAAAACGTGTTTTTATGACCATGACCATGACCATGACCTTATTGACTTTAAAATTGGTCAAAAACACCTACAATGGGCAATAGTTAGAAATGTTTTTTTTATTTATTATTTTAAGTTTTTTAGTAAAAATCTGACGATGTCAACGATGGGTTAAAAATTGTATGGAGAAACATGATTTCATGGGTTTTGGTTTGAGGAAAGAAAGAAAGAAAAACTGCTTCAGGTATTTTTGTTTTTTAATTATTTTTTGGTTTTGTTGAAAATCGAGATTTGACGATTTTATATGAGAAAAACACGATTTAAGGGGAGAGATCAGTTAAACTGGTCTTTTTTCTTTTTTTTTTTGGTACAAATAATGTTCGAATCTTTCCAAACTTTTTATTTAAGAGTATATTAGTTCAATTTACAAAAAAAATTTTTTTTTCTCCGATGCGCCACAAAATGGCTGAGTTACAAAGGGTTGAAGTTACCCCTCATTTTTATTGGCAACCAACGTAGAGTCCGCAATTTTTATCTGAAATTAAAAAATCAAAGTACGTTCTGTGAAAAAACAGGCTCGTTTTTTGGACATAGTGAGGACACATGATGCCAGAGAGGTTTTTTCGCGAGCTTGACAATTCGCTTTAGAACAGATTACGTAAAAACAGTACATAAAGGTGTGTGCCAAATTTCACGACATAAACTTTCCGAGATACGAGGGTTGCCATTTCAAAAAGTGCAACTTTTCAGGAGACGCGGTTGAAGTTTGGAAACAGGAGCCGAGCGGTAGGCGGAGCGCTTGCTTTGTTCTCGCATTATGAGAGAACGCGTTCGAATTTTTAAAAATCCTCTTAGGACGATGTTTTCAAGGCATTGAACTAACCGATTCCGAAAAAAAAAATTTTCAACTTTCGAAAACATTTAACTGATCTCTCCCCTTAAAGGATTTTTTACTTCAAGCTTAGTAGAACCACTTCAAATAAGAAATAATTAGACAAATATTTGTAAGTTTTTTGAAAGTAAATAAATAAAAATAAATAAAAAATAAATAAATAACTAAAGTAAGTACAAATAACTAAAAAAAAGCAGTAAATAAATAAAAATAAATAAATAATATCGCAGGTGGTCAAAAAGTTTGCTTGGGAAAATTTACTTCAAATATGGTGGAAGCAATTCAAGTAAGAAAAAATTAAACAAGTATTTTTCATACAAATTTTACGAGATCAAAAAAGGGTTAAGAGAATTATGATCTATTGGGTCCATGACTTCAAACTTGCGGTAAGTACTTAAAATCCGAAAAAAATTCAAAGCATGTTTTTCAGTGTTTGAAAATCGATATTAGACGAGGTAAAAAGCTTGTCAGAAATTTATGTGGAAAAACACAAAATTAGATAAAATCATAAAGTAAAGATTAGAGATTAATGAAAGGAGCCGAAAAAAACTGCTTTTCAATCCACTCACTGCTAAAGAAAAGATGGATTGATCCTTTGTCAGAGTAGGTGTTTAGTTTAGGAGATATTAAGTTTCAATTGGATAGGACAATCAATCCATCTATCTATCATTGTACATAGGTTTTCCAGAAGACCTTCGGGATATCTCTTACCAAGATTTTTTTAATACGCATATGCAAAGCTTATGGTGGGTTATGTTGTTCCCAGTGTACACAGAAAGCGCAGGGCATTTCCTGTTTTTCAGTGACCAAGGGGACGTTAAAGACTTAAAGGGCCATAAGGCCCAAAGACGAACCATTGAAAGGAATTTGTCAAGCCTGATATCAAGCACCGAGTTTAGTTCTCGTATCATATCAATCTGGCCAATCTCTATTTAAATCTATTTGAGTGTTTCCATATCTTACTCAATGCTTTCAAAGCTGTAAAGTCAGCTACTTAAGGACAATAATTTTATTTCCATAATAAAAAATTATGAGTACACGAATCACCCCACAACGAGCGCATAACTTAACGTACTCATACAATCCGATTAATTTGCCAAGTAAGTTAAAAATCCACTTGGCGCTAGCCATTTCATTGTACTCACGCACTATGCACGCACGTACTGTCATAATGAACCCAAATGAGTAAAGCGTGAGGAATAGCGCCACCGCGCCAGATGCTGTCAAACGATTTAGATTTGAATCTTTTGACAAATATTTTTTGTGACTTGTGCCGATAACAGAAAGAACAACAAAAACTTGTTAGTAAAAGAAGGAACATAATGCGCGTTGAAAAAGGGGGAAGTTGGCGCTAGTTGGAAGTAAGAAGAGGGAAGTTCGCGCCAGAGTTGCATTTATAAAAAAATTACAAAAGTGGAATGAAAATATGTCACGTACTGAAATATGTCTATGCAGTGATTTATGCTGAAACGTGAGTGTAAGTACGTGTGTGTGTAGGTGTGTGTGTGTGTGTGTAAAAAAATCATTGGTTTTATTGTTGACAGTTTTTGGGGTGTAAATTTTTCATTGTCTTGGATTACACCGCACAAGCACAACGTGCCACTTTGGCGCACACTTTGTGTGTGGCATGAAGGCATTTCGAGCATTGACGGAAGTAATTTTCCATGAATGGTCGAGAAGGGAATTTTTTGTATGAGATCTTAAATAACAGAGGGAGGAAGTGTGGTTTAATCAAACCATGTAAGGAATAACCGGCAGCCACACCTTCGAAGGCTTAAACGTGATTATAGAACAGATTAGGTTTAAGTGGCATTTTGGATGCTAAATCCAGCAATGTCCAGACTTGTAATTTTGCTAAAGTATTTGGTTTTATATTTTTGAAATCTATAAAATTTCTGAAAAAATTGAAAATAATAATAACTGGTATAACTTTTGTAAAAAAGTTCAGATCTAATTTTTTTCATGACTAAATTGTATCATTACTTTTTAAACTTTTGTAAGAAAGCAGGACAAATATCTTAACATAACTAAAGGCGCCATGCCTTTAAAGATTTTAGAGTACTGATCTCTTACCCTTTGTTTTTCTTATACCCACCCGAGAGGGTAGCGGCTGAAAAAAGGCCTAAATTTAAAGATTTATTTTGTGACTATGGAAAAATTTAGAAGATTCCTTCGCAGAGGACTTATATAACACATACTGAGTTACGAAAACAAATTTTGTTATTGCAATTTTTATTCAAAGTCGAGCGAGTCACTTGGGTGGGTATTGGTAAGCAATCTACAAAAACTTTTGGTAAGGCAAAGGTTAAGGAATTGCTAAAGCACAGCCTTTGGAAAAAGTTTCACTTATTTGGTGTTGTGTGTGTTGAGAATTGATATTAAGTTCCTAACTTTTATGATCCAACATATTAAACATTAGGGGTATTCACACTGAGCTTGTCAGTTGTTTGTTGTGAGACAATCGAAATAATTTAATAGGAAAAAGCTGATTTTTTCGAGGATTTTTCAACAACCCTTCTTAAACATTTTGTTTTGATTTTCAGTTTCGTGTTCAGCGGCACAAACTTAGTCAATAAAACACTTTTGCTTTTAGTTGAATTTTTCGTGTCGAGTAATGTTAGTTGCGACTTCGACTTTCTGCATATTTATCACTTTTCAATATTAAGAATGTTAGCCTACCTTCTGAACCAGGTGTTGTTGGTGCAGATACAGTGCTGCCAACTGGCGATGCATTCGCTCTGCCAAGTGAACCACCACGTCGCGTGCTGCCACGTGGACGGCCACGTTTGGTGCCGCGCGGATGATGACGACGACGTATGCGTCCAATGCTGCCATAATCACCGAACAAAGCTGAAAAGAGGCACACAAATTAGGAAGAACATTAAAGAGTGGAATATAAAAACGCAGATGGTTAGATTTTTGTTTAATAAAAGTAATTAAAAGGCTTGCAATAAAGATAGGTAAAAAAAGGTGATTTTTCTTCAGTTTGGCGCATTTTCAAGGCTATTCGAAAGACACACAAGCTGTCAGCAGGAATTGATTAATATTTCTAATACGGAAATAATTCAATGATAGGATTTTACTAATAGTAAACATTGAAGTATTGAAGGGTCAAAGGGAAGCCACATGGTCTGCTTATGAAATGAGCAAATAATTAGGAGGGAGCTGGCAATGTCCAGAAGGGGCGGAAAAGTGTACCAATTTCTACTTTGTCTTCTTAAAAAAAAACTTAAACTCTTAAAAAACAACAGAAATTTATCTTAATTTTCTTTTCAAACTAAAGCGGCATAAAAAACGCATACAATTTACAACACTTTGAATTCGTTGCGCCGTATGTTCAATAAGGATGCGTCGAACATTTGTCGGCATTAAAACTGATCCCCAATTAAAACCATAAAATTGACTGGAAAGCAACAAAATTTCATTCGTGTGGTCAAAGTGTGTCGCGGCCATATTTGGCGCACACTGTGCTACCACTTTTCGAAGAGTTGCTTTACTTTTTAGCAGCTGTGGGTCAAACTCAAACCCAACAACAATATAAGTTTTCTTTAGTGCCAATAGTCGTTCATCACATGTTGAACGCTCGCGTTCATGTCACTGACAACAACAGTTTTCAGTGCCAGTTTTTTGTTGTTGTTTGTACTATTGTTGCTGCTTCTTTCTTCCATTCTTGTTGCCTTATTGCTTAATCGAATGCTTGGTTGATTAATAATAAATCTAATGTTTGTGTGCAATTGCACATAACAGTAAATTGCATGAATAAAACGACGCTGCCGACAGCCAACCATCCATCCATCCATCTGGCGCTTCGAGCTTCATACAAGTGCAACATCATCAGTACTGATGCTAGACCAGTGCAGCTGGCCACATTGTTGACGCTGTTGTCTACGCTGGCGCTTCGTCGCATGTGACATTGCAACCTGCCGGTCCCACTAATTGCTGCAATTCAACCAACCCAACTCTCTCATTCTCTCTCACAATCTCTCTTATCAATGCCGCCAGAAGTTGTGACGAAAATAAGTCGGCCGTTTGTTTGAATTGTTGAAAAAATAACATTTTCTTCTTGTTAAGCGGCGCTTTCCCTGCAAGGACAGTGACCATCATTTGATCAATCATATGACAATCACATGTGATGAAATTTCGATCACAATCTCCATCATTTTTCCACTAGCAGTGTGAAAAATGTGATGGGTATTTTTGTGTCCATGTGATTCTGCATCACCTTCGTACACATGCGATTTAAAACGTGGTCCAACATATAGTTGTCTCGCTCACTCTAATCAGCAATGATCAAATCCCAATCACGTGTGATTAATCACTGCTGATAAAATTTCTCTCATCAGTGATATCAAAAGGCATCACACTTGACGCATAAACCTATCACAGCTGATTGAAAATAAAAAAGCCTTGGCATTTTATTATTTCATATGCCTATTTTTATAAAAAAGGTTTTTATTATTCAAAAATCATTAATTTACACATTTATAGTGCGAACCAAAGTAATTAAATTATTAAAAATTTGGCAAATGTAATGAAATGAAATTGACCCTCAGTCCACGACATTTTTGAGGTTAGGAGCGCTAGCGCTGAACACAATCTGCAAAGATTAAATGAAAAGAATGCTAGCAAACAATTATTTTGATACGCTTCTCATCTATTTTAAATAAAATTTAATTAACATATTTTTTACAAAATTAATAAACAATTGTACTTATCTTTTTTTAACTTTTCCACCGCTGACCTGCTTTTGACACACTTTTATTACACTTTTCACAATTTGACAATTGCGTCATGGGCGCAAGCGTCATAACGGCACGTGCCTTATGTACATATAGTGCCATCTCGTTTTCTCATACAGGGAAATTTGGCGTACTGAAACTTCTTTTTCCCGCTTGCATGGAACATACTTAAAAATTTCCTTTGTAAATGTTTATGTGTTAGTTTCAGCGAGAATTTTTGTAAATGTGTTGGAGTTTCGATCACACGTGTCTGGCAGGGGTTGTCGCTCTATGTGTGTGTGTGTGTGTGTGTGATTGGTGCTTTGTTTGAGCTGCAACATACCCTGCAAGGACAGTGACCATCATTTGATCAATCATATGACAATCACATGTGATGAAATTTCGATCACAATCTCCATCATTTTTCCACTAGCAGTGTGAAAAATGTGATGGGTATTTTTGTGTCCATGTGATTCTGCATCACCTTCGTACACATGCGATTTAAAACGTGGTCCAACATATAGTTGTCTCGCTTACTCTAATCAGCAATGATCAAATCCCAATCACGTGTGATTAATCACTGCTGATAAAATTTCTCTCATCAGTGATATCAAAAGGCATCACACTTGACGCATAAACCTATCACAGCTGATTGAAAATAAAAAAGCCTTGGCATTTTATTATTTCATATGCCTATTTTTATAAAAAAGGTTTTTATTATTCAAAAATCATTAATTTACACATTTATAGTGCGAACCAAAGTAATTAAATTATTAAAAATTTGGCAAATGTAATGAAATGAAATTGACCCTCAGTCCACGACATTTTTGAGGTTAGGAGCGCTAGCGCTGAACACAATCTGCAAAGATTAAATGAAAAGAATGCTAGCATTAGGCAAACAATTCTTTTGATACGCTTCTCATCTATTTTAAATAAAATTTAATTAACATATTTTTTACAAAATTAATAAACAATTGTACTTATCTTTTTTTAACTTTTCCACCGCTGACCTGCTTTTGACATACTTTTATTACACTTTTCACAATTTGACAATTGCGTCATGGGCGCAAGCGTCATAACGGCACGTGCCGTATGTACATATAGTGCCATCTCGTTTTCTCATACAGGGAAATTTGGCGTACTGAAACTTCTTTTTCCCGCTTGCATGGAACATACTTAAAAATTTCCTTTGTAAATGTTTATGTGTTAGTTTCAGCGAGAATTTTTGTAAATGTGTTGGAGTTTCGATCACACGTGTCTGGCAGGGTAGCGACTGTAGTTTGTGGAATGTTCATTCATACATAGTAACACTTCGTTCAATAATGTGTGTGACTAACTAATTAAAACACATTTTTTTGCCAAAATTCGTTTTTATTCATCAACATAGTCCCCTTTTAGGGAGATACAATCATTCCAACGCTTTTCCAATCTTTCGATACCGCCTTTGTAGAACGATTTTTCTTTGCCTTCAAAATAGGCGTTAGTTTCGGCGATTACTTCATCATTTGAGCCAAATCTCTTACCACGGAGCATCTTTTTGAGGTCTGCGAAGAGCCAGTAGTCGCTGGGGGCCAGATCTGGAGGATACGGGGGATGAGGAAGCAATTCGAAGCCCAATTCATGCATTTTTGCCATCGTTTTCATCGACTTGTGACACGGTGCATTGTCTTGGTGAAACAACACTTTTTTCTTCTTCATATGGGGCCGCTTAATCGCTCTTTCTTCTTTCAAACGTTCCAACAACGCTATATAATAGTCGCTATTGATTGTTTTCCCTTTCTTAAGATAGTCGATGAATATTATTCCGTGCACATCCCAAAATACTGACGCCATAACCTTGCCAGCCGATGTTTGTACCTTTGGACGCTTTGGGCGGCTTTCACCGGTTGCATGCCACTCAGCAGACTGCCGATTTGACTCTGGAGTGAAATGGTGGATCCATGTTTCATCCATTGTGATGTACCGACGCAAAAACTCCGACTTGTTGCGCGTAAACATGTCCAAACAGCTCTTTGAATCATCGATTCGTTGTTGTTTTTGCTCCGATGTGAGCAAACGCGGCACCCATTTCGAAAACACCTTTTTCATAACCAAATGTTCGTGTATTATGGTGTGTACACTGCCTGCTGATATCTTTAGAATGTCAGCAATCTCCCCCACTGTCACTTTACGGTCGGACATAATGATTTTCAGTGTTTTTTCAACGTTTTCCGGAATAACAGCGTCATTTGGCCGTCCAGTAGATGGAATGTCATCGGTGTCTGTACGACCACGTTTGAATTCGGCATACCAATAACAAATGGTTCTTTTTGATGGAGCAGAGTCCGAATAATGTTTTTCAAGCCATTCCTGGCATTGAACAGTATTTTTTTTTCATTAAAAAACAATGATAAATCAGCACACGGAATTGCTTTGAATTCATTTTTTTTGAAAACTCAAAAGTAGTGTCACTTAAAGCACTGTAACTTGTAAACTAATGGTCGGATTGACATATAATTTTGACAGTAAGCCTAAAAAGGTTCACAATTTCGAAAAAAAATATTGATTTAGTATTAGTGCCGCCATCTATGTGTCAGTCACACACATTATTGAACGAAGTGTTACAGCATAGCGCTAAGAATGGCAATCTTGGCGCCAACCTTCACTTAGGCGCCAGGACTTTATTGGCTAAGAAAATGTGAAACTGTGTGCGCTATGTTTAGAAACTTCTCCAGAATGCGTAAAACATTAACAAGTAGCTGATACAAGGAAAAAATTCCTGTCACACACTGTGTGACAGTTTGTCACAAACGTTTTTTTTCAAAAAAATAGTTCATTTTGTGTTTAATACTCATAACAGATGACTAAAAATAGCATTTACGAAGCGCAAGGGTCACTTTTCCAGCAGTGTTAGGTTTGATTAGGTAAATTGAGAAAGATGCTTGCGACGATGGCAACAAAACGTTGATTGTTTATAGCAGCTGTGTCTTCTTTTCCTCTAAAAACAAATTCGAAGTTTTGACTGCGATTTCTTGCTATAATGCCTGAAGCCGGGTCTTCCTTTCCTCTCCTCATCTCTTTAATCCGTCCAAACAGAGCTTTGAAAATGTTCATTCGAATACGTTTTTGGTCTAACGTGAATAAACACTGCAACCAATGCGCGGAAATCTTTCCCATGCCGAAATCCTGATTAAATTCATGTGTGACAAAAACGTTCTTCGGATAAATTCAGAGCCACTGCCATCTCTCTCGCTTTAATTGTGCTTAGAAGGTGTATATGGAATCCTCCCAAAATGAAATCCTGTGTGCCTTATTGCTGCTCTATATAGTACAAGATTTTTTTGTTTGATTTCCACAAAAAACACTCACATCGAACGATTCAAAACATTGTGTAGCACCAACTCGAATAATAACTGAATACTGAAATTTCGGCAAATTCCTTTCCAAAAAGGCGCAAACAGATTGTGTAACTTATATTGGCATTTTTATATTGGGGTCGAAAACTTTTCAGACAACTCTTGTAAATTAAACTAAATAAACCCACCTTGGAGCAGGCACTCTCACACAGCTACTTTGTATTGTATAAACTTGATAACATAGCAATAAAAGAAGATGAAAGAAACAATCTAATATCTACATTTTTTACAGTGTTACAAGTTGGATGGATGGATGGATGTGAGGGTGGGCAGGAAGGCTACAAGACTTCCATAGCACTCAGTCCATTTCAGACCATTGTACTATACCCATGGTGAATAGGGAAGCAAAATGAGAGTAATATCTCATATTTCGTTTCGTTTTCGTTTTTGAAATACGTATGCAACACAACATATTGTAACGATAAGACAGTCTGTCGCTGTGCAAAGCAACCCTGTCGCTACGAGCCGTGCTATAATTCAATCTGGCAACGACGGCCGCGATAATAAGCGAAACTTTTAGGCCAACCTGGCATTGATGGCAACTTTTAGTCCAACCTGGCAATGATGGAAACTTTTACTCCAACCTGGCAATGATGGTTCCGATCATCATGGAAACCTTTAGTCCACTCCGGAATGTGCGAGAACGATCTGCGCGATGGCCGGACATGTATAAAAGGCAGCCGGGTGCGGCGCAGCGAGTCAGTCTGATTTTGACAAGTGAAGGCGCCACACGGAGTAATTAAGCAAATAACACTGAGCAACAGCCAAAATTTTTCCGAGTTCTAGTAAACCATTTCTAAAGGATTTTTGGACGCTGAGCACAACTGCGTACTTAGTTTTTTGATTGTTTGAGCGGTTTGTAAGTTATTGGTGGTTTTTGCTAGGAGGTGTTTTCCACGTTTTTTCATCTTTGAATTTTTATTGCATTTATAATATGTTGAAAAACACGATAATTTTTTTATGACACAATAACGAATCCTCAAGCTAAAATTTTTATCATAGTCGATTTCGATTGGTCAAGGGTTAACATGGCTATGGCCCTTCAAAGTTCAATTTTCGCGAATTTTTCATAAAAATTCATTTTAAATCGGTGTTGCAATTTTCAAAAAGGAGTTAGTGTGCAATGTATAGTGTAAGGTTGTAACTTAAACTTATAGAACAGATTTTTTGCATTGTATGTGCCATTCTCGGCCTATGCTCATTAGAGTGTAAATGCGACTTCATCTTCTGAACAGGTGTTTGTATTGAAATCTCCTAATGCTTTTCGCGTCATTGACGAAAGTAGCTAAAATATTTTCGCAAGCGCCAATATTTGTCTTTTTAAGGGCATTAACAAAATTTGAATTGGTTCATTACTGTAGGAGCTATTCTAAAAAGAGTTGCATCACACAAGTAAAAATCTCAGACACACACACTTAGCAAACTACTTGCTGTTTTTCCATATTTCATTGCGGCATATTTTTAGGGCGCAAAAAAATCAAAATCAAAGCTGAAAATTTTATGAATTAAGGGCATTTGATGAATGTGAGCATTTTATACCGCTGCCTAAAATTGTGCTCCGATATTATAGCTCAAAAGTAAATCCTTGCTTTTGTTGCTGAATTTATCAATGGAGAACTTACATATTTGTACACATACTCTATTACAAACATCGTATTTCAAAAATTTATTTTTTAATTGAAAGCCCCAACATTCTTCTTTCAGTATATGACAATATATATTTTTTGTAAGAAAAATTCTTTTGTGTATTCGCAATCTTGCAAAGTTGTACTGGGCTGCATATAAAGACTCAGATACATAAAACAGGGCCGTGTATTAATGCGACGCACTGCACTAATCACTAGCGCTAATAAGCCCAGCGCTAATCAGCCCAGCGCTAATCAAGCTTGACTTGTGCAGCATTGAACAAGCGAGCGCTAGCTAGTGCTCGCACGCACACTCGGCAACCAACATGGTTGTTGTTGTTGTCATGCTGAGCCACCCACGCTGGCGAACGTGAGCGCAGAACTTTCGCGCTGCACTTGCGCATTCTCTTTTGCTGTGCGTTCGTACTGCGCTAGCGCGGCGCTCTTAAATCGAATCTGCGTATCCAGCAGATAGTGGGGTGTGGCGGTGGTAGTGCACTTCGGCCGCGCTGCACTTTATGACCTTGCGCGAGGTGTTGGTAGGATGCATTTCGGCTGCTGGCACTTGCTATTCCAAGCATGGTGTTGTTGTGTCGTGCAGCTGGTGAAGTCTTTGCCGTGCTGGCTGCTGCATTCCACCAACCACGTAAAGGTCACCCCATGCACCAAATTTGTCGCATTTCTGCAAAGAAGTGGGGTGATCTGCTGGAATTTGGAAGATCAGGCGATTATGCGCTGTTGCGGCAAAATTTGCCTTTATAAGCGGGCGCCGCAGTAAGATCGAGGAAGTCGTTGATAAGTCGATGATGAGTCGATAAGTAGTGGCAGAGCATTACGTCGAGGAAGAGCCGTGACCAGTGATATTGGCGTTTCGTCGGCGCTCAGAAATTGGCCTGTGAAAGTTCGTTCGGCCACTAGTGACAGAAGACTTTGGTACAGACAAAACCAAAATGAAAGTGGTAAAGTGCGCGGACATAGTGGCCAAAATAATGGCATAATCTAAAAACGAACAAATATTCAGTGCCAAGTTTGTGTTGCCAAAATTTCGCAAGGCAAAAATTTAATTACCAACTGTGGTCCTAATAACTAACTTTTAAATGCTGAGCAATAATTAATTTGGAAGTAGGCCACCAAAAGTTCACATCGCAAAAACCGCCAAGGATTTTGAATCCGGCCATAATGGAAAACGCCAGTGTTAAAACTAATAGAAATTGAGCTAAAAACTTAAGAAAACTACGACAATTTTAAATAAAAACGATAAACTCTGAATATGCACTGACAAAATTTTAAGACTAATATTGTTGCTGTCCGTAAATTCTGCCGAGAATGCCGAGAAGGTCATCGTTGGAGTCCGAAGGAGTTGCGCAAATCATGCCAGGAGGTTCGAGGAGCGTTTTAAGTTTCTAAAAATTGTTTTCTTTTCTAATAAAAAAAAAAAAAACTAATAAAAATGTTTGAATCAATATGTGCGTCATATTTCTAAATTTTTCTAAAATTAAATTTGCTAATAACTAACTCCAAAATGGGAAGACATTTTTTTTCTAACTAAAATCCTTATACAAAATTTATATTATTCATGATAACATGTGTTTTTTTTTCTAATTAAAATTTTGAAAAAAAAAAATGTGGTGTATTTATTTAAAAGAAAAAAATGTATATGAAAAATTGTGCTAAAACAAAGCAAAAATATACATATATTTTTTTATTAATATTTTATTCTTAAGATTTAATTTTTGTTAAAAATTAAAACTATAAAAAGTTAACTACCATTTTTTTTTTAGAAAAAAAAGGGAAACAAAAATGAAAATGTCAAAAAGGTTATTTCTCCTCACTATTCTATTTTCAAAAGCGTTTTTTTATGTCATTAGAAATTATAACTGAAACATGAAAAATTATCCTATGATGAAATCCTATGAAAAATTAAATTTACGAAACATTTAGCAAAAGAAAAGCGAAGAAGAAAAAAAAAAAAACAAAACAACTGGGTTATATCGAAAAAGACAGAAAAACGCACTTACACCTATGACAAATTTTCGTTCCACAAAACCCTATTTAGCACATCATGTTCCTGAAGACGCGCATCATGTCGCTGGGCCCAACGCATCGATGGAGCGAGAAAAACCGTGAGTGAATCAATAAAACTTTAATATATTAGTATTTATATATATATCTGGGTTTTCGTGCGTTTAAAAAAAAAAAAAAAAAAAAAAAACGGATAATGTTTAAGAAAAAATTAAAAATAAAATTTGCGAAAAAAAAATTCTGAAAATTAGTTAAAAATAAGAAAAGGAAATTTTGAGAAATAAAACGAATTTTTGTATTTTAAGGGTATGATTGGAAAACTAATTAACTTTGGAAGAAAAAGGGAGACAGAAAAGTTATTTTTTTTCTTAATTTTGAAAGTATGGTTTTTGGGTTTTTTTTATTGATGAAACGTTGGCTAATTTTTTTTTAGAATTATTTGGCTAAGACTAAGAAAACGTTTTGTTGCTACTGTTTTTTTATTTAATAAATAAAATTACAATTACAATTTAATTATAATTTGAACATGCCAAATAGTTTGGAAATTAGATTAAGAATTTCGATTTTGTATTACATTAAGATTATGGAATAAAATTTGTTAGTATGATTGCCTAAGCTTAAATAATGTTTGGTCTGTCACTGAAGGGGGGTAAGGAGGGTTGATTTTTCCTTTTGGGTTTCCAAATTTCACCTTAGGAAACAAAAGGTAGGGCGGGTTAAGAGCATCCCATTCAATGAGGCGATGCTGAGGAATCGGAACAACAGCAGCAATGGTACTTGCTACCATGTCCGTCCGCTATGTCAGGAGTTAAAGCGTGTGCATAAAAATAATTGTATGTTAGTGTATGTGTGTATGTATCTTTTGTTATGATTTTCCGGTTGTAGGCTGCTAGGTCGTCGTTGCGGTGTTTGCTGATGTAGATCCAAATGGCTGTAGGTGAGGCGGTATGGCTACTGAGCGGACTTGTTGGAGTGGAACCCACGCCAGCTGAAGCTACGGGATAACCAAAGCCAGATGCACGCGTCCAACAAAACCGCTGGCCCCGTAGTCATACTCGTGCTCACCGTTCGAATGTAGGGTGCCGGCATACATGCAACATGAGGACGACTAGCGGTGACCTGCCCCAAGGACTGAGGAGGTGCAGCGGCAGCAGAAGCAAAAGGCCAGAAACCCAACAGCTATACACACCGATCTAAATTCGTGGCGCTCAACGGGAGGCATGCCACATGTAGGTACATACAAACACCTACTAGGAAATGGCGCCCAACGTGAGTCCGCTACGAACGTGGGCCATGCCGTATGATCGACCGCACGCATACACATAACAAAGTAACTGAAAATTTGACTTTACAAATGAATAATTCTTGCAAATTTGAACCGATTTTAATGTTTTTAGTTTTAAACACATAGTTAGAGCATTGTTAATTTATGTTCAAAAAAATGTAATTTTAGACTTCAGGTTTGTAGGAGCTGCATGCGTATAATGGTTAAAAAACATGGAAAACGCCCTCCGAGGATAACTATCAATATTTCCTAAGCCGCTCAAACAATCAAAAAACTAAATACGCAGTTGTGATCAGCGTCCAAAAATCCTTTAGAAAAGTAAGGTTTGATTTCAGAAAAAAAAAATTAGGTCGATTTTGTTGCTCTGTGTAATTAAGTGTAAAGACAGTAAAGTGAAATTGGTGGAATAAAGTGTTTGCTGGTTTTCATTGACTGCGTTTTGTTTATTTAAAATTACGCAATCCTACTAGCCCACTAGAACTAGCATTCGTAACATTTGGTGTCAGAAGTGGGATTGTGGAACATTGAAAGTAAACAAAAAAATAAATAAATAAAATTATAAAAGCACGAACATGGTTACACTCGAGCTGCTGAAGGTAGACCAGCTGAAGAAGGAGCTGGCTGCCTGGAATTTGCCGACTGCTGGCGGAAAGTTGGAGTTGCAGTTGCGCTTGCGAGAAGCATGTGAGGCACGAGGCGTCGATTGGACTGTGCACGAGTTCGGAGCGCAAGAACTAGAAGCGTCGGCCAAGGTGGAGGAGTCGCCTGCTGCTGCTGCGTCGCTGCAAAGTACGGCTGCAGCGGCTGCGCCACTACAAGCATTGGACATGAGCCAGCTAATGGTTGCACTTAAAGGCATGTTCGAGACTTCCAACCGTGAAATGGCAGCGAAACTGGAAACTGTGAACCGAGAAATGGCGGAAAATTTTGCGCGCATAGAGCAGAAGGTGGAGGAAATTTCCGATAGCCTGAGCGTGAAAGTTGAGCATCTCGAGGCGCGAATGGACAATTTGTATAAACGAGTCGACGACCTGGATGATTCCCTGAACAAACGTGTTGACGATCTTGATGATTCCCTAAACAAACTAGTTGATAGTTTGGAAGACTCGATTAACAGGAAAATGGACGAGCGGCTTAGGGAGGTATCGCCGCGAGAATGGTTGCCGCCGGTTCCGGAAAGTGTTGCCACCCGAGCAGAAGTGCCTACTTATGATGGGACTACGCCGTTCGATACATTCAAGCTGCAATTCGACCTGGCTGCTCTGGAAAATCAGTGAACCGACGTAAGGAAAGGTCGTAGATTGGCGTTGGCTCTTAAAGGTGCTGCGGCTGAGGTAATAAAATCAGTTCCGGAATGTTTACGAAGTGAGTACGAGACCGTCATAAAGGCGCTGGCAGACAAATACAGCGACAAGCACAACAGAATGCTGTACTACTGTGAGCTGAAGAACCGCCGGCAAAGGGCCAACGAGGCGCTGCAGGCATATGCAGCAGACATTGAGCAGCTCGTACAGCTGTGCTACCCGTCCTTCGGCGCTGATGATCTCGAGAGGATGAAGATTGAGGCGTTTATTGAAGGTCTTCATGATCCGGAGACACGTCGCAGTGCGTTGATGATGGGCAAGCCGACATTTATGGAGACGGTGACCAGCGCGATGACATATGGGGCGTCATGGATTGGAAGCACTCGGTATGCACCTGCAAGGATATGCCAGTTCCAGCCAGACAACGACATTACGATCCAAGCCATAAGCTCTGAGCCACCGGATAGGCCACGGGTGGTCTCCTCTAAAGTTGTTTGCTGGGTATGTGGCAAGCAGGGCCACATATCACGAGACTGCCGCCAACGAAAGAGGCGTTCCCGTTTTCGATCGCAATCGCCTGTAGCGAGGAATACTGACAATCAAGGCCCAGCCAACAAGCGCAGGGCTGAGGACGAGGAGTCGTTAAACTAAAACGGGTCAGCCCAAAGGGGCGTGAACTGATCCCCACAACCCGCTGCCCCACCGTCCTTGTCTCACAGCTGAAACGACAGCCCAGCAGCTTGACGATTGAAGGAAGGATAGATGGAAAGTTGTTCGTGTTGACACTGGGTACTGGAGCGTCATATTCGATCATAAAAAGGAAGCTGCTGAAGAACTGGGAACCGCTGCATGGCATACAGCTGCGGACTGCGACTGGCGAGCGCACGCCGGTAAGAGGGAAAGTTACAAAAACGATTGCTATCGGCACCAGCAGCTTGGAACATTCATCGTCGCGACGTGATTATCGGCGTGGATTTCATGATTAGGCACGGTTTTACGCTGGACCTGAAGGAAAATGTGCTGAGATATGCCAACGTTGAATTCCCGCTGCACACCGGCAATAAGCGAAGCGTTGCGGTAAGGAAGGTTGTATCGTGTCAACACAGGAGGATACCAGCGAATTCTGAGGCGATTGTGTGGGCAAAGGTGGACGAGGACGATGGGACGAGTCGGCTGTGGGTTGTAGAAGCACCGAAACAAGAACACGACAACATCATCATCGGACGTACATTAGTGAAACCTAAGAATGGCAGAATACCAGTCAGAATACTGAACCCCTTGAATGCACCCAGATATGTCGGGAAAGATGAGGTAATTGGCGAGTGTAAGGAAGCTGTAGCAGTGGTCAATTGCGAGAGTAGCCCGCCTGGAGGTAATAAGATGAGCGGTTTTAACATGGACGCCATACCGCAGGAAAACCAGTGGAGCAGCGAGTTGACGGCCCAGCAGAAACAGAAGGCGAGGTCACTGCTGCAGCACTATGGGTCAATATTTGCGACAGAAGCAGGCAGAAGAGCAGCCAAAGTGAAGCACGACATCGACACTGGAAGTGCAAAACCAATTCGCCAACCGCCAAGACGAGTTCCTCTGGCCAAGAGGGAAGAGGTCACAAATTTGATCGAAAACATGCGGAAAGAAAAGGTCATAGAGCCTTCTTCGGGCCCCTGGTGCTCGCCGGTCGTGCTAGTCAAGAAACAGGATGGCAGTACCCGGTTTTGTGTGGACTATCGGAAGCTCAATGATGTGACCAAGAAGGACAGTTATCCACTACCTCGGATCGATGACACCCTGGACACACTGTCAGGCACGCAGTGGTTCTCCACGCTTGACTTACGCAGTGGCTATTGGCAGGTAGAGCTTGCAGACAAGGACAAGGAGAAAACGGCTTTCAGTGTTGGCGATGGTTTGTGGCAGTTCACCGTCATGCCGTTTGGACTCTGCAACTCACCAGCAACATTCGAGCGGTTAATGGAACGCGTGCTAAAAGGGCTGCATTGGCGGACATGTCTGGTGTACCTCGACGACATAATCGTGATGGGTAAGAGCTTCGACGATCACCTGGGAAAGCTGAAGGAGGTATTCGAGCGGATACAAAAAGCTGGGCTTAAACTCAACCCAAAGAACTGCTCGCTGTTCCAAAAAGAGGTCAAGTATCTGGGGCATACGGTTTCCGCCCGCGGAGTACATACGGATGAAGGCAAAGTCACGGCGGTGAAGGAGTGGCCCCGGCCACGCAATCTACACGAACTCCGCAGTTTCCTGGGCCTGTGCACATACTACCGCCGATTTGTTCCGGGATTCGCGAACATAGCCAGCAGCTTGCACAAACTGACGAAAAAGAGCTAAGCTTTCGAGTGGAACGAGGAGCAGGAACAGGCTTTTGCACGTCTGAAGGAAAAACTGTGCAGTGCTCCAATTCTGGCCTTCCCCGTGCCTGGGGAGATGTTTGTGCTGGATACAGATGCAAGCGGGAATAATATTGGCGGTGTGCTATCACAGATAATAGACGGCCAGGAACAAGTGATAGCGTACTACAGTAGAGTTCCATCGAAACCGGAACGCAACTACTGTGTGACACGGAGAGAACTGCTGGCGGTATTGGACTGCGTAAAACACTTCCACAAATATCTGTATGGGCAAAGGTTTCATGCGGCATTGAGATGACTCCTGAACTTTAAGGATCCTGAAGGGCAATTGGCGCGGTGGATCGAGTGACTGCAGAGCTACGACTACACGATAGAGCATCGCAAGGGCAGTAGCCATGGAAATGCCGATGCCTTGTCACGCGGTCCGTGCCAAGTCGAATGCAGGCAGTGCTCACGAGCCGAGAGCAAAGAGCAGATAGTGGACGTCCGGTTGGTAAGCGTTATGCCAGAGGAAGAGTGGTCTGCGGAGAGGCTACAGAAGGACCAGCGTGAGGATGCGGATCTTGCAAAAATCGTCGAAGGCAAGGAGCAAGGCGCACGTCCAGACTGGCAGGAGATGGCCGGTGAAAGCCCGACCGCTAAGGCTTACTGGGCACAGTGGAAAAGTCTGCGGCTGAAAGAAGGATGCCTGTACCGCGAATGGGAAAGCGCGGATGGTCGGACCAGCAACTCCCTAATGGTAGTGCCGAAATGCAGAATCAACGAGGTCATCGAGGCATACCATAACGACTCCAGTGGAGGGAACCTGGGCATCACCAAAACCGTCGCCAAAATAAAAAGACGATTCTACTGGGTAGGATGTCAGGAGTCTGTAGCCGAGTGGATTAAGAGCTGCGACCGATGTTCAGTCGCGAAAGGGCCGACAAGAAGATCTCGAGGCCGCATGCAGCAGTACAACGTGGGAGCGCCCTTCGAGCGGATTGCTATGGACGTCGCCGGCCCATTCCCAACTAGCACTCAAGGCAACAAATACGTGCTGGTGGTAATGGATTATTTCAGCAAATGGCCCGAAGTGTACCCTATTCCTAACCAGGAGGCCACTACGATCTCGGAAAAGCTGGTAAACAACTGGGTAGCCAGGTTCGGAGTTCCGTTGGAGTTGCACTCAGATCAAGGCCGGAATTTCGAGTCTGTGGTATTCAAGGAAGTGTGTGAGCTGCTGGGGATAAAGAAAACGTGTACCACTCCTTTGCACCCACAGTCCGACGGCATGGTGGAACGCTTTAACCGGACACTGGAGGAATACCTGCGGAAAGTGGTAGGCAGGAATCAAAAGGATTGGGACACGCATATCCCCCTGTTCCTGATGGCGTATAGGTCAGCCCCGCACGACACGACATCACTCACTCCAGCCCGACAGAGTTGCGGTTACCCGCTGACTTGAAGTTCGGGGTAGTCAGCACGACGGGAGGCGCTAAGACGGACTACGTGGTCAATAAGCGGGCGGAACTGGAGGAAATTCACCAGTTTATAAGGAGCTGCACCAAACTAGTCAGCGATAAGGCGAAAGCCAGATATGATCTACGGGCCAACTCAGCAGGGTTCCAAAAAGGCGATCTGGTAATGCTCTACAACCCGCAGCAGAGGAAAGGTTTGTCTCAGAAACTGCAAGCGTCATGGGAAGGACCTTACGAAGTCGTTACTAGGATAAACGACGTGGTATACAGGATTCAACGTTGCAGCAATAAAGGCGCTAAGCTGAAGGTAGTCCATTTGGAGCGCCTGGCGCCTTATCACAGCGGAACCTCGGCACTTGTTCGGGACGAACAAGTCTAAGTGGTGGGCAGTGGAACGATAAGACAGTCTGTCGCTGTGCAAAGCAACCCTATCGCTACGCGCCGTGCTATAATTCAATCTGGCAACGACGGCCGCGATAATAAGGGAAACTTTTAGGCCAACTTGGCAATGATGGAAACTTTGGCAATGATGGTCGCGATCATCATGGAAACCTTTAGTCCACTCCGGAATGTGCGAGAACGATCTGCGCGATGGCCGGACAGGTATAAAAGGCAGCCGGGTGCGGCGCAGCGAGTCAGTCTAATTTTGACTAGTGAAGGTGCCACACGGAGTAATTGAGCAAATACTTAAGTGTAAAGACAGTGAAGTGTAAATCTGTGAAATAAAGTGATTGTTGGTTTATTTTATTGACTGCGTTCGAGAAACTGAGTGTGTTTTATTTTCAAATTACGCAATCCAGAGATACGTACCCACTAGAACTAGTATTCGTAACAATATTTTACGCACACATTCTAAGCGGATGGGGAAAGGGGGGGGGACCTACAGTTTAACGCCGAATCCGAACGGCGATTGGCAGTTTTCGTTCACACTTGGAAGTTTTGCCATTGCCTGCCAAGAGCGCACTTGTGCGATTCTTGTAATTCTCATTCCCTTCATGTGGGTAGTGATAGAAGTAGACGAGTTGTTCACCAGCCCGAGCCAGGAATCGAACCTGGAGCCTTTAGTATAAGAAGCCAGCGCGCTACCCGCTGGACTATCAAAGCCGACAAGTTAATTCAAATAAGATTAGCGAGTTGAGCTTCTTACGCATAAAATATGTAAAACGACCAATGCAAAATATTTGAGGTAAATTGAAGTATAAACCAAAATTCAATTTTTATAATTTTGTCATCCCTCTTTCCAAAAACAACGCCCTTTCATCGCCATCAATGCTCCTTTCAGACTTCAAGACTTTGGCAAACGGCCGCTTTCGTGTGTGCTAACAATTTCCCTGACAATCCAATCTAAATGCAATAACAATCACAACTCAACATTTTGCCAATACCAGCAAAATATTTGGCATTTATTAAAATTGTGCAATCACAAAAGAAATACAAAAAACCCCAATAAAAAACAAAACGACAAGAAGCTCAAAATGCAGCTTTGCCACGAAATATTGTTTGGCCGAAATAAAAAAAAAATCGTTATTTAAAGTTGCATGCAATTGAAATGTGTAGCCACAGCAAATTCTTACAACAAATAATGCATACTATTTATCTATATAAATGTATATATAAATTTTTTATTAATTTTTTATTATTGATAAAACTTATTGGTAGGCAACAAACAATGCGCCACCGAATTGTTGCAAGTTTTACTCGATTGCTGCCGCAAATGCCACAGTCAGCCTCACTGTTTGCCGATTGGCTCAAATAACAAACGACACAATAGCAACAACAACAATAACAAGTACAACAAATTCGCGTACAATAAATAAGAGAAATGAGAAGCAAGTAGAACTTGTGCCATTTGCATTTTGAGCAGCGCGCATAGGAAATCGAATTGCGGTAGGGTTGAAGTTCACCGTCGCACTATGGCCCGGTTTTCCATTTTTCGTTGCAAAAATCATAACTTCTGAACCAATAAAGATATTTAAAAAATTTAAACTGCATCTGAAAGTGTAATATCTAAGCTTTAAAATGGGCCAAAAACCGGGTGCCACAGTAACAGGGGGCTTTAAAATTCGTTGCAAAAGTTAAGATTTAGTAAAACTTCATACTACAATGAAATTACTTATTTGTTTGCATTAAAAAATTATTTTTTTATATATTTTTTCTAATAAATTAATATAATTTATTGATTCATACGTAATTTTTTACAAAAACAAAACTGTTTTTGAAAGTAAGATTTTTTCAAAATCGCTATCTACGCTGGAAGGAATGTCTAATAATGAAATCATTTCTAAGCTATAAGTATCTGTAAGTTCTTTTTGTGATCTTACAGATCACATAGATGAAATAACTGGATCAGAAGAGACTGCTAACATATTGAAAAGGTCTTCATTTTGTCTAGTTCGTGATATTTTGCAAGTGTGCATACATCTATACCTTTTGTAGTCCTTATTTTTGCATTCTTGAGCTTCTTCAGAAAATTCCTCTATTGGTAAGCACTGGTATTCTATTATATCCTTTCCATGTGCTAAAATTTTATGTACCGTAGGAGTAAGTTTCTTCTCAGGATACTTCTGAAGCAGCAGTTCGGCAGTTTTGGATGCATATACACCAAATTTAGGTCCATTAACCATTTCCTTGCAAGTCAAAATATTCAAAATTACTCCCAATCTTCGCACAATATCTTTATCTTTATCAATCTTTATCTTTATTCGTCCCTTTATCGTTTTCAAAAAACCTGCGTGAAGAGTTGCCATCATTTGTATTCCCATACCCATACTTTGGAGAGTCTACTTTCAGCCCAAGCTCTTTGAAGAATACATCTTGAATTATTTTTTTCCTGATATTCTGCTTTTCTTTGGGTGTTGCGTTGTCCTCGAAAACTTCTCCATGTCGTGGTAGCATATACGCTAACTTCAAGACAAATTCCATACAGCTAATCCGTGCATGCAAAGGAGATATTCCATACTCATAATTATGTTCGTCACTTGTTGATTCATCCAATTTTTGGAAGTCTTTTTGATTTTTTTTACAGATTGCACATTTCATTGTCGATGAAGTATTAGTTAATTGATTTAAAACATTCCCGTCGATCATAGTCAGGAGAAAATCATACTTTATAGTAATAGATTTCCCTTCGTCGATTTCAAGTACTGTTGGTTTTAATTCGGCAATTTGTTTTTTACATCGCTGACTGTGGCTTTTATGAGTTCCGAAGACTCCTTCGCATATTTAAACAATATCGGACGGCACAATTTAACTGATGAAGGCCGTGGGTTTTTCCAATATTCTGAAGCCTCACCTTTTAGTCGTAGGGGAAAAACAGAAGCCATAAACATATTAGCATCTGTAACAGTTGTATCGTCCGTATTTATTGTTTGTTTATAGGCGCTCTGTCCTGATGATCCATCACAGCCCCACTTGCTAACCAATGTTATGCTTTCTGGAAGAGATTTCAACTTGTCTTCAGAGAAAGTCTCCAAGAGTCGTCTAGAAGTATGTTCCATCAGGTCTTTGAGGTTCACTTCGGCTGATACTTCGGTAATTTTGGGATTAAGAGGTTCTGCTTCCTTCTTGGCTTGACTTATGTGTCCGTATCCAGGAAGAAGATTGGCATTATGTTGTAATAATGACTCACGCAGCATTATATATTTTCCCTTCGACAATCCAAGATCCATAAACAGCGCCAAAGCTCCACAGAAGTGAATTGTCGAGGCAATGCATTTTGTGGAGTGGGAATACTATTTTTTATCCTCATGATTCGCTTTGGACTTGCTAACCCAACTGCTTCTGTTATATGAGCCTTAATATTTTCTTCGTCCTTTTTGTATTTCATGGACAATGCTTCAGAAAGATGACCCGATAAAATGAAGTTGGCTTGTCATGTCCTCGTATTCTTCTATGTTATGTATTTTAGTACTTAATTCTTTCAAAATAGCCGCAACGAAGTATTGCTCAGTTTGTGAAGCTCTAAACACCTCAAATAATTTGGAATTTGCTAGAGACATTACACTCGTAATGTACACTCGTATCACTCAATAAGATTTACTGCGAATTACAGAACTTTTCACTTAAAGCGAACTTCGAGGGACTAGGCAAAATGGTTCGTTTTAACCGAAAGTACGCTTCAAAAGGGGTCCGCAATAAGCGAAAACATAAAGCGCGTACTTGAAATTGGTTCGTTTTAAGCGGGTTCGTTATAAACGAAACGCACTGTATATTTGAAAATACTATTCACGGCTAATTCAAGCTTCAGAATACTTGCGATAAGCTTTACACTCGTTTGACTCAATAAAAAATATACTGCGAATTATATTTAAAAATATTATTCACTCAGAATACTTGCGATAAGCTTTAAAGTCAAAGAACGACTGTGACAAGACAACAAAATATCGGTTTATCAGGCATGTGCTGCAAATAGTTTTCGGAAACAATTCGCACTGAAAACGTGATGGGATTTCCCTTTAACGATTTGAAGCAGGTAGCTGCATCTAAGAGAATTTGCCGTTTTTTCAGCGTTTTTGTTCAAATATTGAATATGACTAAGCTTTTCGTGGAAATGTAAGTATTATGATGGAAAAAATATTGTTTTAAGCTGTAAAAACCATGGGACGTGGAATTTCAGAGGAAACTCTGCCTAGGAGCAAATCTTCCTTCAGTATATGGAGCGCCACCCAAATATTGCGAAAAAATTCACAACTGCTTGTTAGGAAACACTTTTCTAAATAAAATAAGCAAAACATGGATAGCAAATGTATTATGCCATTCGTAACCAAAAATTATAACTTTATATACAAATGCCAGCAACACAAAATGGGTTTTTGACCGAACTAAATGTGCGTGATTTTTCGTATACCTGCGTGTTTTTCGACCCGAGGTTGCTTCACTTTTATTGCTCTGGAAAGTAAAGCGGCAAAAAGCGGCAGCTGAGTTTTGGAAGTTAGGTAAATAATTAAATAGCAAATAACCTCCCTGAATTTCGCGGAGGTCTTTTTTGGTCTTTCTTTTTATTTTCGATCAAAGTTGAAAAAAAGGTCGAAATATAGACTTTTCGAGCAATCGGTAGATCGAACAACTTTTAAAACAAAATAAAAATTTTTTATTTTTATTATATTAACAATTAACGTATCTTTTAGAAAAAACCAACAAGTTACCGATTGGTCGCTTCATTTACATACAAATCAATCTTAAAGAGGAAAAAAAACCACAAAATACACATTTTTCTCGATGTGGAAAAATTGTCAACTTTGAGCGGCTCTACCTCCCAAACAACTAATCTGAATTTAATGAAAGTTACATATTCGTAATCCCTGGAAAATTCTCAAGATGCGTGTATTCATTTTATCGAACGCTTTCATGAAATTTTTAATTTTTGCAACGTTTTACCGACCGTTGGGCCATAGTGCGTCGGCAAGGATATCGTGCGCCAAGTCTGTGGCCGTAAGGAATAACAGCCAAAGTCGATTTTATGAAGTTTTCAGGAGAGCACTTTTAATTTTTGATTTTGCTTTAGCTTTAACTAGATAAATTTTTGGGCGTAAAACATTCATTTTATGAGCAAAAGCCATAGAATTTTGTGTAGTAGTACATTTTAATACGACGAATGCAATGGTGGTAATAACTCAATTTTGTCCTAACTCGATTTTGGCTGTTATTCTTTACGGCCACAGAAGTGGTGGTGGCATTGATTTTTAATTGCACTCATTGTTTGGTTGATATGGATCAGTGTTGTTTGTTTGTTTTATTAGCTTTGCATTGAAACTGTTTTATTTAATAAATATGCATTTTTGTAATGGGAAGTGGAGCGATTGAAGATGATTCGATGGCACTTAAGCACTTTGATTACGAATACTAATTGTGACTAATGAGTGAGTTGAAGCAGTTTGATTGTTCCATAAATGAATAAATGAGTAATCGATGTGGAATAAATAAGCATACATTTTCAGACTGTTTCTGTTGAATATTCAATCAACATTGCCGAATGCTGCTTACTGTGCGAGCTGTAAGAGTCTTCGTCCTTGTTCTACTTCAATTGACTATTATGTAGACAAATCTTCATTCATGTCTCAGATTTCTCAAAATTACTTGATCTACGAATATATCCAACGATTAAAACGGATTAGTCGCTTTTTAGGTTTCCATATTCATTCACTGATTTTGAATAAGGAAGCATTGAATCCAAAAATATAAGAATTATTTGTCTTACACACAAAAATGTTATTTTTCAATATAAAAGTTGGGATTCGATGACGATGATGAAGAAGATTCACACTCATTAAACACTTTAAAACTCCTTTAAATACAAATAGATTTTTATTCCGAGTGCAAACCAAAGCTGTGAACAACACAAAAAAATGCTAAACAGCACAATTTAAGCGTCACTGCTGAATGAGTGGCAAGAAGTAATTGCTGGCGATTAGCAGCAAAGCGTGAAGCACGCAAAATTAAATCCTCTAAAAAATTATTGCATGAAAATGACAAAACTAAAAAAAATTAAAAAATAACACTCACGGTAGCCGAGAAAAACGCCAAAGGAGCGAACAAATAAGCCGCCCTTGCCTGTCAGAGGCGATGCGTTTCATGAGATAGCGAAAAAATATGCCAAGAATGATGTTGGCAGCAACAGCAACAAGGACAACAGCAACAAGGAGGGGAATCAAAGGTGACGTTGCAGCCGCAATGCGCATTGCCAAAGGTGACATGGGGCGATAGGTGAGTGTACGATTTTTTAATCTTTCTAATAAAAAGCATATTTCCTTTTCTTTAGTTTTTTTGTTCAAGCAAGCAACAAGTAAAGTCATTGGATCAAAGGCGATCATCAGTCAAATCAATTATTGAATTGAATGACTGATTTTTGAAAGCCGATTATACGCATTCGCATGACGGACTAATGTGTGCTAAGTTATGTGTGTTTGTGTGTGTAAAATGGCATTTTGCAATTGGCCAATAAGATGCTGAAGGGGAAAAAAGAGCACAAGGGGCACGTTGCTATGAGGACATACCAGCTGTATTCTATAATAATGGTTATGCAGTAGTCTGCCACGTTGAGCCGCTGACTTATACCATTTCTTCCATGCGCAACGCTAAACTTAGTAAAAATTCGTTAAAAATATCAAGTCGCTCATATTAAAGTTACTTTAAAGTTCAATAGTTGAACAGTGAACTTAGATGTCCTCAAACTCCGTAAGTACTAATCAATGAGCCCATAGAGCTAATGTTGTGGCCCACACTGATTGGTTTGAGCAAGCTTAGTCACAGTATTATATAGTCACAATGTACGCACTCTAGAGTATATACAGGGTAGGCCATTGAAAGTGGAAGCATCTGGTAACCCTATAACTTTTGACAGAGCTGTCAGATCGACTAATGACATAGCGCGTTGGAAGCGTCATTCCAAGACAATTTTTACCATGGAACAGTACACTCCAAAAGAACGTGCTGAAATTGTTCAGCTTTACATTCAAAATAACTTCTCGATTGTGAAAACCAAACGGCGATTTTGAGTGGCCACCGAGATCACCCGATTTGACGCCGCCAGACTTTGTTTTATGGGGCTACTTGAAGTCCAAGGTATACACCAACAAGCCAAGGACACTAGCTCAACTCAGAGCCAACATACGCCGCGAAATAAGAGCCATATCGGCCGATACACTGGCAAAAGTGATGGAAAATGCCGAAAAAAGGGCACATTTTGCGGCCAAAGCTAATGGTGGCCATTTACGCGATATCATTTTCAAAAACTAACTAGAAAATTTCTCCTTGGACCAAAATAAATGAATATCGAGATGAAAACAAAAAAACATTTTTTTCCCTCTTTTTTTCAAAAACAAGAATGGCCTTCCACTTTAAATGGCCTACCCTGTAGTTAGGTTGAAATGGCTGGATGGATCGTATTATATGTACACATAGGCCAAGAAGCAGGCCCGTTGTGATGCCATATGCAGCTTTCCATAAGATTAGGTTACTTTATGAAACTATTTCACCAACCAGGTTTTAACATCTATATAGGATAACTCCGCAAGGTTTCATAGATACGGTTGCTCTATTATTTGTAGCCTTCTCTCACTCAGTACTGGGCAGTGCAGAGGAGATTCTGTATGCCTTACTCCTCTTGAGTCTCTTTGGTTGACACCTAGCCTGATGGTCTGTTCTGATTAACCAGTGAGATTCCTTGTGTCGATGGAAATCTCAGTCCCTTTGAGACCCAGATTTAAGCTGATTTAAGCTTCATATTATAAATGGGCTACCGAGGGCCACAATCACACCGAAGTTTAGTTTTGTTAAAAGATTCAAAACCGTACTAAGTTACAAAAAGAACTGGGCAAGGATATCAGAAACATATCTGATAAACCAGTACATGATAATCTGGTACGAGCAGAGGCAAACACAGGATTCTTTTTTGGGGAGAAAGAGGGTTTGGGAACAACTTTTGAGCCAAATACCATTTCAGATACTCGAAATTTATGCTCAACCACACAACTATATTTTAGGCGGAAGTATACGCGATTGAAAGGTGTTATTTCCGAACTGAAAGATAACAAACCTTTCTGATAGCCAAGCGGCAATCAAGGCGTTAAGATCATACCAGGTATCCTTGAAGCTGGTGCAGGAGTGCCTTGAAAAGCTAAATGGGTTTGGCCTCTACAATCAGGTATGGGTAACCATGCCATCTCGTTTTGGCTGAAAAGAAGGATAGATTCACTAGGTTTGACAATTTCGCGGGATTTCGAATTGGAAATAAAGCATAAAAAAAGGAAATACAAAATTTAAAAATTAAAATTTTCTGAAAAACAATAGGGGAATTCTTTGTAAGGTGCCACTCTTTGTAAGGTGCCACCCCTGCTCGATTTCGACGTTCCAGCAATCCAAGCAAAAAAATTCCTATTGTCATTTAAGGGATATATTCCAACATCAATTTTAATGTGGTTTTTGAAGGAAAAGACGCAATAACATGGTCTGGGTAAATAGAAATGTTAAATTTGGTTAACACAAAACATAAAAATTAAAACTGAAGGGTTTTCTTGCTTTGAAAAATAAATCAAATACGCGCAAAAAACTAAGGTAAAAATCAGTGTTTGACTTAATTTTTAATGGTTTTTCATAATCCGAAATGATATCCGAGCATATCGTAAAAGGAACAAATTTATACAATGATTTCCGAAATGGCATACAAATGTAAAGTGCCACCTTTTTTTCTTTGTAAGGTGCCACCCCCCTTTTTTCATTGTTTTGTGGTCCTATATCGGTAAAATGCCTTTTTGTTGCTCGGAATCGTCATTAAAAGGAATTTAAAGTGTTCTTAGCCATTTTTGCTCTAATCCTATCATGAGGAATGAATTAGTTCAGTTTTGTTTATTAATTTCCATACAATTATTCGTTTTATTCGTTACCATTCAAATTGCATTTTGCTTTCGTTCATTTTCTATTCAATTCAAATTAAATTCAATAATCTTTCGTAAATTTTCTAAATCGTGCATTGTTATTTGAGATTTTTACGTTTTTAGCGGTTTTTTTAGGGGGGGCACTTTACATTAAAAAATTTAAGGGTGTCGATTTTGAACACTTTGGGAAATTGGCTGTAAAATTCGTATCTACGAAAAATTCAAATGAAGTGTTACCTTCGATCATAGCTCTTTTAACTCTCTTTCCAACGGTATATTAACATTGGCGACACGTTAGTTTTCTACCGAGTTATGCGCAAAAAAGCTATGGGGTGGCACTTTACAAAGAATTCCCCTACATATTTTATTTATCCATATCAACTAGCATTGCTACAACTTCATCGTTGTCGTCGTCATCATCGTCTTCAAAGTCAATCGCACACGCATTGGCATCACATATGGTGGAGTATTTCCCCTTTTTAGCAATTTGGCGGAGTAAATCATATTTCGTTTTCAAAAAGTGGTAGAACTCTACACATGAATATGCCAAGTTGCATTTCACCATGAGCTTCGCTTTCAGAGTGTCGAGTTTTAGTCGGGACTTTTCTTCCGTCCAAGATTTATTAACGGCAGAAAACACTCTCTCAACTGAAGCACTCTTCCCTGGCAAACACAAAATATAATCAATCAAACTGGCTATCCCGGTGTAGTCGCAGTTTTCAGCATACAAATGATTGAATATTTCTGTCCATCGATCCGGAATGCAACCATTGTCATTTCTCCACTGTTTAATTTTATCATGGCTGCAGTAATTTTCAACGTATCCATACTGTGCGTGCAATTTCGCTGTTGTTTGTTTTGCGTCGTACAAGTTGAGCCCATCCAATTTTAACATCACCACTTTAACATCCTCCCATGTTGGAGTCCTCATCAACATTGCCCACTCAAATATCTTCACCTGCTTTAATGACCATCTCCTTGTCATTTGTTTTTCAGTTTACAGGGGCGTAGCCAAAACTTGGTCATGGGAGGGAGGGTTTAAAAAAAATTTTTGCCAGCTTAGTATTACATGTTTTTTAAGTAAAGTGCACTTTCCAAATAGGGCATTTTGTTGTGGCTTATGTGACTTAATGCATTAAAAACTAAATTTTTTCCCTGATTTTTAGTAAAAATTTCATGAAAATAGGTGGACTGAAAGCAAAGTTATTGCATCTGAAGTGGAAGTATGTTTGTGTCATCGTACAAAAATGTGCATCGAACAATGATCCAATATTAACTATTGTTTTAAACATGTTTAAACTTTAACCGAAGCATTTAAATTGATGGACCAAGTTTATGGTGATGTTTGTTTATACCGTGGTGGAGTTCATAAGTGGTAAAAGCAATTTAAAAACGATTGTCAGAACATAAATAATGACCAACGAGTTAGCCAACTGAATCCGCGATTCCCGTAGATCAAAACTGGGTGGTAATTCATAAAAGATAAGCCAAAATCTTCATTGAAATTCTTGAAATTGGATTTAACCTTCGCTTTACTTATACCCACCCGGGTGATCTTTTTAATATTCATGTTTAATATCTGCACAAATTTTAAGGTAATTTTCAATAACATGAAAAAATATTTTTTGAAATTTTGTTCATGTTTAAACTTGAATTTTGTAATTTTTTATACAAATGTATCTGGGTAATCCCAGGCGCTTTCGCTACCATTTTGATTAAAACTCACGATAAATTTTGTTTGCGTACCTCATTATGTGTTCAATAAACTCTCTGGAAAGAAATCTTCTAATATTTTCCATAGTCGCAAAATAAATCATTAAAGTTAGGCTTTTTTTTTAAATAAGAACTATCGCCAGAGGAAGATACTAAATACTGAAGTATGAAAAAAATGTTTAAGTATTATATATTTATTGTGAGTTTTACTCAAAATAGCAGCGGAAGTGCCTGGGATCATCTTTAGTAAGGCGAAGGTTAAGCATTTCATAGCATAAATTTATTAAATTTTAACTGAACATTTGACTATCGAAGGATGCCATCCCATCTATTGAGACTTGTTTTGACTGTTTTTTTGTTTTCACATGATGTGGCACCGTGCGAATTTCATCTTTTCAAAGAATGCATTTGCCGATGAAAAAAAGCATTTTGAGAACGTAGAAACCATCCTTGTACCAGGCTTGTACCGACATCCTGAAGGACATTCCGGTCGACGAACTAAACTACTCTTTAGACATGTTTTTAGAACATGCAAATCGCTGCATTAAGCCTAAACGTGACTATTAAAAAAACAAATTAGTTTCGGTAAAAAAAGGGTTTTGTTCATATTCTTTAAAATATTTAAAGATGAAAAGACCTTTTTGCTAATGTGGGAACGTACATACGATGCATATTGATTGAAAATGTTGACAAATTGTAGGCTATGGGGGGGGGTTCTGACACCCTAAACCCCCCTTGGCTACGCCCCTGACAGTTTATATAGAAAAAAAGGCTTTCGAAAATTTTCGCGGGATTGGTTTTTAGAAGCTGAAAAAAGGAGTATCCCGCGAAAAAAAGGATAGATGGCATGGTTAGGTATGGGTCTTCCGGATGTTCCGGGTTATGCTGGAATTGAGGAAAACGTAAAGGCGGCGCGAGTAAAAGGTAGCACTTCTATACCCTTTGTCGGTCCAGAATCTTTTTGTGGTTTAGGCAAAGGAACTTTATCTATCCTAATCAAAAACGATAATCGTCAAGAATCAATACTGAGTTAAGATCATTCCAAGGCGGTTATGGGGTCATATAACAAGAAACGATTTGAAGATTTTATGACTCTTTCATAGAATAATCTTAGGATTATTACAGGCATCCTGACAGGTCATTGCAGGTTAAACTATCACCTAGCTAAACTAGAGATTCGTGGAAACGAATGTTGCAGGTTTTGGTTGCAGGAAAATGGAACTGCCCTACACATACTAGAAGAATACTACTTATGTAGGTACTTATGTATGATCGACAGAAGCACCTGGGGGGTTACCTTATATCAGGTGCGAGTTGGGATTTCAGACGTTTAGGGATATACTAAAATTCCTCTTGTATGCTGGACGCTCGTACTATGGACGAACTCTGAGTACATTAAAGGGGCACAATAGATCTCTTAGGTGACCACAGCAATTATAATAATAATTATCATCATAAATGGATAATGTGAGCCTCCGCCTGCAGACAGAGATTATAAAAGCGCTCCTGAGCTATGCGAATTCTATGAGTTCTGGCGCGAAGTTTAATCATGGCCAGTGGTATACCTCCCACCTCCTTGTCAGGAAGGATAAAGGTACTTGTGTCCTTCCTAGCCAGAAGGATCCTTGTCTAGAAGGATAAAGGTACTTGTGTCTTTCCTAGCCAGATGGTCCGCTTAACAGTTACCTTCAATACCCCGGTGACAGGGCACCCAACTAAGGTGAGTACTGAAGTGCTGGTCCACCCTGTAAAAAGATTCGCGACACCCAGTGAGAGGTTTGGTATTGTTTATGTATGAGTCCAAAGCTTGGCTGTCCGAGAAGATATATACTTGCTTCTTTCATTCAGATATACGGTTCAGGTCTAGAATGGAGGAGATTTCAATCCTCAGACCAGGAGAAAAGACGCCACGATCCGGTAGATCTTGCATCTCGTATTTATCGTGGTCGGTCTATAGTAAGTAAACTAAAATAGTACCCCATTCGTTACCGTTAAAAGATTAATAATCTCACATCAACTTGGAATGTATCTGATGCCAATACTGCCACATTGCAACACAATGGACGTTAGAATAATGCCCAACCTCAGCTTTAGATCACAGTGTAACCGCTTTCCAAACAAATATTTCATATTCCATTGCTTTGATTCCACCTATTACGACACCACTCATAGACTAAATCAGTATCGTTCCCGGCTTCACGTCTGGTCACGTGTCCAAATTTCACCACTACATTGCACAAACACATACAATTATCATATTATATACAAACATTATTTTATTTTCAAATGGTAATTTGTCTATAAAATTTAGGCAAATCATACCCTCCGCCGATAGTTCGTAACAACAAGCTAATACTACACTAGCGGGCAACAAGCCCGGACACACTTTCGGACAATACACCCGTTAGTGCATCACCGAAACACACTTCAACTGCACCAACACCACTTCACGTAGTGGAATGGCTCTTGTGTCAGGCGAGGAAGAGTATGTCAACTTTTTGAAAATAATACCTTCTCTTAATTACGTAAGAAAATTAAAAAAAAATAGTTTTCAATTTTTTTGTAAGTACGTTGTAGACTATGTGGCTATCGTATTTCCTCGTCTTCGACGTACGGGCGCATTATGGGCTTGGCGAGATACTCGAGTCGTCGCAGATGCTCGCGCCACTGGCGATAGGTCATGCGACGTCGCGGCGGCGGCTCCTCGATCACCTTCTCCGGAATGGGACAGTGCGGCGGATCGGGCAGGGTACGCGGCTCGGCGAGTCGCATAATGTTCGGCGACGGTATGTACTTGGCCGTCGACGGTCTGGGCGGGAAGCGTATCTTCGACCAAAACTCAGCTTCCAGCTCCCAGTGCTGGAAGCAGCACGGCACCTTTGGCGGAATGAATGGGCGGCCGGGATCGCGACGCGCCGGCTTCTTGAAGTGTATTTGCGGATTGTACGGATACGCGGGTTTAGGTGGGAACACGTACTTGCGACGCGGTTGCTTCGGCTCGCTCAACTTCATGGCGCCCTCGAGGAGCTCGCTGTATGGCTTTTGAACCACTTTCTTTTTCTTTCGGCCGGGCTCTTTCGGCTCTTCGGGCTCGATGCATCTGGCGATTTTCGAAAAGTCGATCTCGTGCGGTATTGCATTCCTGGCGGCCCAGTGGTAGAAGCGCACCCAGTCGCGGCGCGTCATGGGGCCGCGCTTTTGCCAGCGCGATGGCTCGCGCTTGGGACGTGGAAAGTCGCGACGCTTTGGCAACGCGTTTTTCTCGACCCAGTCCAGCCAGCGTGGGCGGCGCATATCGGCCACTTCCTCAGACATGGCTGATATCTTACTGCCGTACCTCGTTTTGAAGAGTTTTCGTATACAGTTGGGTGGCTGGAATCGTGACTATTGCGACGCAAACAACTAACGTACGGCAACAGTTTTTGTAGTTGCTTGGTTTTTGATTATTGCGGTTCGGGAGTGCTGCGAGATTTTGGTTTGATTGTTATTCCTGATAGGGTGCTGTTGCGAATTTTTAAATTTTTGTAACCTGGCCAAAATTTCAGCACAGAAATTTCGAACCGAAAGACCGTTTTGCTTCAATGTTTTTTTCAAAATTCTATGCGTGCGAACACGAATCAAGTGTCAAAAGTATTTCAATATTTTCTATATTTTTTTTTAAAACAACAAATTTATCAAATGACTGAAAAGTCTGTGCGTTTTACAATAAGTAAATAAAATGACAAGCAACGACACAAATATAACCTGATTGCGAGCAATCAAAGAGTGGGTGAGCACTTAAGAGAAATTAAGTTGGAAAGTTGGGGGAACCAATCGAATTATGAGGTGTTTGTACGAATACTGGATTTGAGAACCAATTTGTTTGAGGTTTTTCTTTGGGAACAATGAAAAGTGGATAGATGATGAGAAAATCCGGACTACGGGAGCAAAGACACATGGGATCTTGTGGGATCGGGCGCACCGAAACCCCAGAACCAGATGAAAACATCCTCGATTCGTCCTGTCCTGAGAACTGACGATGTACTAACTCATAAAAATCGATCTCTATCTAACTCCATATTTTTACGCTCAAAGGGTCTAATAAATTATTGTAGCTGTTTTTGTTCAGTTATTTAGCTTCAACATCAAAGACCTTGAACCTCATTCAAGTCGAAGCTGAAAATAGATCACACAAAATTCTAAAAATTCTGCCCATTGGCTATCTACAGTGACGAACACAGCAACGATTGTTCAATAAAACAGCAAATTTCAGATAAACAAAACATAAAAATCATTAATTTTCAAATTCAACTTATGCATTTATATCACCTTCATTGCAGGGCATAACAAATTTACATACTATTTCTTATATTTAGGAAAAATGCAGAAAAATGTATTTCATAGTCGGTTTTAGCATGGACAAAAGTATTGACACAGCACACTTCAATGCAATAAATATTTCTAAATTTGTTCCAACTAGAAACAATATGTCCAGCTGTCATTTGGTAGATACCGTTACTTATTATTGTCACATTTTTACATTTGAAAGTGGGCTGCTTGTGGCAAAAATTTTATAAAAATTAAAATATGACCCGAGAACAAAAAGAAACAACTGAAGCAGAGCGAAAAATCATTATTTATTTGCATAAACACAGTAAATCGTAAACTGAAATTAGTAAAATTATAGGAAGAACCGATTTACCATTCGATACATTGATAAGCAGTTTGGTGCTACAATGAAGTTCGCAAATAAACAACGCAGCGGCCGACCGCGTAAGGTAAATTCTAAAGAAAAGGCTTAAATTCTGAGAAAAATTAAGAAAAACCCAAAAATTCCGTCTACCCAACTCGCAGCGGAGGCAAAGGAAGAATTCGACAAGGAAGTTCACCCGAAAACTATAAAGCCAGGGTAGCAAGGCGAAACCCTTTCATCAGCCGTCAAAAGACGGAAAGAGTATGCCCAGCAATACAAAACTAAATCTGAAGACTTTTGGAACATTACTTAACTATCAGATGGTAGTAAATTTGAAATTTTTCGATCTGTCAGCAAAATATTAGTATGGAGAAGACCGAACACAGAATATGACAAAAATGATACAGTGACTACATTGGAACAGGGTGGCGGAAGAGTTATGGTGTGGGGCTGTATGGCTGCATTGGACGCGAGAGAGTTGGTATTTGTAGGCGAAATAATGGACAAAACCGTATACCTAAATATACTTAAAGAAAATTAAAAATAAAGCATTGGAAAATTGAATTGAAAGACAATATTTTATTTTCAACATGATAATGACCCTAAGAACACAGCTTTCGACGTCCGTATGCGGCTTATATACAATGTTCCACATATTTTACCACATCCGCCACAATCACCCGATCTAAATCCTATCGAACACCTTTGGGATGAATTGGAACGACGGGCTCGAAGGCACAATATAACTAACTAGTAGGGCCCTTCATACTACACTCTATGGACGATCCCACGCCTCTTTTATATAATGCCCAATCCATTCCTCCAGTCGAAGGGTCACAGGTTTCATTGATATGCGACTTTCAGTTCCAAAGTTACGGCTAAAATTTCAGTCGCAAAACATATGCCGCGCCCCTTGTTCAATGCCCATAAAACTTTGCCAGTAGAATGACACATCTATGGGACGATAGTATACAAAACTTCAAAGCATTCCAACTTATTGTTCCCAAGATATTTCACATTAAAAATGTAGATTCTATGGGCGGTGCCATGCCCCTCGTCCAATACCCACCTCATGTCGAAGGGTAGATCTACATAAATCGTAAGTTTGTGCCAAATATCTTTGATGTGTGATTTGTAGTTCCAAAGTTATAAAAACATTTGAGTTGCTAAAAAAGTGCCACGCCCCTTGTGCAACGCTCACAAAGTTTCACCAGTGAAACGGCACATCTAAACGGTGGCCCCGCACCAAATTTTAATGCTGCCTGATTTCTCATACCAAAGATATTCCATATTGAAAATTTAAGTTGTGCCACTCCCGCTTGTCAAAAACCTACCCCATTTCCCCTATCGAATCGCTAAATTTTTTGACACCCATATTGCTGGGTCAAATACTACATGGGCTGAAAAGTCTTTGGCCTGACATAGAGATGGCGCCAAAAATTAAGAATTATTGTGTTGTACATGGAAAACCATCCTTAACTTAGATTCTGTCAAAGTTTCATGACATTTGGTTGACTCGTTTTCAAGTTATTGCTTTCGAAGTGACGCTACCTCTGAATTTTTGTAAACAATGGAAAAAAGTGAATTTCGTGTTTTGATAAAACATTGCTATTTGATGGGCAAAAATACAGTGGAAACAAAAGCATGGCTTGATAAATGTTATAATACATCTGTATATAGTATATCATGGCTGATTTGTTATTATAGTGGGCGTTGTGAAAAGGCATATCAGGCGGGCGTGGTCAATCTTACATATCCTATGTTAATATCAATGAAACACGGAATCATTTGGTATTAATACAGATTTAACGACATGTATCGTAGTTTCGTTTTGTTAGTTTAATGGGCGCAGAAAGTGTGCGTGGCCGATTATAATAACCGTTTAATAAAAAATAAAATAACCGATTATATAACCGTGCGACAAAAATCAAAAAATTTCAAAACACACGAACAAATCGGTATACTCGCAAAACTTGGGACCACACGTAGTAAAACTGTGTTTTTAGTTTTTCTCTCTGACGTCAGGATTTTTTTTAAAAGGACTTTGAAATTTGAAGGACGTGTTTTTTTTTTAAATTGAGCGTATTGTAGAATAACAATAGGGGTATCAAATGAAAGAGGAAAATCCTTAGAATCTTAAAAAAATAATTTTTTTGGTGTAAAAGGACGAAGAGGTATTGAAAATGTCCTTTTAAAAGTTTGTCCTTGAATATCCTTGAAAATTTCCAATATTTTTTTTTGAAAAAATTATATCTTAGGGACTAATATGTACACTACCACATCCTCGAATTTCGTTCTTCTAACTTCAATAGCCAGCCGCCGTGGCTCAGTTGGTTAGTGCGCGGTCCAGCGAGTCGCATGCAGAGCGACGCAAGATCGAATACTGCATGTAGTAACACCTAAAAAAAATAACGGGAAACTCGTTTTCTCTTTCGGTGGCTGTCCTCTCAGCTGGAAATGGCAAACCTCTGAGAGTAAAAATTGCCTATGAAAAAGCTCCCAACCTGCCGTTCGGAACCGGCATAAAACTGTAGGTCCCTTCCACCCGCGTACAAAATTCACACGCACAACACGGGTGGTTGCGGGAAGCTAGGCCTTAGTCTCGCGTAAGCGGGCTGTCGTGCCAATCAATTATATTATTAACTTCAATAGTTAAGGATATAAATTTTATATTTCTCATTATAAAACAAAGATATATTGCACGTACGACAAAAAAAAATATTTAATTAACTCATGTATAAATCGCCATGCTGCTAATACTGGAGGTTAAATACACTAATTCTGCTACTTCAAAATGGCGTTTGAACCTAAGTATTTGTTTTCACAAGACATTGAAAATTTAAAAATTGAGTTTTGTTGAACAAAACGCATCCATGAGTAACAAGATGAATGCATGAGGATACGCATTTACTTACTGTGAATACTAGTGCTTATAACTTAATTTAAAAGTTAACAAAAGTCATTTAAAATGCATTTTATGAATGATTTATTTTGAAACAAATTGTTTAAGAAAAATGTATGCGTTTACTTTGCCGTTTCCAATCGCGTGTCCATAAACGCCGTTAAAAAGATTATTGTTATCAGGTGTACAACTTTGCTTCCGCCGTTTTTTTTCCAAAATTAAAAGCTTTATTGCGAAAAAGTGCTTACAGATGTATTATTCAAAGTATTGTCCGTCGCTAGCGACAACTTTCTCCCATCTTTTCGGCAATTTTCGGATCCCGGCTCGAAAAAAGGAGTCCTCTTTTGACGCTATCCATGAAGCAATCCATTTTTCCAATTCTTCGAAGGATTGAAAATGTTGATCTGCCAGGCCGTGTGCCATCGAACGGAATAGGTGGAAGTCAGAAGGGGCGACATCTGGGGAATACGGCGCGTGGGGCAAGACTTCCCATTTCAGCGTTTCCAGGTACTTTTTGACCACTTTTGCGACGTGAGGCCGCAAAAGTGGTCACCACCATGTTTGTCTTCGACATCGAAATCACCATTTTTAAAACGTTGAAACCACTCCCGACACGTTCTTTCACTCAGAGCAGCTTCACCGTAAGTTTCTGAGAGCATTCGATGCGCTTCAGCTGCATTTTTTTTCGAATTGTAACAGAAAAGTAAAACTTCCCGCAAATGGCGAGAATTGGGCACATAAACGGACATTTTCGAGCGTGAATAATACGAAAACAAGAACAACTGTCACTGAAACGGCGATGACAATTCGTTAGGCACTGTCCACACTCACTTTAAAGGCATTACCATCTATGTATTTCAACCAGCCTCAGCCGGTACAGCCACCTATCGGAAAACGGCGGAAGCAAAGTTGTACACCTGATAAGTATGGTTAACGTTGCACTATCAACGACCTACCAAAAAATGGCCGTATAAAGGGTCTTAAAGACCTAAAAATGGAGGAAAAAGTGAAACAATTAATTGACGAAAACAAGTGCATGTCCATCAGGGATTTAGCTAAACGAGCTAGAACGAGTGTGACGATGGTGCAAAGAGTGAAGCAGAGGAATAACTTAAAAACATATAAAAAACAAAAAATACCAAAAAAAACGAAAAACAAAAAGTGGCTGGCAAAACGCGATGCAGAAAACTATACACCCGTCTCTGCAAAGAAAGAGTTTCGTGCATCATTATGGATGATGGGACATATGTAAAAATGAACTCAAAATCACTGCCAGGACCACAATTTTACACGAAACGCAAAGGCGATACTGTAGATGACTCAGTGCGTGCAATCGAGTTGGAAAAGTTTGGAGAGAAAGTGCTAGTATGGCAGGCTATTTGCTCTTGCGGCTTAAAATCGTCTTCCTATTTTACAAAAGGCACTATAAATGCAGAAATTTATAGGAAGGAGTGCCTAAAAAAACGCCTTATTCCATTTTATAAAAAGCATACTGCACCTGCACTCTTCTGGCCGGATTTAGCAACCGCGCATTACGCCCAGGCCACTCTAGAGGTTCTAAGAGCAAATGACATCAAATATGTAGATAAAAATGAGAATCCGCCATATGCACCGGAACTACGTCCAATAAAGCGCTACTGGGCAATAGCCAAAAGAAACCTCATTAAAGATGGACAGGAAGCTAAAAATCTTCAGGAATTCAAAAAAAATTTGGAGAAAAGCAACAAAAATCATAACGCAAGCATCTGTAAATAATCTAATGAAGGGGGTCAAACAAAAAATTAGATATAGGGGAATTCTTTGTAAGGTGCCACCCCATAGCTTTTTTGCGCATAATTCGTTAGAAAATTAACGTGTCGCCAATGTTAATATACCGTTGGAAAGAGGGTTAAAAGAGCTATGATCCAAGGTAACACTTCATTAGAATTTTTTGTAAATGTGAATTTTACAGCCAATTTCCCAAAGTGTTCAATATCGACACCCTAAAACTTTTTAATGTAAAGTGCCACCCCCTAAAAAATCCGCTAAAAACGTAAAAATCTCAAGTAAAAATGCATGATTTAGAAAATGTATGAAGATTATTGAATTTAATTTGAATTAAATAGAAAATGACCGAAAGCAAAATGCAATTTGAATGGTAACGAATAAAACGAATGTATGGAAATTAATAAACAAAACTGAACTAACTCAATCCTCATGATAGGATTAGAGCAAAATTGGCTAAGAACACTTTAAATTCAACGTAATGACGATTCCGAGCAATAAAAAGTCATTTTACCGATTTAGGACCAGAAAACAACGAAAAAAGGGGGGTGGCACCTTACAAAGAAAAAAAGGTGGCACTTTACTTTTTTATGCCATTTTGGAAATCATTGTATAACTTTGTTCCTTTTACGATATGCTCGTATATCATTTCGGATTATGAAAAACCATTAAAAATTAAGTCCAACAGTGATATTTACCTTAGTTTTTTTATAAATTTTTGGTTATTTTTTCACCGCGAGAAAAACCTTCAGTTTTAATTTTTATGTTTTTTCTTAACCAAATTTGACATTTCTATTTACCCAGACCGTGTTATTGCGTCTTTTCTCTCAAAAACCACATTAAAATTTATGTGGACATATATACCTTAAATGACAATAGGAATTTTTTTGCTTGGATTGCTGGAACGTCGAAATCGAGCAGGGGTGGCACCTTACGAAGAATTCCCGTACATTTATTTGAAAAAGAAATTTGTTATAAAAAAAAAATCTGTAGTCCTTAAAGTATATGCAATAATTGTTAAAACAAAAAATCTGATCAAAAAAATTTTTATTAAAGTTATACTTCAAATAAAGTGTGGACTTTCTTTTCGATACAGTCCTTAGGTTCAAACGCAATTTTGAAGTAGCAGAATTAGTGTATTTAACCTCCAGTATTAGCAGCATGGCGATTTATACATGAGTTAATTAAATATTTTTTTTTGTCGTACGTGCAATATATCTTTGTTTTATAATGAGAAATATAAAATTTTTTATATCCTTAACTATTGAAGTTAGAAGAACGAAATTCGAGGATGTGGTAGTGTACATATTAGTCCTTAAGATATAATTGTTTCCAAAACAAATATTGGAAATTTTCAAGGATATTCAAGGACAAACTTTTAAAAGGACATTTTCAATACCTCTTCGTCCTTTTACACCAAAAAAATTATTTTTTTAAGATTCTAAGGATTTTTCTCTTTCATTTGATACCCATATTGTTATTCTACAATGCGCCCAATTTTTAAAATAAACATATCCTTCAAATTTCAAAGTCCTTTTAAAAAAAATCCTGACGTCAGAGAGAAAAACTAAAAACGTAGTTTTACTACGTTTGGCCCCTAGTTTTGCGAGTATACCGATTTTTTCGTGTGTAAAATTTGTGGTCGCACGGTGTTATATTACAGCCTATGTTTGCTTTCAATGACACGCTGAATCGTTTGATACCCATATTGCCTTACAAAAGCATACCATAGAAGAGTTTTGTTACCATAGTGGGCGTAAGAAGGGGCGTGGTCATTCTAATATAGCCTATGTACCATTCCCACAGATAAAAAAAGGTTTGGTGCTTATTTCATCTAAATCGGTTCAGTGATTTTCGCCTGATTGTGGCTCAAAAAACGTCACACTTGTTTTTATATAATAGTATAGATAAAAGCCAACTAATGAATATTCTTTCACTAGAATGGCAAAATATAGGAGCAGACATTCAGCCCTATTCCGAGTGTCGTGAGTCGTTTTTTGCGACTGTCGTTTTTTGAGTTGTATCATGGTACAAAAATATACAGGTAGTTTCAATGCGACAGATAAAAATAAAATTGACAATTGGAATAAAATATTTGTTTACAAATGTTGTACTACTATTTTTATTTTTGCTACAGAGCTGCAATTCCACACAATCAGTTTATGTAGTATATCATTCAGTTTCTGTATTTCTTACTTGTTTTTGCACCCTTAAAATTTAATTTTTATTTGTCAAAAAAGCAAATGACTTTTTTGCTCGATTGAATCTACCTGTATATTTTTGTATCATGAGTTGTATCGTTTTTTTCGACTGTTGTTTTTTGAGTCGTGTCGTTTTTATTTTGTTATTCCCGAAAATTTTCGACACGACAGCTTTTGTACAAGATTGAATGAGCATAAAATGTGATACATTCTTCTTGCTGAGCTGTCAACAGAGTGATCTTTCAACTGTATGAGTATGTCCTTGATGAGTTGGAGCCAAATTAAAAAGCCGCGAGCGATCATCCGCGATAGGTTAGGTTAGGTTAAAGTGGCTGCCTAGGCACGGGACTTGCCGAAAGACACACTTAGGTCACGAAAAAGGGCCCATTGTGATACCACAAAGAGGGAGTGATCTGACTTACTGCAAGTTAAGTGCCTATACAAGCCATTTTGTTTTGTGGATAAAACCTAGCAAGTCCCTAACGTTGACTGATCTAAGGTCATCCAGGTTGTCGAAGAAAGTAGGGCCGAAGGCTTTCCATCTTCGTATAGAGAGAGCCGGGCAGTGACAGAGAAGGTGACTAATAGACTCTTCCTTCTCCACATTATGACAGCTACGGCAAAAGTCCCGACTGTCAAGACCCAATCTGTAGGCATAACGGCCAAAGGTACAATGTCCCGTAATCGAGACGATCGTACTGATGTGTTGTCTACTAAGCGAGGCAAGAATTCTAGTGCACTCGGGGTTTAGAGTGGGCCAAATTCGCGATACTTGCGGCAAAAAAATTGCTAACAACAATACGTGTTTTGAGCAGCGGGCGGCTATCAGCTTGGGGCCGACAACGTCTTAAAGGCCTATCGCAGGCGACTGTTACGAAATGCTTAAGTGGTCACAGCCTTGCAAAGCGTTTTATGCCTCAAGTGAATACAGTTTAAGACGATTGACCAGGATAAAAGTGAAGCAACGCAATTCTTTTACACAAAAACTAATTTTCTTGGTGTTATAGGTGTGTCGATAGCACTCCCATTGCGATTCTGTCACCAAGCACAGATCCCATCTGTGTTATAACCGGAAAGGCTTATATAGTCTGAACGCAATGGTAGTAAGTATACTAAATAAAATAGATGTGTCAACTATGTAATAAAACAGAACAAACAGTATGCCTTTTATTCTGTGGTAATACCCTAACTAGATTTGTGACTGATTTGTTACTTTTAACTAATAGTTTTAGTAGCATTGAGTAATGATAGAACAAATATAAATTCAGCCCTATTCCGAGTGTCGTGAGTCGTTTTTTTCGATTGTCGTTTTTTGAGTCGTAATGTTTTTTTTCGACTGTCGTTTTTTGAGTCGTGTCGTTTTTATTTTGGTATTCCCGAAAATTTTCGACACGACAGCTTTTGTACAAGATTGAATGAGCATAAAATGTGATAGCTTCTTCTTGTTGAGCTGTCAACAGAGTGATCTTTCAACTGCATGAGTATGTCCTGGATGAGTTGGAGCCCAAATTAAAAAGCCGCGAGCGATCCGCGATACTTGCGGCAATAGAATTGGCAACCACATTACGCGTTTTAGCAGAGGGCGGGTATCGCAGCCGCCGTAGCTCAGGTGGCTAGGCGTTGGGCCGCGAGTCAAGACTCCGCGAGTTCAATACTCCGTTGCGTTAACACCGAAAAAACTAAAAACAACAATTTTTCTTTCGGCGGCTGTCCTCTCAGCAGGAAATGGCAAACCTCTGAGAGTAAAATTGCCTATGAAAAATCTCCCAACTCGCCGTTTGGAATCGGCATAAAACTGTAGGTCCCTTCCAACCTTGTAAAAACATTCACACGTACAACATGGTTGGTTCCGGGTAGCTAGGCCTTAGTCTCGTAATCGGGCTGTCGTGCCAGTCAAGAAGAAGAAGAAGGCTATCAGCTTGGGGTCGACAACGTCTTTAAGTTAGGCCTATCGCAGCCGACTGTTACGAAGTGCTTAACAGAAGTGGTCATAGCTTTGCAAAGCGTTTTGTGCCTCAAGTGGATACAGTTTGAGATGATTGAACAGGATAAAAGTAAAGCAACGGGATTCTTTTACACAAAAACTAATTTTCCTGGTGTTATAGGTGTGTCGATAGCACTCCCATTGCGATTTTGTCACCAAGCACAGACCCCCATCTGTTTTATGACCGGAAAGGGTTATATAGTCTGAACATAATTGTAGTAATAATTTTTTAATAATTGATTGGCACGACAGCCCGCTTACGCGAGACTAAGGCCTAGCTTCCCGCAACCACCCGTGTTGTGCGTGTGAATTTTGTACGCGGGTGGAAGGGACCTACAGTTTTATGCCGGTTCCGAACGGCAGGTTGGGAGCTTTTTCATAGGCAATTTTTACTCTCAGAGGTTTGCCATTTCCAGCTGAGAGGACAGCCACCGAAAGAGAAAACGAGTTTCCCGTTATTTTTTTTAGGTGTTACTACATGCAGAATTCGAACTAGCGTCGCTCTGCATGCGACTCGCTTGGACCGCGCACTAACCAACTGAGCCACGGCGGCTGCCAATTGTAGTAAGTATACTAAATAAAATAGATGTGTAAACTATGTAATATCACAGAACAAATAGTATACCTTTTATTCCGTGGTAAAACTTTAACTAGATTTGTGAAATATAAATGAATTTCCTGATAACAAGTACTTAAATACTGACCATTTTGCAAAAAAATCTCACAATCTTTCGCTTTCGACTGCCTGTCGTGAACAAAAATGCCTACGACTCAAATCAACGAATTTTCCTGTCGTATGTCGTTTTGAAACGACAACGGGAATCTCAAATCGTAATAGATTTAGTCGAAATTTGTGTCGAAACGACAACGAGAATGCGACTTGTCGAAATTTTCGACGAACGACTGTCGTTTCGACAACGGGAATAGGGCTGATTAATTATGCTTCTTTAGTTTATAAGTAAGTGTGCCAATGCTTTTGTCCATGCCAAAACCGACTATGAAATACATTTTTGCTTATTGTTTCTAAATATAAGTAGTATGTGAATTAGTTATGCCCGGCAATGAATGTGATATAAATGCATAAGTTGACTTTTAAAATTTATGAATTTTATGTTTTGTTTATCTGGAATTTGCTGTTTTATTGAACAATCCATGATACAAAAATATACAGGTAGATTCAATCGAGCAAAATTAAAAGTCATTTACTTTTTTGACAAATAAAAATAAAATGTTAAGGGTGCAAAAACAAGTAAAAAATACAGAAACTGAATGATATACTACATAAACTTATTGTGTGGAATTGCAGCTCTGTAGCAAAAATTAAAATAGTAGTATCAGGTGTACAACTTTGCTTTTTCCAGAATTAAAAGCTTTATTGCGAAAAAGTGCTTACAGATGTATTATTCAAAGTATTGTCCGTCGCTAGCGACAACTTTCTCCCATCTTTCCGGCAATTTTCGGATCCCGGCTCGAAAAAAGGAGTCCTCTTTTGACGCTATCCATGAAGCAATCCATTTTTCCAATTCTTCGAAGGATTGAAAATGTTGATCTGCCAGGCCGTGTGCCATCGAACGGAATAGGTGGAAGTCAGAAGGGGCGACATCTGGGGAATACGGCGGGTGGGGCAAGACTTCCCATTTCAGCGTTTCCAGGTACTTTTTGACCACTTTTGCGACGTGAGGCCGCAAAAGTGGTCACCACCATGTTTGTCTTCGACATCGAAATCACCATTTTTAAAACGTTGAAACCACTCCCGACACGTTCTTTCACTCAGAGCAGCTTCACCGTAAGTTTCTGAGAGCATTCGATGCGCTTCAGCTGCATTTTTTTTCGAATTGTAACAGAAAAGTAAAACTTCCCGCAAATGGCGAGAATTGGGCACATAAACGGACATTTTCGAGCGTGAATAATACGAAAACAAGAACAACTGTCACTGAAATGGCGATGACAATTCGTTAGGCACTGTCCACACTCACTTTAAAGGCATTACCATCTATGTATTTCAACCAGCCTCAGCCGGTACAGCCACCTATCGGAAAACGGCGGAAGCAAAGTTGTACACCTGATACAAAATTTGTAAGCAAATATTTTTTTCCAATTGTCAATTTTATTTTTATCTGTCGCATTGAAACTACCTGTATATTTTTGTATCATGGAACAATCGTTGCTGTGTCAATACTATTGTCCGTCACTGTATGTCAAACATTCTCAGGTCTTTATCGGAATATAACGAGCACTGTATTTCACTTTAGGAATTTACCGGTATTTACCAGAAGGTAGACTTCATGACACCCTTCCTTTAAAAAAGAATTCTGAAGTACAATAAAACGCACAGACAACTAAAATTGACCTCACCTAGAAATGTAATCTTTTTGATGTACCTAAACGGGTGGAGTAATCAAACGGGTTAACTTCTACGCGTACATAGAGCATAGTGCCCAGAAATATTGGTTACTTAAACGAAGTACTTAGATACTGAAGAGGGAAGGTGCTTAAGCGAGTTTACTGTATCTATTTTATCAATAGCCGAAAGGAAACTGGGTGATCCTCTCTTCACATATATAAGGATGTGTCTAAGTATCTGGGAAGGGTAGGCTATGGCATCTACTCCGAAGATTTAAATGTTTAACCTAAGCTCTGGCCGACTAACAGATCACTGATCTAACCCAGCAACCAACTGTAGGGCTGTCAGGGCACTACTGTGCTGATTGGCTAAGATATGGCGAAGCTCTGAATCCTACTACTAATTAAAAAAAAAAATCTTACTTCATTTGGGAAAGAATTAATACTACGTCGTTCTACAGAACTTCTTTTACTTGGCAGGGACCAGGTGAGAATCTTGATTGGCCTTGACAGGTCACTGTTTGATAGGCGCTCACAAAGATGTAGAAGGTTGGGGGTCATTTTCTAATGATTTCTATAGGAGCTGCAGGGATGAGGAAGAGAATGAAAGTATGTTTTACGAGATAAAGGTAAGTTAGGTTAGATTGGCTAGCAGGGGAAATCTTCCCAGCATACAACACACTGCGGTACCAGATAGAGTTCCCGTGTTTTGTGAGTTGGTGTAATATAAATACTGTTTTAAGCGATTCTCAGCAAAAACTTGATGTCATGCCTTAGGATCTACTCTAATTCGGAGAAACAAGTAGGTAAATTGGAGTTTAGAGACAGCAGGGCAGAAGAACGGAATGTACTACAATGTTTCCCTTGTTTTTCAAATTCCAGCACTAATTCACCGACAAACGTAATTCGAAATAGAGTTTTGATACTCATTGATACTCTTTTATAATTCCAAAGCTGGTCGACATTAACTATGTTAGTGGTATGAATGGTAATAATTAATAATTGACTGGCACGACAGCCCGCTTACGCGAGACTAAGGCCTAGCTTCCCGCAACCACCCGTGTTGTGCGTGTGAATTTGTACGCGGGTAGAAGAGACCTACAGTTTTATGCCGGTTCCGAACGGCAGGTTGGAAGCTTTATCATAGGCAATTTCACTCTCAGAGGTTTGCCATTTCCTGCTAAGAGGACAGCCGCCGAAAGAGAAAACGAGTTTTCCCGTTATTTTTTTGATTGATTGTGATTGATAGTTTTGTATATTTTTCATTATACCCTTTACGAAACGTCCTCGCCAACTCTTATTTTTTAGAGCGTGGACGTAGGTAGCTTTAGCTGTTTAAAAACATGGACGTCTACGAACAGGAAGTACTTTTGCGGCAGGCCGTAGCCCTGTAACCTCTTACAAAAAGGCCACAATACCGAAAGTACTAAGATCGCTCGCCAGGGCCATTAGTAAATGCCCCTTTTAGAGCTGAATTCCCTGTCAGCTTTGGCATGGACAGTGTCTGCTTCTGATGTCTACGGCCAAAGCGTTTTTTCCGCACATTTTCCTCTTGACCCAAATAGTTGGCATGTCACGCTATTTGCTATATTTGGCTGCTTGTAAGAAAAATAAAATATTTTAAAACAATTTTCACATTCATATAATTCATAGAATACGGATGAGAAAATACGGTAACAGTAAAACATATGAAATATTTATGAAATAATTTAGGAAAATCGCATCAGAAACTGCAAATCTATAAATACGCGCACAAAGCAAAGATGAGCGTAGAACAAAAAGAGAGAAGAAAACATTACGGATCAACAACAACGACAACAGCAGCCGCAGCAATGACAGTCGCCAGAGCGGCAGAGCGCAATTCCTTGCAGAAGAATGATTAAAAATTCTTGTGGCATTATCGAAATGTTGTCAACGGCGCTGACAGTGTAGCTAAAAAAAATTAAAAAAAACGGCAAAAAAGTAACAGCAGCAGTAGCAACCACAAC